>JAYWIR010000044.1:1200000-1707368 GCA_036172245.1 Raillietiella orientalis | reverse complement strand
GGAGCACACGGGTTCTGGAGAAGCTAGGGCTTTCGGAACACTTCAGTATCTTCGTGAGGGCGGTACTCCAGAACCCGTACTGCCGGATCAAGATCAACGGCCGGGAGACGGCAGCAATCAGGTTGGAACGAGGAGTCCGACAGGGCGACTCGCTAAGTCCGATGCTGATCGTCATCTATATGGAGGCGTTGTCGTCCTTTATCCAGAAGAGCGGAGGACTATGCGGGATTACCATCGCTAGCCAGCGTCTTACCCATCTGGCATACGCCGATGATCTACTCTTCTTCATCAAGGGAAAGAAAAATCAGCGTGCGTTTCTGGATGTGGTGGACCAGATGGAACAGGGCTTGGGCTTAAAAATCAATTCCCAGAAGAGCCAGCTTTTGCCCGTCGGAATACTGGATCTCTCTACTCTAACGGGTAGTGGATTTCGTACGGTGGACAAGGCCAAGTACCTGGGAGTCTACATCGGCGACGGCTCTGCGTCGAAGCTGCTGTGGAAGGAAATCCTGGGGAAAATGGCCAAGGAAGCAGCCAAGTACACCCGAACGGACCTTGGGATGAAGCGAAAGGCCAACATATGACACGGAGTACTCCTACCGAAAGTGCTCTTCGGGGCGGCCTTCGCGAGGATGAACAAGGACACTACTAGGGAGTTCGACAAGCTGCAAAGAAAAACACTCTGGGGCCACTATCGCCCAAGAGTAAGACTGAAACCCCTGTGTCGTCCCAGGGTAGAAGGCGGTTCCGGGATGAAGTCGCTTGCACATTCCATGGAAATCATGGATACGCGACACATCCTGGACATGGCCACTTACTGGGATGACTAACCGTATGCGGCGCACAGGGCCTACGCGTTGTTGCTTAACATCTCGAAAGGCCTGATGACTGCGCTGCTAGGCAAAGTAGGGAAATGGATAACAATCGACCCGACCTGGAGGAGGAAGCAACGGCTGGTGCGGAAGCACCAAATCAAGATCGTGCCGCGAAGCAGGGAACTCTGGCAGGACGAGTTTATCCTGGTGATCCCTTGGTTGCTTCCTGTCCCGCCGGACACGAGAAGCTGGATCTACCAGCGGTCCAGAGTTACCCTACTGCAAATCCAGGAGTGGAGGCGAGGAGGCTACCTACATCAAACACGTATACTTCGGTATACAGAGATGATGTTAGGAAGGTTTACCCACAGGACCCGCGGAGTGTGGTTCAACCACAACGACTTGCGGCGAAGTGGGTGGTTACAGTAACAATCTCTGGAAAGGAGAAGAAGATAGGAGAGTGGAAGACGGGCCAGCTAACAGACGCTGCGACTCCGAGTACGCCTCCCAATGGACTTCTGCGCTGGGGCGCGCTGCCCGATGTTCCCATTGAACATCTGAAGTGGCCCCCGGTGCTCATGAACACTTCCGCCCTCCCCTTAAAATAGCAGGACTCGGCACTCCTGTTGCAGAACTGGGGACTCCCCTGCAACGCCCGTGGACACCACTGGACCTGGGGAGCGATGGACCCCAATTGCGTCAGGTGTGGGGAACGGGAGTCCCTCCCCCACCTTCTAGTGGATTGTGTTGCCCTTCGGCTCCTTTAGTTTCTCTTTGCCGCGGCCATCGGAATCCCATGCGGCAACCCAAGGGACGCACTGAAAGCCCTCTTCGTTGCCGACGCCCTTCGGCCAGCGTCCTCGTTAGCAGCTTTGTGCTGCCTACGCGGGATCGTCACCGCTTGCAGCAAGGCTACGGAAGGACAACGCGAACAGGGTGCCATCCAGCCAGCCTCGCAGTTCCTAAGTAGGGCGTCCCGATGGCCCCAGCTGGATCCAGGAATACAGAAGGAGCTTCCCGGCATCTTGCAAAGGATGCAACGGCCCCACCTGTAACTGTGATCCCTTCCCTTACCCTCCCAACTTTTTCTTTTCTTTTTGTTTTGTTTTTTGTTTTTCCCCCTTTCCCCTGCTCCCGTGGTGGACCGTACCGGTCTGCGAACCGGTGACCCGGCAGGCTCTGTGTTTCTTCGTGCGTGGCTGGAGCAAAGGTCCAGCCACCGCACGTCTTTGTAAAAGTTAATTTTACAATAAACGCTCCGGCGAAATCCGGGTGAAAATCGAACGCCTTGCGTGCTCCAGGGTGCACGTGTTATCTTGGTGCTCCTCGTTCGAGGAAGTCTCCCCCAGTGCAAGCCTCGTGTGGTTCGGTGGTCGATCAGGCAGCGATGCCTGACGCGATTACCAGGGATGGCAAGGGAGCAGCGGCAACGGCGGCCCCAGAGGCGATGGAGAGCCAGGGGGCGGCAACAACGTCGCCCCCGGAGGTGATGGAGGTGCAGCCATCCGCTTCCACAGAATCGGTCCCCGCTGCAGCGCGGGCGTCGAGCGCCATTGTATCCGCGCCATCGCCTGCAGCCGCGGCGGAATTGTCGGCCTATGTAGAGGAGGGGTACAACCACTGATTGTTCTACAAGGTAGGCAAATTATATTCTTTAGAGAGCGGGCGCGCCTTCTCGAAGGGCATGCGCGCTCTCGATGTGAAAGAGGTGGTGCTCAGCGCTATGACCATCCGCAGCGGGGGTCAGTACTTTGAGGTCATCTGCAAACAAGCAGAGCTGGCCCAACGACTGCTTAAAACCCCGGTAGTGATGAAAACGCGCAGGCTCCTCCCTATTACGGCGGACCGCAGCATGGTGGTCCACCTGTTAGGTGTTACCGCGCACATGCGCAAAGAACAGGTTCGCGCGGCGTGAGAGGAATACGGAACAGTCCACGCGCAGTGGACAAAATTCAGTCCTTTCGAGGACTAGAAGGATCTGCAACACGGCCTCACTGCTGCGCGCGTGACCGTACGGGAGGGATGCACTCTTCCCCACAAACTGGTGGTCGAAGGCGAAACCGTCGACCTCTGGTATGTGGGGAAGCCGAAACACTGTGGCTTCTGCAATAAGTCGGGCCACCTCAAAAAGAGGTGTCCCAATGTGTGGTGCCAAGTATGCGGCACAATGGGTCACACGAGCGAGGTGTGCCAAAAGCAGCAGTGCGGGTGGTTTCCAAGAGAAACCTTAAAAAACGCGCCCGGCTTCTGCAGAAAAGGCTGGCGGCGGAAGCTGACGCGAAACCTTTGCCACTCGCGCTCAAGACCCAGGCCGCACCCGAGACCCCGGCGACCAACGCCGAAAAAGTTGAGAGAGCCGGTCAGGAGACTGAGTGCTAAGTGGCAACGGCAAAAAAATCAAAGAAGGAGAGGAGGATGGAAAAGAAAATCGACTACCAACAGAAGCAGAAAGAGCAGGGTAGCGCGATTATTAAAGAGTGCAGCGTCGTTGTCGAACGCGTTCTCGATGTTGCCGAACGCTGCCGGAAAGAACTCGCCGCTACCGACGACCTCTTCTCTCTTGACTCTGGCAACAGCTAGGGGAGCAAGCCGACGGCGGCGTCCGTCATGCACACCACCATCGATGACTTAGCCTTCGCGCGAGCCGCGGAGGAGCTGGCAGCCTCGTTGCAGCCAGAACCCTCCAAGGCTGGCAAGAAGGCCTCAAGGCGTCCGGTCTCCCCTCAGGAGTCCCCCACTTCCGACCCCGAGGTGGAGGCCGAATACGCAGACTCCGTTTCCACGGCACCGTGCAAGAAGGCTGTACGTAAGTCCACAACGCCTAGGAAGCTCGTCTTCCCGTCGAAGGGGAAGAGATGGCTTCCGCAAGCGAGGGTGCCATGAGCGTGGGAAACTCTCGGGACCCGTCGCCCGCGAGACTCTCACGCACTGACACGGAGGAGATGGAGGGGATGGAGGGGGTGGAGGCCGAACAGGTGTCTCAGGTGCCTGAGAAGGCCGAAACCCCCATGGACATCCCGCCTGCCTCGCAAGAGGAGGGCTCCCCCACACCTCAATCTTCCCAGCAGTAATGCAAAGAATCTCCTCCCGCCGTCGTCTGCGCATCGCCGTTTGGAACGTGAACGGCATGACAGACGCCGGCAGGAGACGAGACATGGCCGCCCTTCTGGAGTGCTACGACCTTGCGCTGCTGCAGGAGATCCACGTGATCTCTGCAGAAGAAGCGCAAGAAATGAAACGGATCTCCGGAGGGCGGCTATGGTACAGGTGTGGGAGAGCGGAAAGTTGCGGTGTCGCCTACCTGCTTCGTCCAGCCGTCGAGGCCGCGGCACGGGGTGTGCGGTTCGACGATCACGGTCGTGTCGGCGAGCTGACTCTCAGGTGGTCCGACTCGATCGATCTGATCGTCACGAACGTGTGCTCACCGAGCGGCAAAGACCTAATGAAGAGGAGGGCGAGGAAAGAGTTTTTCCTTGCCCTCCGGCGAGACTGGCTGACCGAAGCAGGCGTGCGGAATGCCCATCTGGTTGCAGGCGATTTCAACGTTCGCCTGAAACCAGATGGGCAGAATCCCGAGCGTGACCTGGTCAACAAGGTGTGCATTGCGGTGCACACCTGTAATTTGTTGGCCAGTGCACCGGGGATGGAAGACAGCATTGACCACGTGTTTCTTGACGAGCACCTGTGCCCTCGCGTGGGCAGGCGCGGCAAGTTACCGTGCGAGCTGTCCGACCATCTCCCGCTAGTCCTCGAGATTCAACCGCGCGACAGGGGCCCCCCCTCGTCAGCGTGGCGTCTCCCAGAAAACTGGCTGAAGCTCCCGGTCGCGGCGGAACATCTCCGCACGTTCATGCGGAGTTTCAGGCTGCGGACACTCCAGGATTGGGACCGCTTCAAGCGGTCAGTCCATGATTTCTGCGACGAGTTCCCTCTGCACCGCCTACCTACGGGTTTTGGGACCGGGGTCCGTAACGAACGAGCCTACCTGCAGGCCCGTCGTTACACCAGGTCTTCCGACTTCCGCAGGCTGGCGAAATACAAAGCGGGAGCCGAGAGGCAAGCCTGGCAGTTCGGATCGGCCAGCTTACTGGACGATCAGGGCCAGGAGCCCTCGGCACCTGCCCAAATTTGCGGCCTGCTGCGGGATTACTATTCCTCCCTGTATTCCAGGGCACCTCCGGAGAGGAACGTCTCACGACTCCTGCTTCCGGAAGGCGCTCCAGCGATCGGGAAGGAGCAGAGAAAACCCTCGACGAGCCTTTCACGATGGACGAGATCCTCTCGGCCATCGGAAAGCTCAAGAGGCGAAAGGCTCCAGGGGAGTACGGCCTGCCCGCGGAGTTTTATCAAGCTTTCGCGGGAAGGCTTACCCCCCTGGTACAGCAACTCACTTTGCTGATACGCGAAACAGGTGACGTTCCCGCTTCGTTTCGTTCGGCAAAGGTGCGGCTGCTCCCTAAGGGAGGAGATCTGAGGAGCACGAACAACTGCCGTCCCATCACAATAGTGAATGCGGACGCCAAGTTGCTGGCTAAGGTTTGGGCAGAGCGTCTGGGACGGGTTGCCAACATCTTCTTCAGCCCGGAACAGACATATGCTGTTCCCGGGCGAAGCATGGAGGCGAACCTGTTTCACGCTTCCACCTGGCTATAGCTCCAACATGAAAGGAGCTTGGTGCGCAGCCGGAATCCCAGTGCGTGCGCCCGCAAGGGGTTGGAGTGATGGGGGAGGGAGCCCTTGCGGTCGCAATCGACTTGCGAAAAGCATTCGATTATGTCGACCAGAATTTCCTTCTGGAGCTTCTGGAACGCTTGGGCTTCCCGGCCTCATTAGTTGCCTATCTGCGCTCCTGCTGGCGCAACGCGCTCATCAATGTTACTTTCAGCGGGCAGACCGTGCACGGCGTACCGGTGCGGCGTTTGATCCACAAGGGAGACAGCCTGAGCCCCTTGCTCTTCAGTACCCACTTTGAGTTGGTACTGACAGCGTACAGGGGAACTCTGGCGCACCTGCCGCACGACTGTGCCGGTACGGCGGCCATTTCAGCATAACCGGACGACCTTTTGCTGCTGTTTCCTATGTCCACCCCGGCTGCGGCGGTCGAGAAGTTCTTAGAACTTCTGAATCGAAGAACTGAGCTTACGATGAACAGGGAGAAATCGTCAGTGATGCCAGTTGGTGCGGCGTGGGCAGGGCAGCAGAACTGTGTCCGTTTGGGGATCCCCACGGTGAGGTACTTCAAGTACCTTGGTGTGCCTTTGGGGGACTGCCCCCCTGCGGAAGCGTGGACCGGCTGTCTCCAAAAAGTGGAGACGGCAATCGGCCCTTTCCGAGGCGGCAGGTTTTTCCTGCCTGAACGGGCCGCGGTTTGGAACACGTTTGCGGCTCCTCTCCTCCGCTCCCTGCTTTTTGTTTGGCCCCCCACATAGAGGATCGAAAAGCGGACGAAGAACCTCCTCCGTATCGACATTTGGGGCAACGGGAGGGCCCGAGTCCGCTTAAAGGACTTGTGCGCTCCTCGTCGGGATGGTGGTCTGGGCCTCCTGACGTTGGAGCGGCTGGAGCTTCTGCTCTAGTTCCGATTGTCTGCACTCGCTCCAGAGTTGTGATGCACCTGTTGGTGCATCTCTGCACGTCTTCTTCTCCAGCAACCCACCGGCAAGACGGGACTGACGTCGTTACTTGCACTCCGTCGCCGCGTCAAGCGATTCGGACTCCATCCACGGAGGGTGGCTGCGCTGCATCGCAAAAACCCAGGATTGCTCACCTGTCGCCCTTTGAACGGTAGTGCCTGGTTGCAGGAAACCGTTCGAACGTAAGGACAGTTCGGCATGCAATGCTTTCAACAGGAACGAAGTTTCCTGTTTGGGGGTTACAGAAATTGCACGCTTCGCGAGATCCTGGAGGATCCAAAGAAGAGATCGTGGGCAGGAATAACTCCCCTTGCTGCTGCGCTGCCCTTCCTGATGGAACATCTGGATAGCGATGTTGCGGCGAAGTGGGTGGTTACAGTAAGAATCTCCGGAGAGGAGAAGAAGATAGGAGAGTGGAAGACGGGCCAGTTAACAGACGCTGGGACACCGAGTACGCCTCTTAATGGACTTCTGCGCTGGGGCGCGCTGCTCGATGTTCTTATTGAACATCTGAAGTGGCCAGCGGTGTTCATGAACACTTCCGCCCTTCCCTTGAAATGGCAGGACTCGGCTCTCCTGTTGCAGCACTGGTTACTCTTCTGCAACGCCCGCCGACACCACTGGACCTGGGGAGCGGTGGACCCCAATTGCGTTAGGTGTGAGGAGCGGGAGTCCCTACCCCACCTGCTAGTGGATTGTGTTGCCCTTTGGCCCCTTTGGTTTCGCTTTGCTGCGGCCATCAGAATCCCCTGCGGCAACCCAGGGACGCACCGAAAGCCCTCTTCGTTTCCGACGCTTTTCGGCCAGCGGCCTCGTCAGCAGGATTGGGCTGCCTACGCGGGATCGTCACCGCCTGGAGCAAGGCTACGGGAGGACATCGCGACCAGGGTGCCATCCAGCCAGCCTCCCAGTTCCTGAGGAGAACGTCCCGATTGCCCTACCTGTATCCAGGAATACAGAAGGAGCTTGCCGGCATCCTGAAAAGGATGCAACTGCCGCACCAGCAACTGTGATCCCTTCCCTTACCCTCCCAACTTTTCTTTTCTTTTTTGTTCTGTTTTTTGTTTCTCCCCCTTACTCCTGCTGCCGTGATGGACCGTACCGGTCCGCAAACCGGTGACCCGGTAGGCTCTGTGTTTCTTCGTGCGTGGCTGGAGCAATGGTCCAGCCACCGCACGTCTTTGTAAAAGTTTATTTTACATCAAATGCCCAGGCGAAATCCCGGTAAAAATCGAACGCCTTGACTGCTCCAAGGTGGACGTGTTTTCGCGGTGCTCCTCGCGCGAGGAAGTCTCCCTCAGTGCAAATGTCGTGTGGTTTGGTGGTCGATCTGGCAGCGATGCCTGACGCGACCACCTGGGATGGCCAGGGGGCAGCGGAAATGCTGCCCCCAGAGGCGATGGAGAGCCAGGGGGCGTCGGCAACGTCGCTCCAAGAGGCGATATAGGTGGAAGCATCCGCCCTCACAGAATCAATCCCCGTTGCAGGGCGGTCGTGGAACGCGGTTGTGTCGGCGCCATCGCCAGCAGCCGCGGCGGAATTCTCGGCCTGTGTAGAGGAGGGGTACATTTCCTCATTATTCTACAAGGTTGGCTACCTTTATTCTTTAGAGAGAGCGCGCGCCTTCTCGAAGAACTTGCGCGCTCTCGATGTGAAAGTGTAGGAGGTCAGCTCTATGACCATCCGCAGTGAGGGTCAGTACGTTGAGGTCATCTGCAAACAAGCAGACCTGGACCAACGACTGCTTAAAACTCCCGTTGTGATGGGGACGCGCCGGCACCACCCCACTACGGCGGACCGTAGCATTGTGGTCCACCTGTCAGGCGCAACCACGGAATGCTCAGAGAACAGGTTCGCGCCGCGCTCGAACAATTTGGAACGGTCCACGCGCAGTGGACGAAAGTTAGTCCTTTCGAGGACTACACGGGGCTTCAACACGGATTCACGGATGCGCGCTTCATTGTTCAGAAGAGCTGCACTCTTTTCCACAAACTGGTGGTCGAAGGCAAAACCGTCGACCTCTGGTATGTGGGGAATCCGAAATATTGCGTCTTCTGCAACACGTCGGGCCACCTCAAAAAGAGGTGTCTCAACGTTCAGTGCCAAGTATGCGGCAGAATAGGTCACACGAAAGAGGTGTGCCCTAAAGCAACAGTGCGGGTGGTTTCCATAGAGAAACCTTGAAAAACGCGTCCCGCTTCTGCAGAAAAGGATGGCGGCGAAAGCTGCCGCGAAGGCTGTGCCATCCGCGCCCATGATCCAGGCCGCATCCGAGACTTTGACTACCAACACCGAAAAAGTTGAGGGAGCCGACCAGGAGAATGGGTGTCAATTGGCAACGGCCAAAAAACCAAAGAAGGTGAGGAGATCAGAAAAAAATCTCGCGTACCGCCAGAAAAAACAGCAGGCAAGCGAGCAAATAGAAGAATGCGGCGATGTCGTTTAATACCCGGTTGCGGCGAGACGTTTATTCATAATATCAAATGCGAACTGTGTACCCAGGGAAGGGGAACAGAGAATGGGGAGTAGATTTCCCGGAGCGCGAGCCGGGTACACAAAGAGTTCGGAACAGGAGGGGATGGGACAATAAATAAATCAATTAGGAAGGAGGGCGGGGATAGGGGTATACAGTTTAGCCGTTACTGTTCTGAGAACCGGCGGTAAACGCCGCCGATCTCCGTCCTCACTTCTGCTCCCAGGTGTGGCCACCCGGCTGCCATTTGCAGTTTGCAGGGTGCGGTAGCGGGGACCGATGTTAGGACTGCTCGCATCTGCAATACGTGGCGGGCCCTGAAAATGGCGCGAACGCTGCAGATGATTGCGAAGACCGCTCCATGAGAAAGACTGCCACGCGTGTGAAAGCGGCGCATTCAATCGAGTGCGGTGTGTCCGAGGTGCAGGAGCGCTGAAGACTACCGCCGCCACAGATCCTAAAGGGCACCGCACTCAAACAGCAAATGAGGAAGCGATTCCACCGCTTTGCATTGGTCACAGATCGGGGAAGCAACTTATTCGGAAATCAGGTTCGCCCGCTGGTTGCAGTACAACCCCCAATGCACCAGCATAAAAGCGTCCTGTTTCCACCGAAGGCGGAAGAGAGTCGCGTCCAAACACGCAGAAGGGACCACAAGTTCATCGGTCGGCACCCCGAGGAGCTCACTCCACCGGAGAAGCCCCTTTGCGAGAATGCGAGGTGTGGCAGAGTCTGCCACTTCGCAAGTCCGCCAGCCGTTCAGCAGTCGGGTTTCGCCTGCGATTTCGCAAGTGATCTCCCACCTCGCAGGCAGGTCAGTGTCATCTCGCACCATCAGTGCACACAGTGCTTCGGCGAGTGGCGTAGCGGCTAGGCGTGTACACTGGTGCTGGTCTTCCAGCACCTCCCCCACTGGACTGTATGGGAAAGTTTCACGCAACGGAGTTCTAAACGGGACACATCCTGTTCCGCTGCCCAGGACGATAAGGCTTCTTGCCTCCAGGCGTTGAAGTTCGTCGGCCGGCAGGAGATCCACTCATGCTTTCCCAGAAGCGTGGCGACCTGCTTCAAAGGGAAGCCGAATCCTCTCTGGGCGCGCTCCGTGCGCAGATGCAACGAACGTAGTCCGTCGCCACCCGTGCAGCGCCGCAGCAGCAGCCGCGCTGGAGCACAACAGGGAGTTGTCCAGAGCTGCGCACAAAGTGCCAGCATGCGGAACTGCACTAGCAGTCCGATCCGCTCCAGCGTCAGGATGCCCAATCCTGCATCCCGCCGAGGAGGCGCCAGGTCCTTCAGGCGTATCCTGGACCTCGCCGGTCCCCACAGGGTGTTACGCAACAGGCGTTGCACCCGGCGCTTAGCCGAGCAGGGAGGGGGACAAACCAAAAAGAAAGGACTGAGGAGGGAGGCAACGCAAATGTTCCACACAAAGGCGCGTTCCGACAGGAGAAACCTGCCGCCTTGGAACGGGCTCAGAGCAGTCTCTGCCTTGTGAAGGCAGTTCGACCACGCTTCTGCTGGAAAGAAGGCGCCCAAGGGAACGCCGAGGTACTTCAAGCACCTGCCTGTGGGGATCCCCAGGCAGATCCATTCGGACTGCCCCTCTCACGTAGAACCAACCGGGGCAACGGTTAATTTCATCGTGTTGACGCTGGGGCCCGCTCCCCGACGAATGAGCTTTAAGAAGTCCTCGAGCCTAGATGCCGGGGTGGACATGGGCAGCAGCAGGCGAACGTCGTTAGCATAGGGGGCCACGGTCGGTGTTCCCGGGCAGGAGCTCGGCAGGTTAGCTAGAGTCATCCTGTACGCCCTCAGCACCAACTCAAAGAAGATGCTGAAAAGCAGGGGCATAAGCTGTCTCCATGTACGATATCCCGCCGTATTGGAATTCCGTACATTTGGCGCCCGCTGAAAGAGATAAATCATAACGCGTGGCGCCAGCAGGAGCGCAAGTAGGCGATGAGTTGCGTCGGAAGGCCTAGGCGTCGAACAAGCTCTAGAAGAAGCTCCTGGTTTACGCTGTCGAAAGCTTTGCAGAGATCGACGGCGGCCGCTAAGGCTCCCGGCGTTCCATCGTGCCTTGAACACCGCCGCTTACCTTTGGCAGAGGCGATTTCGGCTGCGTGGCTCTGCTACGCCACACGCTGCTGCAACTCGAACCATGTTCGCGCGAAGAAGAGATTCGCGTCCATGAACCACCCCGGAACTGCGGTCGACTGCTCCGGACTTACCAAGAACTCCGCGATTCTCCCCAGGCGCGAAGCCCATAGCTTTGAGAACAGCTTGACGTCCGATTTCACCAAGTTGATCGGACGCCAGTAGCTGAGGTGACTCAAATCCCCGTCTTTCGGCTGGAGCCGCACCTTTGCTGAGCGGAAAGAAGCGGGAACATCTCCCGTCTTACCGAACAGCGAGGAAAGGCTTAGCACCAGGAGGACGAGCTCCGCCGCGAAGCACTGAAAGAACTCCGCAGGCAGCCCATCCTTCTCTGGCGCCTTACGTTTATTCAGGCTTGCTATGGAGGTAAATACTTCTTCCGCCGTGAAGGGTTAATCCAATCTGGCGCGTTCCTCCTCGTCGATAGCAGGGTTACCCGTCGGAAGAAGCAGCTCGGAGAAACTGCGTTCCGTGGTCTCCTCCGCGTACAACGAGCAGTAGTAGCGCTTGACTACGCGGTGTACTTCGCCTGCAGCCGAGCATTCCTAACCAGCGTCATAGAGCAGACAAGCCGCTCCAGACTGCCAAACCTGGCGCTCGGCCCTGGCCTTATACTCCGCCAGACGCCGGACGTCCGGGCATCTTGAAAAGGCACGCGCCTGCAGATAGGATCTGCTGTTGGCGACACCCTCCCCGAAGCCGCGGGGAAGCAGGTGCAAGGGAAACCGGCAGCAGAACTCGCGGACCGATCTTTTCAGATCGTCCCAGTCCTCGAGGTCACAGATGGCTAAGCCCCGGAGGTGTTGGCGGAGATGCCCCGCCGCCTCCGAATTTCTAAGCCAGTCGGCCGCCAGCCTCCAGACATTTATCAAAGGCCCTTTGCCAGGCAGGAGGAGCTCGAACTCCAGTCTCGGATGATCCGAAATCGAGGACAGCAGGCGCCCTCTCCGACCTACTCATGAGAGCAGGTGTTCATCGAGGAATGCATGGTCCCGCGATCCCTCCATCCCGGGCTCACCAGCAAGCAAGTTTTGCACGCGCACGGACGCGCATACCTCGCTCACCAGCTGCTTCTCCCTCAAGCCGCATCTCTCCTCTGTTAGCAGGTGGACGTTGAAGTCTACTGCAAGGAGGTGCGCCACGTTAGCGCCGGAGTCAGGGAGTCAGTGGGTGCGCAGGCCACCCAGGAATGCAAGTCGCTGGGCGTAATGCCGGCCGCCGCTCGGCGCGTAGATGTTCGTAACGACCAGGTCGATCGATTCGGACCACTTGAGGACAGGTTGGCCCACACGACCTTCCTGGTGGAAACAAACGTTCCGCAACGCCTCCGCCACCCTGACTCGGACGAGAAACGCGACTCCGCACGTGTGCGCGGAGCCTTGCCGCCAGTGTAGCGTCCCGCCCGGGCTCTCCTCCAAATCCGATGCCTGCAGGTCGAAGATGCTATGTATCTCCCGCAGCAGCACCAGATCGAACGCACGCAAAGCGTTGGCTACCGTTCGCCTTTTGTCAGCATCACGTAGCGCGTTCACATTCCAACAGGCCACGCTGACGCCACGAGCGGAGCGAGTACACGCAGCACTGCTGCGGACATTACAGCGTGCTCCTCTCCCCGTCAGGCGAGTAGTCAGCTGGTAGGAGAGCGAATTGGGAAGCTGAATCGCTCCCGTTCGCAGCCACATCGCGCTCAGCTGAGTCTTGGTAGCCGAGGATCATCGCCTCGGTCTCCGTACAGGAGCCGGAACCGCCTCCGAAAACAGGTTCGTGCTTTCGCACTATAGCCCTGCGCGCTACCGGTTCACCCCGGGATCGGCGCTCTATTTGTTTGCACTCGGACTCCACCTCGGATTCCGAGTGCATGGCGCGAGACTGGCGTTTTGCCAGTCTCTTTTTGTTGCGGCAGTTGGAGGCTTGCCCTGCCCGCGCGGGGGTCTTCGTAGACGCCAACCCTGCTTCCGGAGCTTTGGCTTCCGCAGCCGCCCTCTCGCGCGATGCCACAGAGACAGAGCACGCAGCCGTAGTGCGTACCTGGGTACGTGCCTTCTTCGGAGTGCCTCTCTTCTGTCCCCCACCCACCTTAAGGATGGGGAATATTGAAGGGTCAACCTTCCTCTTCCCCTTTGTGGGCGTACTGGAGATGCGAGTCCAGCCCCCCTCGGGAACGCCCTCCTGGGAGGCCGACGCCTCTCTGAATTGTTTGGCCGCAGATGCCGGATCACTTTCGCGTTCGCGACGGGAGACGGCTCCGTCCCCGTTACGCACTTCACCTGCTCCTTAGAAGAAGCGAGCGAAACAACGGTCATTGCCGTAGTCCCGTGAGGCACTATTGCAGCCTTCGCTGCTCGTGCCTTCGCCGTGGAAGACGTGATCTCCACCGCCGTAGGAGGAGACTGCCGTTGAGAGGCAGCTCCGAGGGCACCCGCGCACGGTTTCTCGTGTGCTCCAGAGGACGCTATAACGGACGCGGACGGATCAGCAACCTTGATTGAGTGCTGGAAGGCAGTGGTGAGGCCGTGATGGGGCCTCGTACCACGCATGTAGAGTTTATTAATAAACGCTGAATGCTCCTGGCCTTAATCGTCCAGCAATCTGGCCGATCCGCACTGCCAGGCTCGTTTCTCGGCTCCCGCTTTATATTCCGCTAGATTGCGGATGTCGAGGGTCGTAGAATAACGACGAGACCAAAGGTAGGCTCGTTCGTTACGGACGCCGCTCCCAAAACCCGTAGGTAGGCGGTGCAGAGGGAATGTGTTGCCAGAATGTGTTGCACAGCCCACAGTATTTTTCCTTCCCCACGTACCAGAGGTCGACGAGCTCGTCGTTGACCTCCAGCTTGTGGGGAAGTTCTTTGTTTTCGCGGAGAGTTACGCGTGCGGCAACTCGCCCACTGAATGCTCCTCGATAAGTAAAGGCGTTGGGCTTCGACCACATCGCGTATATCTCCGCGAACTTGTTGATTTCAGTGCGGATGGCTTCCTCGGTCATCCGCACCGTTGTACCCGTGAGGTGGATCACCATAGAGTGATCCACCGTCTGTGGGAGGAGATTCCGCCCTTCGAACGAAACGGGAGTGCAGAGCAGTTTGTGTGTGAGCGCTGCATCTCTGCAGATCAGCTTCGCTAACTGCCCGCCGCTCCGAATCGAGAAGCAAAGAATCTCCTCGTCAGAGATTCTCATCCTACGGATGGCGTTTCTAAATTTCCGCGTTGTAAGCGGTGAATAAAGATTTCCTACCTTGTAAAGGAGGGCTGGGTTGTAGCACTCCTGTATGTAGGCCTGCACATAGGCGGCCACGTTCGGCGGAGCCGCCGCGGCTACCTTGTTCCACGCCCACGCCGGGGTGGCGGGGGCTGATTTTCTCGTGGGGCATGACCCCACCTCCATGGGTTGGGGAGACATGGGCCTCACGTCTCCCATCCTAGGTTTTTCACCCGGGTAAGCCGGGGCTTTTATTACTAAAATTCTGACATTACAAAATTTTGTAACAAGGTCTTTGTTGTAAAAAAAAAAAATTTCTTTTTCGGACGTCAGACGTTCATTGAAGTTCAATAGCACTTGTCTTTATCGACCCGGAAGCCGATAAAGTCCTTCACTGGCGCCGGTACCGGGAAAATAAACAGAAAACAAAACAAAAAAAGAAAAACGTCTGGAGGGCAATGTTTTTGGGGAGCGGGAGGGAGGGAGGGGATCACGGTGCGCCGTGAGCAGGCCTTTGCATCCGGTTTCGGATGCGAACAAGTGCCGGTAAATGTTTTTGAAGTCGGCGCCAACGGCACGCTTTCTCCAAGGAGATTGCTGCCCAGTGGATGGCATTCCGGCTGGTGCTTCCTCTCCTAGACGCGGTCCACTTCTCCAGGATACCGCGTATGCAGCAGAGCACTGCTACGCTCCCGGAGGCTGGCAAGCCGTCTCGCGTCAGAAGGCCTCTGAATAGATTTTTCGGGTCACCCTCCGGAATGTTGAGGGTCGACGAGAGTCTGTCCCGCATTTCGTGGAGGGCAACACACTCCAGAATAAAGTGGAAGAAGGTCTCCCTTTCCCCGCACTCTGCACAACTAGCATCCACATTCCCCGATGTCCAGCGAGACAGGCGTGCTCTGCTTAAAAGTCCCCAGTGGAGCAGAAGCAACGCCGTCTCCTTCCACTGCAGGGGAAGGGTGCCGTTGTCCCATGACGCTGGGGGCCACTTCACCTCCTTCGGAGGTATACCGAGCAGCGCGCCCCAGCGTAAAAGTCCGTTCGGCGGGACACTCGGGGTACTAGCGTCCGCTAGTTCCCTCGGCGTCCGCGCCTTCAGTGATTTTTTCCTGCCTCCGATGAGGCAGGACACTTCCCACGATGCCTGTTGGTGGCTGTCCCGAACTTCCCTGAGGGAGGGCAGCACTGGGGCAAGGGTGGTGAAGGAAGCCCACAGAAGTTTTCGTGGGTTGGAAACGATCTCCTAGAGTGGATGACCAGCGTGACTCCCTCTGCGGAGGCAGGAGAAGTCCTCATCGCTGGTGCCATTGATCTTCGCCCATGCGGATACGGACTCCTGAAGCCAGGTAGAACAGTCCGCAGGGATCCAGGAGATCCCAGGGTTGTCTCTCATCAGAGCAACCAAATCCCGCAGCTGATAACCACGATGGTTCAGGCTGCGTTCGTTGGCTACCAGGATTGATGTCAATACGAAGCAGCCGCTTGCCCTGTGAGCAAGGAGTCTTGTTGGTGCACACCAGGATGCTGTCCAAAACTTTGCCACAAGGGCAAGTTTTCTGAATTGGAGCTGTCGCTATATGCGCTCCAACGTGAGGACACCAAGTCCACCGTCCCTGCGTGGAGCGCACAAGTCTTTGAGCCGGACGCGAGGCCTCCGGTTGCCCCAGAGGGCTTTTCGTATAAGGCTCCTAGTCCGTGTCCTAATTTGATACGGGGTAGGGCACACAAAAAGTAGGAAGCGAGGAAGGAGGGGCGCAAAAGCGTTCCTTACCTTGGCCCTTTCCTGCAAGTGAAACTTGCCGTCCCGGAACGGGCCGATCGCCAGCTCCACCTTTTGTAGACGTTCGGACCAGGCTTCTGCAGAGCAGAAGTCCCCCAACGGAACGCCAAGGTACTTGATGTACCTGCCCGTGGGGATCCCCAAGCGGATCCATTCCGACCATCCGGCCCTCGTCGAGTCGGTGAAAAGGAACGACGACTTCGTCCTGTTCACCTGGAGGCCTGTCCCACGGTATAGCAACTCGAAGAAATCCTCTAGCGCCGATGCCGGGGTGGACCCGGAAAGCAGGAGCACAAGATCGTCGGCATAGGCCGACACGGCAGGCGTGCCGGGACACGAGCTCGGCAGGGTTGCCAAAGTCTCCCTGTATGCTCTCAGCACCAACTCAAAGTAGATGCTGAAGAGCAGGGGGCTGAGGCTGTCACCGTGCCGGATGCCATGACGAACCGGCACGCCGAACACGTGCCGGCCTCTGAAGTTGATATTGATGAGCGCGAAGCGCCAGCAGGAGCGCAGGTAGGCCAGAAAGACGGCCGGAAATCCCAAGCGTTCCAGGAGCTCCTTCTAGAGCTCCTGGTCGACGGCAGTCGAAAGCTTTACATCGGCTAGAGCGGACGTGTTTCCTCGGTGCTCCTCGTGCCGGGAACCGTCCCTAGGTGTAGGCTTCGTCTGTGGTGGTGGTCGATCTGGCAGCAATGACTGACACGACCACCAGTGCGTGTCAGGGGTCGGTGGCAACGTCGCCTCCTGAAGAAATGGAGTGCCAGTTGGCGGCGGAAACGTCGCCTATAGGGAAGGTGGAGTGCCAGGAGGCGGCGGCAACGTCGCCTTCAGTGGCGAAGGATCTGGGAACGTTCGCCCCCACAAAACCGGTCCCCGCTGCAGCGCGGGCGTGGAGCGCCATCGTGTCGGCGCCTCGCCTGCAGCCGCGGCGGAATTATCTGACTATGTGGAAGAGGGGTATAACTCATCACTATTCTACAAGGTAGGAAATTTGTATTCTGCTGAGAGTGCGCGCGCCTTTTCGAAGGGGATGCGCGCTCTCGATGTTAAAGAGGAGGAGCTCAGCGCTATGACCATTCGTAGTGGGGGGCAGTACGTAGAGGTGATCTGCAAACATGCAGATCTGGCCCAACGTCAGCTTTAAACCCCCGTGGTAATGGGGACACGCAGGCTCCTTCCCGTTACGGCGGACCAGAGTATGGTGGTCCACCTTTTAGGAGCTACCGCGTGGATGCGGAAAGAACAGTTACGCGCCGCGTTGTGAAAAGAAGGCACGGTCCATGGAGTATGGACCAAGCCTAGTCCTTTTGAGGACTATATTACAGTTCAGTGCGGCTTCACGGCTACCCGTGTAACCTTTCGGGAGGGCTCTACCCTTCCCCACAAACTGGTGGTCGGCGGAGAAAGTGTCGACCTCTGATACGTGGGGAAGCCCAAATACTGTGGCTTCTGAAACACGTCGGGACGCCTCAAAAGGAGGTGCCCCAACGTACAGTGCCTGGTATGCGGGACAATGAACCACACGAGGGAAGTGTGTCCACAATCCGCTGTGCGCGTGGTTTCCGCGAGGAACCTAAAAAAACGCGAGCGGCTGCTACAGAAAAGGCTGGCGGCGAAGGCTGCCGCTCAAGCTGTGCCTCCCACTTCCGTGGTCCAGGCCTCAGCCGACACCCCGGCAACGAATGCCGAAGAGATCGACAAAAGCGGTCAGGTTTCGGTATGGCAAGAAGCCACAGCGAAAAAGAAAAAGTCGAAGAAAGAACGACGAATTGAAAAAAAGCTCGCCTACCAAAATAAAAAACAGCAGGTTAGCGAGAATTTAAAAGAATGCACCGTCGTCGTGGAACGAGTCCCCGCCGAACGCCGCAAGGTAGAAATCGCTGCTACCGACGAGCAGCCCACTGTTGAAAATGTCAACAGCGTGGGGAGCGAACCGGCGGAAGCGTCCGTCATCGAGACCGTGATCGATGACGCCGCCTTCGAGCGTGCGGCGGAGGAGCTAGCTGCATCGTTGCAGCCAGACCCCTCCAAGGCTAGCAAAAAGGCAGTGAGGCGTCCGGCCTCCACCGAGGAGTCGGTAACTTCCGACCCCAAAGCGCAGGCCGGAAACCAAGTTTCCATCTCCACGGCACCCCGCCGGAAGGCTGGAAGGAAGTCCAGCAAACCCCGGAAAGCCCCTCTCCAGATCGAAGGCGTGAAGATGACTTCCGACTGCGATGGTGCCATGAGCGTGGGAGAATCCCGAGAATCGTCACCCGAGAGACCACCACGCACAGACACGGAGGAGATGGAGGGGGTGGAAGCCGGAAAGGTACCCAAGGTGCCTGAGGAGGCTGAAACCCTAATGGTCATCTCACCCGCCTCTTACGAGGCGGGTTTCCCCACACCGTCATCTTCCCGGCATTAATGCCGGGAATCTCCTCCCGCCGTCCTCTGCGCATCGCCATTTGGAACGTGAACAGCATGACAGACGGCGGCAGGAGACGAGACATGGTGGCCATTCTAGGATCGTTCGACCTTGTGCTGCTGCAGGAGATCCATGTGATCTCTGCAGAACAAGCGCAGGAGATCGAACGCATCTACGGAAGGCGGCTGTGGTATCGGTGTGCAACATCGAGAAGTTGTGGTGTCGCCTACCTGCATCGGCCCGCCATCGAGGCCGCCGCCCGTGGAGTTCGGTTCGACGATCACGGTAGTGTCGGTCAACTGACTCTCAGCTGGTCCGACTCGATCGACTTGATCGTTACGAACGTTTACGCCTCGAGCGGAGCGCACCTGACGAACAGGAGGGCCAGGAAAGAATTTGCCTTTGCCCTCCATCGCGACTGGTTGACCAAGGCAGGCGTGCGGAATGCCCATCTGGTTGCAGGCGATTTTAACGTTCGTCTGAAACCGGCTGGGCCGAATAACGAGCGTGACCTGGTCAACGAGGTGTGCGCGGCGGTGCATACTTGTAATCTGTTGGCCAGTGTACCAGGGATGGAGCACAACATCGATCACGTGTTCCTTGACGAGCACCTGTGCACTCGTGTGGGCAGGCGCGGCAAGTTACCGTGCGAGCTGTTCGACCCTCGTCCGCTAGGCTTCGAGATCCATCCGCGCGACAGGTGTTCCCCCTCGTCAGCGTGGCGTCTCTTAGGGGATTGGCTGAAGCTCCCGGACGCAACGTAACATCTCCGCACGTTCATACGGAGCTTCAGGCTGCGGAAACTCCAGGATTGGGACCGCTTCAAGCATCGGTCCAGGAGTTCTGCGACCAGTTCCCTCTGCTCCGCCTACCCACGGGTTTTGGGACCGGGGTCCGTAATGAACGCGTTTACCTGCAGGCCCGTTGTTACGCCGAAAACCCCGACATCCGCAGACTGGCGGAATACAAAGCAAGAACTGAGAGGCAAGCCTGGCCGTCCGGATCGGTCAGCTTGCTGGACGAACAGGGCCAGGAGCACACGGCACCCGCCCAAATCCGCGGCCTGCTGCGGAGTTACTACTCCTTCATGTATGCCAGGGCACCTCCGAAAAGGAACGTCTCACGACTTCTGCTTCCGGAAGGCGCTCGAGCGCTCGGGGAGGAGGAGAGAAAAACCCTAGACGAGCCTTTCACGATGGACGAGACCCTCTCGGCCATCGGAAAGCAAAGAGGCGCAAGGCTCCAGGGGAGGACGGCCTTCCCGCGGAGTTCTACCAAACTTTCGCGGCTGAGCTTACCCCCTTGGTACAGCAACTCACCTTGCTGATACGCGAGACAGGTAACGTTCCCGCCTCGTTTCGTTAGGCAAAGGTGCGGCCCCTCCCTAAGGTAGGAAATCTGAGGTGCATGAACAACTGGCGTCCCATCACAATAGTGAATGCGGACGCTAAGTAGCTAGCAAGGGTTTGTACGGAGAGGTTGGGACGGGTTGCCAACATCTTCATCAGCCCGGAACAGACATATGGTATTCCTGGGCGAAGCATGGAGGCGCACCTGTTTCACGCTTTGACCTGGCTAGAACTCCAGCAAGAAAGAAGCTTGGTTCGCAGCCAGAATTCCGGTGCGTGCGCCGGCAAGGGGTCGGATGGTCGGAAGGGAGTAGGAGCACTTGCGGCCGCAATCGACTTGCGCAAAGCATTCGATTCCGTCGAACCAAATCTCCTTCTGGAGCTTCTGGAACACTTGGGCTTCCCGGCCTCATTAGTGGCCTATCTGCGCTCATGCTAGCGCGACGCGCTCAACAGCGTTCCTTTCAGCGGGCAGACCCTGCACGGCGTGCCGGTGCCACGCGGCATACGGCAGGGAGACAGCCTGAGTACCTTGCTCTTCAGTACCTACTTCGAGTTGGTACTCAGAGCGTACAGGGAAAGTCTAGCGCACCTGCCGCGCGACTATCCTGGTGCGCCCGCGGTGTCACCATATGCAAACGACTTACTGCTGCTGCTCCCTATTTCCACCCCGGCATCGGCGGTCGAGGAGTTCTTCGACATGCTGCATCGGAGAACCGGGCTTGAGGTAAACAGGGCGAAGTCGTCCGTCATGCCAGTCGGTGCGGCTTGGGCAGGGCAGGCGGACTGGGTCCAATGGGGATCCCCACGGTACGGTACATCACGTACCTCGGTGTACCGATGGGTGATTATCTCCCTTCGGATACGTGGTCCAGCTGCTTTCAAAAGCTAGAGACGGCGATCGGGCCGTTCGAAGGCTGCAGGTTTTTCCTGCCGGAACGGGCCGCGGTGTGGAACGCATTCGCGGCGCTTCTCCTCCGTTCCCTGCTTTTTGTTTTTCCCCCCACCACAGAAACTAAAAAGCGGACGAAGTACCTCGTAAAGATTGCCCTGTGGGGTAATGGGAGGGCCCGAGTCCGCCTTGAGGACTTGAGCGCTCCACGTCGAAACGGCGGTCTCGTACACCTGACGCTAGAGCAGCTGGAGCTCCAGCTCCAGTTTCGGGTACTCACCCTAGTGACGTAATATCGGAATAGCAGTTGGTGCGAGCCCGCACATCTCCTCGTCGTGCAGGCTACAGGCAAGGAGGGACTGTCATCCTTCCTTGCCCTCCGTCGTCGCCGCCAAGTCGGTCACTTTGGGTTGCAGTTGCGGCTAGTTGTTTGACCTGATGAGGAAGAACGCAGGATGGCTCTGCTGTCGCCCCGGTGGCGGACCAGCATGGCTGCAGGAAACGGTTCAGACGTGGGCAAGGAGCTACCAGCAACCCACTCAAGCAGAGCAGAGACAGTTCTTCGCCCGTAATGACCGCCTGATTGCTCCGGGAGTTCCTGGAGAACCCCCAAAAACGAGCTTGGGCAAGAAAAACTCCCCTTGCTGCCATGCTGTTTTCGCTCGCGGAACATTTAAACGGCAACACTGCTGCGAAATGGGATGTTTATGTTAAAATCTCCGGTTCGGAGAAAAAGATCGGGGAATTGAAAACGGGAATTCTCTGCGATACTGCGGCCCGGATTACCAACCCTATTGGACTTTTGCGCTGGGGCGAGCTGCTAAATGCTTCGCGGGAACAATTAAAGTGGCCCCCGGTGCTCATGAACACCCCCACCTACCCCTTAGCGCCGCACGTGGGGCATAATGCGTCCGGGCATCTCTTTTTGAGATGCCCGAACGTCTTACATATGAGGCAAAACTTCGGCTTCCCCACATACCATACTTCTACAAACTCGGTGCCTATCTGGAGTTTGTGGGGAAGTTCGCACCCCTCGCGACGGGTCACGCGTGCGGTGACGCGCCCGCTAAAGGCAGTCCTAATACCGAAAGTGTTCGGCTTCCGCCACTTGGCATAAATCGCTGCATATTTTCCAATTCCGGCGCGAATGGACGTATCGTCCATTCGCACCGTTGTTTCCGTTAGGTGGATCACAATTGAACGTTTCACCGTATAGAAAACGATGTTACGACCCTCCATCTGCACAGGCGTGCAGAGCAGTTTGTGAGTCAGAGCTGCATCTTTGCAGATTAACTCGGCAAACTGCCTGCCGCTGCGCACGGAGAGGCACGCAATCCCCTCTTCCTTAATGCTTATCCTAAGGATGGCAATCCCAAATTTTCGCGCGCGGAAAGGCGAAACTAAATTGCCTACCTTGTACAGGAGCCAACGAACGCAGCCTGAACCATTGTGGTTATCAGCTGCGGGATTTGGTTGCTCTGATGAGAGACAACCCTTGGATCTCCTGCATCCCTGCGGACTGTTCTACCTGGCTTCAGGAGTCCGTATCCGCATGGGCGAAGATCAATGGCACCAGCGATGAGGACTTCTGCCTCCGCAGAGGGAGCCACGCTGGTCAGCCACTCCAGGAGATCGTTTCCAACCCACGGAAACTTCTGTGGGCTTCCTTCACCCCCCTTGCCCCAGTGCTGCCCTCCCTCAGGGAAGTTCGGGACAGCCACCAACAGGCATCGTGGGAAGTGTCCTGCCTCATCGGAGGAAGGAAAAAATCACTGAAGGCGTGGACGCCGAGGGAACTAGCGGACGCTAGTACCCCGAGTGTCCCGCCGAACGGACTTTTACGCTGGGGCGCGCTGCTCGGTATACCTCCGAAGGAGGTGAAGTGGCCCCCAGCGTCATGGGACAACGGCACCCTTCCCCTGCAGTGGAAGGAGACGGCGTTGCTTCTGCTCCACTGGGGACTTTTAAGCAGAGCACGCCTGTCTCGCTGGACATCGGGGAATGTGGATGCTAGTTGTGCAGAGTGCGGGGAAAGGGAGACCTTCTTCCACTTTATTCTGGAGTGTGTTGCCCTTCACGAAATGCGGGACAGACTCTCGTCGATCCTCAACATTCCGGAGGGTGACCCTAAAAATCTATTTAGAGGCCTTCTGACGCGAGACGGCTTGCCAGCCTCCGGGAGCGTAGCAGTGCTCTGCTGCATACGCGGTATCCTGGAGAAGTGGACCGCGTCTAGGAGAGGAAGGACCAGCCGGAATGCCATCCACTGGGCAGCGATCTCCTTGGAGAAAGCGTGCCGTTGGCGCCGACTTCAAAAACATTTGCCAGCACTTGTTCGCATCCGAAACCGGATGCAAAGGCCTGCTCACGGCGCACCGTGATCCCCTCCCTCCCTCCCCCTTCCTAGAAAACTTTGCCCTCCAGACGTTTTTCTTTTTTTGTTTTTGTTTTGTTTTATTTTTCCCGTCCCGGCGCCAGTGAAGGACCTTATCGACCTCCGGGTCGGTAAGGACAAGTGCTACTGAACTTCTGATCTGAACTTCTGACGTCGTAAACAGAAAAATTTTAACAACATAGACTTTGTTACAAAATTTTGTAATGTCAGAATTTTAGTAATAAAAGCCCCGGCTTACCCGGGTGAAAAACCTTGTACAGGAGGGCGGATTTATAGCCCTCCTGTATGTAGGCCGCAATTTCCGCGGCGACGTCCGGCATTTTGGCCGCAGCCACCGCGCTCCATTCCCTCGCCGGGGCGGCGGGGTTCGATTGGGTGGTAAGGCGAGACCCCACCTCAGCAGACTTGGAAGGCGGAGTTTTCTGCCTCCCTTGCCTCTAACGGCCGCGTTTCCAGACATCGCTGCCCGTCAACAGCCGCGAAAGCACACGACAGAATACAAAGGAACCCTTCTCTTGACGGAGCGCTTCGAATACACGTCGGTCGTTGGCTGTGGATCCAGACGGTATTCGCCACATCGTGAGGGGTCATTACTTTCCGCTATACGCGGAAGCGCCTACAGATATCTTTTCGGAGATACTTCTTTCCCAGGCTGCTCCCGTTGTTATCCAAGAGGAGCGCGCATGTCTCGACGAGTCCTTCGCGGCAGAGGAAATTTCCTCCGCTATCGCTGGATTCAAGAGACGAAAAGCACCAGGTAAGGACGGGCTACTGGCGTTGTTTTATCAGAGCTTCTCGGCAGAACTCGTCCCTCTGGTGCTCAGCATCTCCTCTCTGATAAGGTTCTCGGGGGATGTTCTCAATTTTTTCCGTTCAGCGAGCGTGCGTCTCCTGCCGAAAGGTGGAGACGCACGCCATCTCAACAACTGGCGTCCGATCATTCTGGTGAATTTGGACGTCAAGTTTTTCTCTAAGCTGTGGGTTTTGCGGCTAAGGAGAAACGCGCAGTCCTTGGTAAGCCCGGAGCAGACTTACGCTGTTCGCGGGCGGTCCATGGACGCAAACCTCCTGTTTGCCCGCACCTGGATGCAGCTGCAGCAGCGTGTAGCGCAGCAAAGCCGATCCGTGTCCAAGGCCGCTGCCAAAGGCACACGGTATCGACAGAAGCAGCAGGAGGGTACTCCTGGTGCCTTCGCGGTCGCAGTCGGCCTGCACAAGGCGTTCGATTGCGTGAACTAAGGGCTCTTATTAGAGCGCCTGGAACGCCTGGGTCTCCCAGCGCATCTCCTAAAGTACTTACGCGCTTGCTGGCGCCATGCGCTAACCTGCATTTTTTTTAGCGGCTGCCAGGTGTACGGTATTCCTGGGCGCAGGGGCATCAGACAGGGTGACAGCTTAAGCAAGCTGCTCTTCAGCATCTTCTTCGAGCTGGTGCTGAGGGCGTACAGGCTGACGCTGGAGTACGTTCCTAGCTCTTCCCCGGGTACGCCTGCCGTGGGTCCCTATGCAGACTACCTGCTTCTTCTGCTCCCCATGTCCAGCCCGGCGACCAGTGTCGAAAATTGCTTCGAACTGGTTCTTCGGGTAGCGGACGTGAGTGTGAACCGGAAGAGCGTGGTCGTACCTGTAGGAGCGTCGTGATAGAGACAGTCCGACTGGATTCGCCTGGGGATCCCCACGGCAGGGTATTTCAAGTACCTTGGAGTTACGCTCGGCGACCTCGGTTCTTCCGAGGCGTGGTCGGACTGCCTTCTTCATAAGGCGGATTTGGCAGCCAGTCCGTTCACTAACGGCAATTTCAGCTTGCGGGAACGGGCAACTATTTGAAACACCTCCGTTGCCCTCCTCATTTAACCGTCCCTTTTTTGTCTTGGCCCCCCGCTATGCGGCCAAAGAGCGGGCAAAACGCCTGCTAAAGAACGTACTCTGGGGTCCGGCGCGATCAAGGATCCGTCAGAAAGATCTGGCGGCTCCACTCTAGGATGCTGGTTTTGGCATCCTTACGATGGAGAGAATCGGACTGCAAATTCAGTTGCGGATGGTCGCACTGTGTGCGGAGCTATGGACTTCCTCCTTGTGTGCGCTTGCACGCATCCTCCTTAGAAGGTGTGCAGGCAGTGAAGGACTTGGTGCCTGGCATGTGTCACAGGAAACAGGGATTTGGCTATCCTCTGAGGCAAATCGCCTTTTTATTTGAAGCCAATGCGTGGATTTTCTGCTGCCCTATGAACTACAATGGCTGGAGGCAGGAATGCATTGATTCTTGGGCTGTATCCTTAGGAATGAGCCGTGAAGAATTCCGCCCCCTGCGTCGATTTCAACCTTGGTACCTCCAACATGTCATGCACAACGGAATGAACTTTTCCTCCCTGGCCGCCACGCCCCTCGCCGAAGAACTGTCTGCATTCGTGCATCGAGATGAGAGTAGCCAGCTGGCAAAGTGGGAGTTCTCCTGCACCATTCAAGAAGGAACAAAACCAGTTGGCGAATGGCCCATGAGCGAGCTTGCGGATGCCGACACTCCTCGTGCAACACCAAAGGGATTACTTCGGTGAGGGGAAGCTGTATGTGTTGCCCCCGAGGAACTTGCAATCCCTCCTTGGTGTTTGGAAGGTTCGGTGTTTCCCCTTGCTTGGAAGCAAGACGTCTTGCTCTTCTTGCACTGAAGCTTGCGCAAAAACGAGTGGCGTTACCGAGTTTCAGGTGGGGTGGCTTCTCCCTACTGTGCTCGGTGCGGGGCGACGGAGTCGTTCCCGCACCTTGTTATGGACTGTGTTGCCCTCCAGGAACTCTGAAGATTGTTAGCAGCAGCTATCCTGCCACCGGAGGACACCACCTTTGAAGTGCTGCGAAGGTTCTTCCAGCCACAAGCACTTTCGAGGGCTGTTACGATTTCCACTGTTGGCTACATCCACGCCATCGTCGCGGTCCGAGACGTGCTGGAGGACACTGGACAGCAATGTTGTGTTACCAGGAAGGCAGCTGACTTCATCAGATCGGCAGCTGGGTGACGACACTTATAGGAAGACACAACGGAGGAGCTAACCGGTATCCATCGCCGGATAAGCAACGGCTTAGAACGACGGAGCCAGTGATCCGCCTTCATTTTCTTTTTAATTGATTTTTTTTTTTGTTCTTGCGTCCTTCTCTTTATACGCTCCGCAGTGCTTTTGGTGCTAAAACTTTTCAGTTTCTTTGAGTCTACGGAGCGTCATTAAAGCTCCCTGGCTCACTCCTCCCATTTACATTTTTTTTTTGGACTCCCCTCAGTAGTCCATGTTCTTCCGTTTTCCTGCTCTGCGTGCCAGTGTTGAATCTTCGCTGTATGTTTGAATAGTTGTGGGCTGGAAACAACTGTTTCCAGCTCGTTTATATCAATAAACGTCCCAGCGTGACCGGGTAAAAAATTTCAACGTTCGCCTGAATACAGATGGGCAGAATGACGAGCGTGACCTCGTCAACGAGGTGTGCATGGCGGTGCACACCTGTAATTTGTTGGCCAGTGCACCGGAGATAGAAGACAGCATCGACCACGTGTTTCTTGACGAGCACCTGTTCCCTCCAAAAAGTAGAGACGGCGATCGGCCCGTTCCGAGTCGGCGGGTATCTGCTGCCTGAACGGGTCGTGATTTGGAATACGTTCGCGGCTCCTCTTCTCCGCCCCGAGCATTTTGTTTGCCCACCAGAGAGAGGATAAAAAAGCGGACGAAGGTCCTCCTTCTTATTGTTCTTTGGGGCAGCGGGAGGGTGCGTTTCCGCTTAAAGGACTTGTAAGTTCCGCTTTGGGACGGCGGTCTCGGTTTCCTGACGTTGGAGCGGCTGGAGATTTAGCTCCAGTTCCGTTTGATGGCCGTGGTGCCGGAGTTGTGGTGCACCTGGTGCTGCGTCTCTGCACGTCACCTACTTCAGCATGCCACCGTCAAGACGGGACTCACGACCTTTCTTGCACTCCGCTGCCGCGTCAACAGATGTGGACTGCAGCTACGGAGGGTGGCTTTACTGACACGAGAAAACCAAAGACGGATCACCTGTCTCCCAGCGAACGGTAGTGCCTGGTTGCAGGAAACCGTTCGTACGTGGGGACAGTTCGGCATGCAACGCTCCCAACAGGAACGAAGGTTCCTATTTGGAGGTTATAGAAGTTGCACGCTCCGTGAGATCCTGGAGGATCCAAAGAAGCGAGCGTTGTCAGCAAGAACCCCTTTCGCCGCTGCGCTGGACTTACTAATGGAAGATTAGTACACCGATATTGCGGCGAATAGGGAGGTCAGAATAAAAAATCTCCGGAAGGGAGCAGAAGATAGGAGAGTGGAAGACAATTCTGCTGACTAACGCTGCCACCCCGAGTACGCCTCCTAATGGACTTCTGCGCTAGGGCGGTCTGCTCGACGTTTCTCTTGAACGTCTGAAGCGGCTCCCGGTGCTCATGAACACTTCCACCCTTTTTTTAAAATGGCAAGAGTTGGCTCTGCTTTTGCAGCACTGGATACTTCCCTGCAACGCCCGCCGACATCACTGGACCTGAGTGCGGTGGACGCCAATTGCGTCAGGTGTGGGGAACGGGAGTCCCTCCCCCACCTGCTGGTGGATTGTATTGAATTTCGGTTCCTTTGGTTCCGCTTTGCCCCGTCCATCGGCATCCCTTGCGGCAACCCCAAGGCCACTCTAAAAGCTCCCTTCATTGCCGACGCACTTCGGCCTGCGGCCTCGTTAGCAGCCCTGTGCTGCCTACGAGGGATCGTCGCCGCCTGAAATAAGGCTACGAGAGTTCCACGCGATGAGGGTGCCATCCAGCCAGCCTCTTAATTCATGTGGAGAGCATCAAGATGGTTCCACCTGGATCCAGCAATACAGAAAGTGCTTGTTGGCATCCTGCAAAGGATGCAACGGCCCCTGCAGCAACTGTGATCCCTTCGCTTACCCTCCCACTTTTTCTTTTCTTTTTGTTTTGTTTTTGGTTTTTGTCCCTTCCCCCTTCTGCCGTTGTGGGCCGTACCTATGTTCGAAACGCTGACCCGGCAGGCTCTGTGTTTCTTCGTGTGTGGCTGAAGCACTGATCCAGCCACTGGACGTCTTTGTAAAAGTTTGTTGTTTTAATAGACGTTCCGGCGAAATCCGAGTGAAAATCGAACTCCTTGTAGAGATCGACTGTGATCCCTATGGCCCCCTTCCCAGCCCCGGTGTCTCTTTTCAGCCCGGCTGGCGGCCTAAAAGTGGGATTGCCAATCCTGGTCTCTGTTTCGTTAGGACTGGTCTGCACATGGAACCATATGCTTGCGAAGAACAGGATGGCATCCATACTTCCCGGTAACAGGGTATGTCTGCTCCGGGCTAATTATGCAGTCTGCAACCTGTTCTAAACGCGAAGCCCACAGCCCAGCGATCAGCTTGGTGTCCGTGTTTAGAATTGTGATCGGACGCCAATTGCTGAGTGGTCTCAGGTCTACTCCCTCCGGGAGGAGCCTCACTCTTTCTAACCGAAACGAGGCGGGGAAGTCGCCTCCGTCTCAGATCAGCCTGGTCACCTACAGCTGCAGTGGGGCCAGCTTTGCCGCAAAGCATTGAAAGGACTCCGGGGCAGGCTGAGATCCAGGATATTTCGCGTATCCATGATTTCCATAGAATATGCATGCGACTTTATCCCTGAGCCGCCTTTTTCCCTGGTGCGACACAGTTTTTTCAGCCGGACTCTTGGGCGATAATGTCCCCACAATGTCTTTCTCTGCAGCTTTTCCACTTTTCTGGTGTTTTCTTTGTTCAACCTGACGACGGTTGTTCCGAAGAGTACCTTTGAAAGGAGTACTCTATTCCATAGGTTGGCCTGTCTCTTCATTTCAAAACCCAGTCGCTGCTTCCTCTGTCGTTTTCCACAGGATTTCCTTCTACAGTAGCTTCGACGCAGAGTTGTCGCCAATGTAGACTTCCAGGTACTTGGCCGTGTCCACCGTTCGGAATCCTCTCACCGTGAGAGCAAGAGGTTCAGGATTCCGACGGGAAACAGCTGGCTTTTCTGGGCTTTGATCTTCAGTCCCAGTCCATCTTTCATAAGCCTCACCATATCCAGGAACGTTTGTTGATCCCTCTTTCCTCTTATAAAGAAGAGGAGATCGTCCGCCTAGGCGAGGTGGTTGAGCTTCTGGTTGTCAATTTTCATCCCTTGTAATCTCCCAGTCTTCTCATTGAATGAAGAGAGTGCCTTCATATAGATAGCAAACAGCATCGGACTTAGCGAGTCGCTTTGCCGGACTCCTCGTTCCATCCGAATAGCTACTGTTTCCAAACCGTTGATCTTTATCCGGACACCTCGATTCCTTAGGATTATTTCCGCAAAGGTGCTGAAGTATTCCGGAAGTCCCAGCTTTTCCAGAATCTTCAGCAGCATCCCATGGTCGATGGTGTCGGAGACTTTCTCCATGTCGGTGAACGCCAGCACCAGGTTCTCGCCGATGTATTCGCTAGGTCCCACATTGGCCTGCGCGCACTTAAGATTGTCCAACATGTAACGTCCGAGTACCGCACATGTCTGGATGGGAGAAATCAGCCTCGACATAACTTTGCTTAAGCGGTTGGCCCCGATCTTTGCCAACCACTTGGCATCCGAGTTGAAGATTGAGATTGGCCTCCGTTGGATGACCTGCGTTAGATCACCTCCTTTCGGCAGCAATCTCGTCCTACTCTCGTAGAAGGACTCCATCAATCGTCCTTCTTGGCGGATGCAAAGGGTCAACTGGTGCAATAACCGCAAATAGGCGTGCAGGTACCGTTGATAGTAAATGATGGGAACACTGTCAGGCCCTGCCGCTACATCCTTGAGTAATTCCTTAAACTCAGTCTTCTCCTCTTTCTCGGAAAAGTCCTCCTCCAGACTCTTCCGCTGGAGCTCACCAAGATTCCTTTTCAGATGACTCTAGAAGGCCTTCTGTATCTCCGGATACAGATGATCGCGCCGAAAGTCTTTCGTGTAATGCCTTTCAAAGGCATCAACGATGTCCTCCGACGTGTGTCGGCTATGGTCGCCGTACTGAATCCGAAAGATATCTGTGGCCAGATTCTTTTTCTCTAGTTCACCGACTTCCCCTTTTATGCTATGGAAGACGTACCGACTCTCGTAATGATCAGAGTACTTTCAGAAGGAGCGATCTTGGATGTTCAGCTCCTGATACGCCTCCTGCCTCAATCTCTTATCTCCGAATTGCATATTTGCAAAGAGATAGATCCTGTGCTTCAGGCTGTCCCAATTGGCGACCTTTCGGATCGTGGTGGTCTTCAGAATCGTCTCCAGAACTTCCTCATGACAGGGATGATTTCCGAACCAGGTGGGCATGTTGATGAGCGCCGCACTGGTGCCTTGCCTCCGCCAAAGATTTTTCGTCCTCAGGGAAAATCGCACATACGTGAGATCGGACAACGCGGAGGGGATGTCGCGAAAACTTTGAATGCGGTTCTCTAATTCCGTGCTGTGATAGACGTGGTCTATCGACTTGTAACTTCCTGTTCGCCACAGCAATCCAAACTCGTCGGAAAGCCGCTGATACGCCTTCCTTCCTCCGGCGTCCTGGGATCGGGTGGGTTCGGCCAGGACGTTGAGATCGTCAGCAACGATCACGACATCATTGGGCGCGACCTCTTCCCGGAGTGCCGCATGCAGTGCCTCCGCACATCGATGTTTGTTCCTGTGTGGCCCGTACACGTTTACCAAGAAAATGTGAACCTTAGCGGACCAGAAAATCTCAAGATGGAATAAAGAAATTCTTTTATTATTTTCAGATGCAAACGCACAAGGAATCTATGAGCTCCTCAATCCTTGACGATGAGGTTTAGTAAGGTGCCTCGACTCCAACTACAAGATAAAGTGGTTGGTAATCTTCCAGCATTTCGACCGACGGATAGTCTAAGCGAAAAAGGGAACAATTTTATCCTTTTATTCTTTAACCATCGAATATCTAGTATCCGAAATTTTCGAATAGTTTTTGCATCAAGGACCCGTCTACCAGTTTGAAATTGTAAATAGAAAGCCTTAGCTATAAAGCATGCTGTCAATGACATATGCATCAGGAACGAAAGAAAAAGAATATCAAATACCCAAGGAACATTCTAACAGATTTCCTGAAATCTTCAGCATACTCAAAACGAATATATGATGAAAAAGTTAGTCCATTGAGAAGAACCTCAAACTCTGTCAATTTTCGCAAATCAGAAGAATACATATTACAATGAAATCCTCAAATTGATACAGTTGAAGTACACAGGTATTGCAAAAGTCGAAACAACACAATTAAAACATGCTTTGCATGATGCTAATCAAAGACAACAAAATTTACAGTGAAATAAATATTTGGAACGTCATACCTCTGTTTCCAACCAGGGTAAACGAGGTCGCACTGACCATTGAATGGGTTCAAATAAAAAGTAACCCCCATGGGTTGACTACTTCCTTTTACCTAAAATTATCAATGATTTTCGAACGAAGAAAACACACACTTACATATAGTTGTGCAGAGCACTGACCTTCACGTAGATCATTCGAACGACTGTTGATAGACAATTCACATGTGGCATGCCTATTGTCGAAGGTATATTGGCATCCACCAACAGGGGCACGCAGACCAATGACGTGTGGGAAAACTTTCAACCCCACAGAAGTAATGTCTTCCGGAGTGCTCATTGCATTACCAAACATGAGTACAGTAGCGACATAAAAAGGAAACAACTGCAGTGAACATTTGCAAACAATTAAGCAAATGAATAGTAGTCTCCAACAACATGTAAGAATTTCACAAAAGTCACTATCTGGTAATACAAGCACACCAGCCATAGGGAGCGAAGAAAAAAACCACAAACGACAGAACTACCTGCATTACCGACTGACAGGCGCATGACTCCTGTACCAGCCATCGAAAAAATAGAAAACTCTTTCCAGACACAGAACACGTTAGTTTCAAGTGCAAGTCTTCCATCTCATTCCACATCAAGATCAACGAGTGCAGAACCGCAGACAATAATCCAATGAAACCAAAACTTAACCAGATGTATCCAGAACAGCAGAGGAAAGAACAAGAGCAGCATATCCTTCATAACAAATAAAATAGATCAAGAAAAGAAGTTACCAACCACAAGATGATACACTTGTTGGAAATTCTCGAAGCGGAAATTCAGAAACCGGCAATGCAACGGAAGAAACGAATCATGGGAAAAATTCAAAGTACCACGAAGTCATTGACGTGCGAATACAAGCAGCAGCTAAATCACTGAGAAAGCCTCCAAGCGAACAGGCGAACGATTCGTACCACAACGCTCTGTTAACCCGTAAATAAAGGATTCAGTAGACAATGTCCAGAAATCGTCTTGCATGCGAAACAAGAACTGAAATCCTACACGAAACATGCATTGAAAAACTAACTACTGCTTACGATGTTGAATTGAAGTGACAGCATCCTTTCTCTCGAAATATGAGCTAAAACAGACGCAGAATGCTGCAACAGATTGAGAAAAGCACAACGCTCCGCTGGGTTTTATACAGATTTACTCGCGGTTTCCTCCAGCACATGGAATTTCCTCCCCCCTCCTTCTCCTACGCGGTCCTTGCAACAAGTGCTGGCATCTCTCTCGTCTTGCCGCGGAAACCAACGGATAATTTACTTTCCCACATCGGAGGACGTTCTCGGCAGAACGCAGGCGGAGAAATTATTCGCATTCGTGAGAAAACTCGCCCACAACATGGTAAACGGAATGCTCTCGAAGTGAGAAAGAAACCTCAAAGAGTTTGCAACATAACATGCAATACGAGAAAACGGAGAGCTGACTGGAGGTGACGAACCATGACAGCTTTCAAGTCTGATTGGGAAAAAGCATTGAACAAGATAGGAGACGTCCATAAGAAGATTGCGACGAAAGACAAGCAGCAGCAGGCGAGAAATGAATTTTCCGACACCGAAGGTTGCGAAAAGGGTTCCCTTTAACACGTGAACATCCCGCTGGAGCATGTCGAATAACGGCAGATTTGAGAATAACGTGTGCAAGCGCAACAAGGCAGGAGTATACCACCTGTACCGTCGCAGCGAACGCACCACTGGCAAAAGCAGGCAACTGCGAACAGGGAAGAGCCTATCGTGGGGCGAAGAAATGAGCACGGGAACCAGGTGCGAAGGAACAAAGGCTGGAAGTGCAATTTGCTTTCGCAAGCTCACACCACTCCTTGCATGCGGAAGCTACTTGTACATTCGGCACGTACGGAAAAGTTAAGGGGTTCGATGCGTGGCCCACTCACCTCCAGAAAACAATGAAAATGAGGTATCTCCATAGAAAACTGCAATCCACCGCCGACGGCATTTTCATTTCCAGCTACGGAAAAGAATACGAAAAAAAATCCTTCAAAAGCTATCGTACACAATAATTCGTATTTTATTAGAGGGTGTTTTCGTTCTTCTGTGATGACAGTATCAAGCTCTTCGCGACTTTTCTGAGGAACAGTTTGCTCCAAACAAGTTGCCGGAAGAGGTTCGTGCAAGGATATTGAAGCCTTGAGGAACAAACACAGAAGAAATAAAATCATCATGAGTGGAGAGGAAATCGCAGCTTGTCCGCTACTGTCCTTATTATCCCCTCAATGATGCTGTCAAATTCGTGCTCGTTCCGTACTATGCGCGTGCGTCTCACCACGGTTGTTTTGATACCATATCCTTCGACAATCCGAAGGACATAGCTTCTTTATATTTCCTACTTCTTTCGTCACTGCTCCTAGCGGTCACGGTTTCGCAAACAGGGCACAATACTGAGATCGCTCAGGCAAGCAACATTTGTTCGCTCGCGCAGAGAAATCAAATGCCCTCTGGAGGCCTTTCGGAAGTTCTGGAACGTAGTGAAACGTCCACACGCCGGTAAGGAGCAAACTCAATAAGCAGGAGTGCCAAGTTTCCATTTTGCCTCTTCTTTTTCATTCTGGTGCCAGACCATTTCTCATCAACTGATGAGATTCGCTTTCCATGAGTAGACTGAGTGTAACAGTCGCGAAGCAGTGTTCCCCTCACAGAAGAAGCATCAATTCGTCGCTAAACGGCGTGGAGATCTTTGATGCTTGCAACGGGATCTCGATGGATCCGCTTGACGGTGAATTCTTTTCACATGAAAGCAAAGCAAGGTGAATGTTTTAGCTCTGAACGCACCGCCCAGTATTTCAACATCAGCATGTTTAATGCAGCCTAGCAGTGTATCTTCTATGCTGCAGTGTGCAAGGTGTCTGGGTTCCTACGTAGCCATGATAGAGGTACACCAACAACACTTGTCTGTGCTCAAGCAGTGTTCTTGGGGGAACCGTTTGATCCTTAATTAAGCAACCAGATCTGAATTTCCATCTTTCACCTCCTTTGCGTGCAGAGCATTTAAGCGTCATCTTGAACAGAAGTCATCGTCTCCGGAAGCTGGATGCCAAACAGCGGTTACCAGCTTTCGCACATTGAAAGAACCATTGTCAATTAGTCACCGTAGCATGAAAAACAGATGATTACGAGCAATGAGTAAGCACTACGAATAATGCTGTTCCCAAGTATAAAAAAATAGCTTAAGCATTATTAAGCGCTCACATTTTGGACTCACTTTGACAATGGCGAGTTGCGCTGCACATTCCAATTGTTATTTGTCAAGATTCTATCCGGGATGAGTACGGAAAAGCCCAGTCCACCTGAACCCAACACGGGAAGCACGACGGAAGCATGTGTGAGAAAAGTGCAAAATACATTTGCATGAACCATTTGCTTTGCTAAATTCTTGTTTTTCCTGATGCATGCACTGAGATGAAGTAGGGGAGTCCAAAAGATGAGCAGTCGCATTTCTGAAGATGAAGAAGAAGAAGAACTGGCACAACTCTCGGCATGATTCTGGAGACCGGAGCACACGCGTGTGTTTTAGCGGTTGTGCCCACAATGGCAGACATCTACAAGCTTCATCACAGGAAAGGCGACAGAGTTCACGTTGCTGCTGTTTCAAACGCGAGTATAATGATTCCATTTATTTCCATACTAAGTGGAATCCGATTGTCTCGTGTCCGAAATGGAAGCAGTGGAGATCGTGGCGAGATGCATCGAGAAAACGCAAAATGTTATTGTGGAACGCTCGTTTCTTAGCCACGATACCACTGTCTGTTCGCATGTTCCTGCAGATTTGCTTGCATGCAGTGAGAGACTCGTCCATCAGACATAACGGCCGCAGTTCGATTCTCTTTGAGCGAACGAAATGCTCTCTCTGACACCCTGCGATTGGAACAGATTTGCTTCTTCAGTGTTATTTCTGATGCACTCTGCTTACGGTGTTGACCACATTAGTAGACTGTATTTTAGTTTCCAGTTGAGAGAACACTTGCGGATGCATTGTGGAGGGCGTCAGCGGCCTTTTCGTGCAAACAGTCAGCAAAATAAACAGAGGTTTTGTGGAAGAAACTGCACCTGAAGATGAAAGCGCCACATCACAACCGAACCTAGGTTTTATTTATATGCAAATTTATGATTAAAAGGAAATGGCATAGTATTCACCTTCTGCTATAATCAACTTTCTTTTTCAACGCTGACTGCTTGCATTCTGGAAACCCTTTAAATCTATTGCGGACAACTTTAGCGGTGTTCTCGAATATTCTGGCAGATCTAATAGTTTCCAGTCAGCAAAATAAACAGAGGTTTTTTGGAAGAAACTGCACCTGAAGATGAAAGCGCCACATCACAAACGAACCCACGTTTTATTTATATGCAAATTTATGAATAAAACAACATGCCATACTATTCACCTCCTGCTATAATCAACTTTCTTTTTTAAAGCAGAAGGCTTGCTTTCTGCAAACCCTTCAAATCTGTTTGCGGACATCTTCAGCGGTGTCCTCGAACATTCTGGCAGATCTAATATTTTCCTGAATGCATGCGCAAAAAGATCTCTGGCGCCCTCCACAATGCATCCGCAAGTGTTCTTTCAGCTGGAAACTAAAATACAGTCTACTAATGTGGTCAACACCGTAAGCAGAGTGCATCAGAAATAACACTGAAGAAGCAAATCTGTTCCAATCGCAGGGTGTCAGAGAGAGCATTTCGTTCGCTCAAAGAGAATCGAACTGCGGCCGTTATGTCTGATGGACGAGTCTCTCACTGCATGCAAGCAAATCTGCAGGAACATGCGAACAGACAGTGGTATCGTGGCTAAGAAACGAGCGTTCCTCAATAACATTTTGCGTTTTCTCGATGCATCTCGCCACGATCTCCGCTGCTTCCATTCAGGATACGAGACAATCGGATTCCACTTAGTATGGAAATAAATGGAATCATTATACTGGCGTTTGAAACAGCAGCAACGTGAAGTCTGTCGCCTTTCCTGTGATGGAGCTTGGAGATGTCTGGCATTGTGGGCACAACCGCTGAAACACACGCGTGTGCTGCGGTCTCCAGAATCATGCCGAGAGTTGTGCCAGTTCTTCTTCTTCTTCATTTTCAGGAATGCGACTGCTCATCCTTTAGACTCCCCTACATTCATTTTATCTCAGTGCATGGATCAGGAAAAACAAGAATTCAACAAAGCAAATGGTTCTTGCAAATGTATTTTGCACTTTTCTAACACATGCTTCCGCCGTGCTTCCCGTGTTGCGTTCACGTGGACTGGGTTTTTCCGTACTCATCCCGGATAGAATTTTGACAAATGACAATTTGAATGTGCAGCGCAACTCCCCATTGTAAAAGTGAGTCCAAAGTGTGTGCTCTTAATGCTGCTGAAGCTGTTTTTTGATACTTGGGAACAGCATTCTTCGTAATGCCTACTTATTGCTCGTAATCATTTGTTTTTCATGCTGCGGAGACTAATTAACTATGGTTCTTCCAATGTGCCAAAGCTGGTGACCGCTGTTTGGCAACCAGCATCCGCAGACGATGACCTCTGTTCAAGATGACCCTTAGATGCTCTGCACGCTGAGGAGCTGGAAAGAGGAAATTCTGATCTCGTTGCTTACTGAAGGATCAGATGGACTACCCCAGAAACACTCTTTGAGCACAGACAAGTATTTTTGGTATAACTCTATCATGGCTACACAGGAACCCAGACAGCTTGCACACCGCAGCATAGAAGATACACTGCTAGGCTGCATTAAACATGCTGATGTTGAAATACTGGGCGGTGCGTTCAGAGCTAAAACATTCACCTTGCTTTGCTTTCATGTGAAAAGAATTCACCGTCAAGCGGATCCATCGAGATCCCGTTGCAAGCATCAAAGATCTCCACGCCGTTTAGCGACGAATTGATGCTTCTTCTGTGAGGGGAACACTGCTTCGCGACTGTTACACTCAGTCTACTCATGGAAAGCGAATCTCATCAGTTGATGAGAAATGGTCTGGCACCAGAATGAAAAAGAAGAGGCAAAATGGAAACTTGGCACTCCTGCTTATTGAGTTTGCTCCTTACCGGCGTGTGGACGTTTCACTACGTTCCAGAACTTCCGAAAGGCCTCCAGAGGGCATTTGATTTCTCTGCGCGAGCGAACAAATGTTGCTTGCCTGAGCGATCTCAGTATTGTGCCCTGTTTGCGAAACCGTGACCGCTAGGAGCAGTGACGAAAGAAGTAGGAAATATAAAGAAGCTATGTCCTTCGGATTGTCGAAGGATATGGTATCAAAACAACCGTGGTGAGACGCACGCGCATAGTACGGAACGAGCACGAATTTGACAGCATCATTGAGGGGATAATAAGGACAGTAGCGGACAAGCTGCGATTTCCTCTCCACTCATGATGATTTTATTTCTTCTGTGTTTGTTCCTCAAGGCTTCAATATCCTTGCACGAACCTCTTCCGGCAACTTGTTTGGAGCAAACTGTTCCTCAGAAAAGTCGCGAAGAGCTTGATACTGTCATCACAGAAGAACGAAAACACCCTCTAATAAAATACGAATTATTGTGTACGATAGCTTTTGAAGGATTTTTTTTCGTATTCTTTTCCGTAGCTGGAAATGAAAATGCCGTCGGCGGTGGATTGCAGTTTTCTATGGAGATACCTCATTTTCATTGTTTTCTGGAGGTGAGTGGGCCACGCATCGAACCCCTTAACTTTTCCGTACGTGCCGAATGTACAAGTAGCTTCCGCATGCAAGGAGTGGTGTGAGCTTGCGAAAGCAAATTGCACTTCCAGCCTTTGTTCCTTCGCACCTGGTTCCCGTGCTCATTTCTTCGCCCCACGATAGGCTCTTCCCTGTTCGCAGTTGCCTGCTTTTGCCAGTGGTGCGTTCGCTGCGACGGTACAGGTGGTATACTCCTGCCTTGTTGCGCTTGCACACGTTATTCTCAAATCTGCCGTTATTCGACATGCTCCAGCGGGATGTTCACGTGTTAAAGGGAACCCTTTTCGCAACCTTCGGTGTCGGAAAATTTATTTCTCGCCTGCTGCTGCTTGTCTCCCGTCGCAATCTTCTTATGGACGTCTCCTATCTTGTTCAATGCTTTTTCCCAATCAGACTTGAAAGCTGTCATGGTTCGTCACCTCCAGTCAGCTCTCCGTTTTCTCGTATTGCATGTTATGTTGCAAACTCTTTGAGGTTTCTTTCTCACTTCGAGAGCATTCCGTTTACCATGTTGTGGGCGAGTTTTTCCACGAATGCGAATAATTTCTCCGCCTGCGTTCTGCCGAGAACGTCCTCCGATGTGGGAAAGTAAATTATCCGTTGGTTTCCGCGGCAAGACGAGAGAGATGCCAGCACTTGTTGCAAGGACCGCGTAGGAGAAGGAGGGGGGAGGAAATTCCATGTGCTGGAGGAAACCGCGAGTAAATCTGTATAAAACCCAGCGGAGCGTTGTGCTTTTCTCAATCTGTTGCAGCATTCTGCGTCTGTTTTAGCTCATATTTCGAGAGAAAGGATGCTGTCACTTCAATTCAACATCGTAAGCAGTAGTTGGTTTTTCAATGCATGTTTCTTGTAGGATTTCAGTTCTTGTTTCGCATGCAAGACGATTTCTGGACATTGTCTACTGAATCCTTTATTTACGGGTTAACAGAGCGTTGTGGTACGAATCGTTCGCCTGTTCGCTTGGAGGCTTTCTCAGTGATTTAGCTGCTGCTTGTATTCGCACGTCAATGACTTCGTGGTACTTCGAATTTTTCCCATGATTCGTTTCTTCCGTTGCATTGCCGGTTTCTGAATTTCCGCTTCGAGAATTTCCAACAAGTGTATCATCTTGTGGTTGGTAACTTCTTTTCTTGATCTATTTTATTTGTTATGAAGGATATGCTGCTCTTGTTCTTTCCTCTGCTGTTCTGGATACATCTGGTTAAGTTTTGGTTTCATTGGATTATTGTCTGCGGTTCTGCACCCGTTGATCTTGATGTGGAATGAGATGGAAGACTTGCACTTGAAACTAACGTGTTCTGTGTCTGGAAAGAGTTTTCTATTTTTTCGGAAGTCTGTTTCTCTGATTTGTTCTTTGTCACTCGTTTGGTTTTTATACTCTTTTCTTATGTTGGCTGCGTTTGTTTTTTTTAATTTTGGTTTTTCTAGATTACTGCTTTCGTTGTTCTCCGTTTTGCAACAATTTTCGCAGATGTTGCTGCAGGCAACTTCACTTCTACGTTAGAAAGATCATTAACCGATTTACTTGATTTTCGTCAGTTTCGGGGACCTTGTGATTTGTTCTTCGACAAGACGACCGGACATTGCCAAATGTCTTATGGTTCCGTTGGTCAACTGTCTAGTATTTGTGAGATTGGTATTTTTGTGAGTAATGTTCTCCATGTTATCATACGTTTAAGGTATTTCAGGTAACGGGTCCTCTTTCAAGAGAGAACGTCATTTTCTTTCTCCATGGATTGTCGAATAGTTGCTACCTCCGTTATTCGGCTAGCACGCAGTGGTATGTCTTTCTCTCTTGTGGTTTTTAGTTTTGAGTGTTTGGATGCTAAACGTCGGTTTTCTTCTTGGGAATGGATTTTGTTCTTCTTGAATTTCTGAGAGTGTTATGCTGATATGCGAAATATGATGAATGCATGCTTTTGCATGAATATGTTCTGAGGAATTTGAAAAACTGTAGGGTTCTCAATCCTTCGGCCAATTTGTTTTATCGAGGGACGATCTGTAAACACCGAACAGTAATTGCGTTGTGGATTGTCATCCCTGCTTTTTCTAAATTTGAAACAACATAGGGTAATATCTACCTCGAAAGAGTAGGCTTTGATTTTTCGTTGCTTATCTTTTCGTGGATTATTTTTGCCGCCATTTTCTTGTTTACCGTCTGTTGCATTTTAGGCTCTACCCAGGAGAGAATGTTGGATCAGTGCCTTGCACTTTGCACTGCGACCCTGTTCGACAACCATCAGTTTTAGTTGACGTAAGAAGCATATGATTCGGAGGGTCATGGCAGACCTTGAATTGCTGAGAATAAAGTTTCCTAGTTCTCTTGTGAAGTTTGTTTCGCAAATTGAAGCTCATTAAATTGCAGTTAAATGAAAACTCGTGGATACATTGAAGGACTCTATACACAGGAATGGAGGTAAACTCATACCAGTCTGCCTTCTGCAGCAGCGTGTTCTTCTGAGAATACAAGGAGGAGAGTTCGTTACTTTTCTCCAAAAGATGCACATAAGAAATCAACCGAATGTTTCTTATTTGCTGCTCATAGAAATTGTTGGTCCGTCTAAGCATTCATTTCAAATTATAGAATATTCTTTATGGAGTAAGGATCTTCAAACACACAGCATGTTTTAGAAACCAATTTCCCTTTGCAGCTTTAAAAATACCAATGTCTGCATTTTATGAATTGTTTGGTTTCAGATTCTCAAGTTTTTGTTTCTGAATAAAGTTTGAATGAAGAATTCATATCATTAAATGAAATTTGCAAAAGCTTCTTCAGAAGCAGATTCTATTTCCGTGATGAAAGATAGTTTAAAATCATGTTGATTCAAAGCACATGGAATTTTGTCTTCTTGATTAGCTTTACTGGAATGTGCTTTGTTCTTCATCACTGGATCTATCGGCTTTCTCAGTAAATAAAAGTGAAAATTCATCATGGAAATCCTTCCTCTAGAGAATCATGTATTCATTACTTCAGGAGACTTCGTGAATTTCTTAGCACATGGGCAGTTGGATGTCAAGCAAAGTTGAATTTAAACATTCCGCGGTCACTTCCATAACGATAGGAACAATGCATTATTGAAATTCGTTCCTGGTTAAAATTAACGTGTACTGATCTTAGTCAAAGGGACGAGGAGCTCATAAGCTAATTTCCTATTGGTAGTTTTTCACACGGGTGAGCCAGGGCTCTTATTATTAAAATTTTTACAATACAAAAAATTCCATAATAAAGTCTTCATTTTTAAGTAGTCAAGTTTTCGTTGTTCTGCTTGTTTTCCAGTCGGAACACATGAAACGACTGTCTTAAGGGTCTTGTCCTCACCGAACCGCAGATCGATAAGGTCCTCCACAGTGGCTCAGGGGCGGGAAAACAAAAATAAAAGAAAAAAAAAACAGACAACGCCTGGGGGGTAATGTTCTTTTGGAGAGGGGGGAAGGGAAGGGATCACGGTACGTCGCGATGAGGCCCCTGCTTCCGTTCACGGATACGGACGAAAGCCTGTAAATGTTTTCGAAGTCGGCTTAACGGCAGGCCTTCTCTAAGGGGATAGCTGCTCAGTGGAGGGCATTACAACTGGTATGGCCTCTACTTGACGCGGTCCACTTGTGCAGTATTCCGCGTATGCAGCAGTGCTCTGTTGCATACGCGGAATACTGCGTATGCAACAGAGCACTGCTACACACCTGGAAGCTGGCAAGGAGTCCCGCATCAGGAGTCGAAAGATGTTCTTCGGGTCGCCCCGCGGAATGTTCAAGATCGACGAGAGTCGGTCCCACATATCGCGAAGGGCAACGCACTCTAGGATGAAGTAAGGACAGGTTTCTCTATCCCCGCAGTCTGTGCAATTAGCAGCCACACTCCCCGATGTCCAGCGAGACAGGCGTGCTCTGCTTAAAAGTCCCCAGTGGAGCAGAAGCAACACCGTCTCCTGCCACTGCAGGGGAAGGGTGCCGTTGTGCCAAGACGCCGAAGGCCACTTCACCTCCTCCGGAGGTACGTCCAGAGCGCGTTCCAGCGTAAAAGTCCATTCGGCGGGACACTCGGGGTACTAGCGTCCGCTAATTCCCGGGACGTTTACGCCTTCAATACTTTTTTCCTGCCTCCAATGAGGCAGGACACTTTTCACGATGCCTCCTGTTGGCTGTCCCTGACTTCCCGGAGGGAAAGCAGCACGGGGGCAAGGGGAGTGAAAGAATGCCAAGGAAGTTTTCGTGGGTTGGACACGATCTCCTGCAGTGGCTGACAAGCGTACCTGCAGGTACGGAGGCGGAAGTCCTCATCGCTGGAGCCGTTGACCTTCGACCATGCGGAAACGGACAACTGGAGCCAGATATTCCAGACAGCTGGGATGCAGGAGATCCACGGATTCTCCTTCACAGTAGCAACCAGATTCTGAAGCAGAAACCCACAATGGTTTAGGCTACAATAGTTGGCTACCAGGATTGAGGTCAATCCGTGGCAGCCGGTTGCCCTGTGGCCGAGGAGTTTCCATAGAGCACACCAGGGTGCTGTCCAAAACCTTCCCACAAGGGCAAGTTTCTTGAATTGGAGCTGTGGCTCCATGCGCTCCAGCGTTAGGAAACCAATTCCACCGTCCCTGCGTGGACTGCACAAGTCTTCGAGCCGGACGCGGGGATTCCGATTGCCCCAAAGGGCTTTCTGTAGGAGGTCCCTTGTCCGTGTCCTTATTTGTGGTGGGATGGAGCACACTTAAAGTAGGGGGCGAAGGAGAGGGGTTGCGAAAGCTTTCCACACCGCTGCCCGCTCCTACAAGTAAAACTTGCCGTCCCGGAACGGGCCGATCGCCAACTCCACTTTTTGGAGACGGTTGGACAGAGATTCTGCAGCGCAGAAGTCCCCCAACAAAACGCCAAGCCACTCAATGTACCTGCCCGTAGGGATCCCCAGGCGAATTGAGTCCGACCTTCCGGCCCGCGTCGATTCCGTGAATAGTAACGCCGACTCCGTCCTGTCTACTTGGAGGCCCATCCCACGGTGCAGCAACTCGAAGAAATCCTCGAGCGCCGACGCCGGGGTGGATCCGGTATGCAGTAGAAGAAGGTCGTCTGCATAGGCCGACACGACAGGCGTGCCGGGACACCAGCTCAACAGGGTTGCCAAGGTCTCCCTGTATGCTCTCAACAACAACTCGAAGTAGATGCTGAAGAGCAGACGGCTCAGGTTGTCACCCTGCCGTATGCCACGACGAACCGGCACGCCGTACACGTGCCGGACGCTCAAATTAATGCTACTTGACGCAAAGCGCCAAAAGGAGTGCAGGTAGGCCAGGAAGACGGCCGGAAATTTCATGCGTTCCAGGAGGTCCAGAAGGAGCTTCTGGTCGGCGCGATCGAAAGCTTTACGCAAATCGATTGCGACAACAAGGGTTCCAGACGCTGCATCTCCCCCCCGGCTTCCTTCTTCCCGCTCAGTAGAGAGTCCAAGACTCTCCCGAACTAGCTGCGCTTCGCGTTGTTGCAACTGCCCAAAGGCGCTGGCGAGGAACAGGTTGGCCTCAATGGTTCGTCCGGGAACAGCGTATGTCTGCTCCGGACTGACCACGGATTCCGCTACTCGTCCCATCCGCTCAGCCCAGAGTGTGGCGAGCAACTTTCCGTCCACATTCACTACAGTGATGGGACGCCAGTTGCTAACGTTGCGCAAGTCTCCTCCCTTAGAAAGGAGATCTACTCAAGCTGACAGGAATGAGTTGAGTTCATCCCACGTTCACGGATCAGCATGAATAATTTGTGCACCAATTTTTTTTTTTGTTGTTGTTTTCTGGTTTATTTTTCTTTTTGTTTTTTCCCCCATCCCCTCTCACTGCCGAGAAGAGCCACACCGGGCTGCGTCCCGGTGAAGCGGAAGGTCCGGCATTACGTGGCCGTCAGTGGGACCTTGTACCACGATCTGTATTGACTGTCGAAATGTTTTTAATAAACGTCTTGGCGTATCCGGGGAGCATCGCCGAAACCATCCAGGGATTAACGTATCCCAGAGGACTGGATGCGCCTGTCAGGAGCGAAAGAACATCTTCGCGAATTCCTGCAAGGCGTCAGCATCCAGAGTCTCGCGGATTGGGACCTATTTAAGGACTCGGTCCGGGAGTTCTGCAAAGAGTTCCCTGTGCAACGTCTGCCCCGGGGATTCGGCGTTGCCACCCGGGTACGCCCGGAGCGTTTATTCATAAAAACTCTACAATTGCGGTTCCAGGCCCCGCTCACGGCCTTATGCACGGGACCTACCGGGACGCCGGGACGCAGCCAGGCGTGGCACTCCCCGGCAGCGAAAGGGGATGGGGAAAAACAAAAATAAAAACAAAAAGGCAAACAAACAAGTGAGGTTGGGGGGCAGGGAAGGGATCACTGTTCGCTGAGAGGAGGACCCATCCGTTGAAGGAAGCCCTCGAGGTCCATCCGTATATTCCTCAGTTGGGGCCATCCAGCAGCTCTTCGCAAGAAGCGTTGGGCATATGGGATGACATCCCTCGCGTGTTGACCCACTTTTTCCTTGTTGGTGTCGCTCTATGCCGCCACGATGCCTCGGACGCAGCACAAGGCTGCAAGGGCTGCGGCTGGCTGCAGGGCGTCCTTCACGAAGAGGGGCCGAAGAACGTCTCTAGGGGAACTGCCCGTTGGGAGACCGAGGATCGTCCCAAACCGTTCCCAAAGGAAACGAAGGGCAGCACAGTCCACAATAAGGTGGGAGAGCGATTCCCGCTCTCCGCACCTGACACACGCAGGATCCACAACTCCTCTTGTCCAGTGAGAGCGGCGTGCGTTGCAGGGTAAACCCCAATGAAACAACAGCAACGCCGTCTCTTTCCACTCAAGGGGCAGGACCCTGGATTCCTGAAGAAGCAGGGGCCACTTCAGCACATCCATAGGGATGGCCAGCAGCTCGCCACATCTTCTTAGTCCTCGCGGCTGGACGCTCAAGGTCGTGGCGTCTGCCAGTTCTCCTGTTGTCCAGCCGCTGATCAACTTCTCGCGTCCCTCGATGCAGCAGGAGACTTGCCACCTTGGCGTCCGGCTGCTGTGAAGTGCCCTCCTCAGGAAGGGCAGCTCCGTAGCTAAGCAGGTCGTCTCTGCCCAGCTGCATCTTGCTGGACTCTCCAGGAGATTCCGCAGCGTGCAGCGGGCGTAGGGGCTGCATCGGAGACGATTCCACGTCTCGTGGCTTCTCTGGTGAACCACTGCCCACGTTCCAATATTCTCCTCAAGTCAGGCGGGGAAGTTGGCGGGGCAGCAAACCATCCAGCTGTTCTCCTTGGCCAATCTTGCCATGCGCCCGAGCAGTAGGCCGCATCTTCGCATCTTCCGGCCACGCCTGAGAAGAAAAGACGCGAGTCCATCGCACCGGGACACACGGCTGGCCAGGAGGCGGGCCGGAGTGCACCAAGAGGTGCACCACATCTTCGCTGCGATGGCGAGGGTTCGCCACCGCAGCTGCTTCTCCAGTCGCTCCAGCGTCAGGAGGCCAAGACCGCCGTCCCGACGCGGAGCGCACAAGTCCTTCAGTGGGACTCGGGGCCTCCCCTTGCCCCAAAGGGCGATACGGAGGAGGTCCTTCGTCCTTTTCTTGGATTCCACGGTGGGAGGGCAAACAAAAAGCAAGGGGCGGAGGATGGGGGCCGCAAAGGCGTTCCAAACCGCGGCCCGTTCCGGCAAGTGAAACTTGCCTTCCAGGAACGGGCCGATCACCGTCTCGACTTTTTGGAGGCAGCTGGACCACGCTTCCGCAGGGGAGTAGTCCCCCAACGGCCCACCAAGGTACTTGAAGCACCTCGCCGTGGGGATCCCCAGACGGACCCAGTCCTGCTGCCCTGCCCACGCCGCACCTATTGGCACAACCGACGACTTCGCCCTGTTAACCTGCAGTCCGGTCCCGCGGCTGAGCAGATCGAAGAAGTCTCCGACCGCCTTTGCCGGGGTGGACATTGGCAACAAGAGAAGAAGATCGTCGGCGTACGCTGCTACGGCGGGCGTGCCGGGGCACGAGCTCGGCAAAGGGGCCAAAGTCACCTTGTACGCTCTCAGCACCAACTCAAAGTAGGTGCTGAAGATCAGGGGGCTTAGGCTATCGCCCTGCCTTATGCCCCGCCGCACCGGCACGCCATACACCTTTTGTCCACTGAAACAGACGGTAATCATCGCATTCCGCCAGCAAGAGCGCAGGTAGAAAATCAGGGAGGGTGGGAAGCCCATGCGACCCAGGAGCTCCAAGAGGAGTTCCTGGTCTACACAGTCGAACGCCTTGTGGAGATCGACTGCGAGCGCTAGGGCCCCCTTCCCTGCCCGGGGGTCCCTTCCCAACCCGGCTGGCGGCCCCAATGTGGGGTTGCCGACTTTCCCTATCCCTTTCTTTTCTCTTCTCTGCAGATGCACCCATGTGCTTGCGAAGAAGAGGTTGGCATCCATACTTCGACCGGGAACAGCATAAGTCTGCTCCGGACTAATTACGGATTCTGCCACCTGCCCCAGACGCGAAGCCCATAGCCCTGCTATCAACTTGGCGTCCGTATTCACGATCGTGATCGGACGCCAGTTCTTTAAATTCCTGAGGTCTCCCCCTTTCGGAAGGAGCCTCACTCTGGCTGACCGAAACGAGGCGGGAACATCGCCTTCGTCTCGAATCAGCCTGATCAGCTTAAGCAGCAGGGGCGCCAGCTTTTCCGCGAAGCTCTGAAAGAACTCCGCGGGCAAGCAGTCTTCCCCTGGAGCTTTACGCCTCTTGAGCCTTTTGATACCGGCGAGAATTTCGCCGGTGGTAAAAGGCTCGTCGAGGCTTTCCATTTCCTCCTCCCCTATTGCCGGGGTGCCATCCGGAAGCAAGCGCCGAGAAGCGTTTCGATCCGGGGGCTCCCTTGCGTAAAGGGAGGAATAAAAACTCCGCACGAGATGGCGTACCGACGCCGGGAACGAACATTCCCGGCCCTGGTCGTCCAGGAAGCTGGCCGACCCGGATTGCCAGGCTTGGCGTTCGGCCCCGGCGCGGTACTCAGCCAGGCGACGGACATTAAGGGTTCTCTCGTACCTACGAGCCTGTAATCAGGCCCGATGGTTGCGAGCACCCTCGCCGAATCCGGGGGGCAGGCGATCCAGGGGAAACTGCTCACAGAACTCGCGGACCGATTCCTGAAAAAGGTCCCAGTCCTGGAGATTCCTGCGCGTGACGCCACTCAGGTATTCGCGAAGGTGTTCCTTCGCACCTGAGAGTAGCGTCAAGTCCCCCGGCAGACGCCAATCCCTGGATGGCGGTCCTTTGTCGCGAGGCCGCATCTCGAAAATTAGCCGGGAATGGTCCGACAACGTCGACACAACCCTCCCCCGTTTGCCGACGCGTGAACACAGGTCAGCGTCCAGGAAGACGTGGTCGATGCTGCGGACCATTCCTTTCTCACCCGCGAACAAGTTGCGCGCACGCATAGCGGCGCACAACTCGTTCATCGCGTTCACTTGTGTTTCCGGCTCACCTGTTAGCAGGCGGAAATTGAAATTTATCACCCGGTCACGCCGTGGCGTTTATTAATAATAATAAACTGGTCAGGGACAATGTCCTTAACCAACAGAACGACAGAGAACATAGAAAAATTACCGGCACGAAGGCCTGGTAAACAAACCGCACGCAGCGTGGGAGGAATGAGGGGAAACAAACAAAAATCAAAAACTGGAGGGAAGGGTTACGGGTTTTTTGTTAGGCTCCGTACTCACGGGGATTTAAACGATGAGCACCTGAAATGTTCCGGAGCCTATGGGGACGGGGGTGTTAAAAGAAAATACAAAAATAGTTTATCGAGGGTAGGGCAATGATCACCGCGTTGGCCGCTGCTGAGCGTGTGTAAACCGGCGGTGTTTTGCGGCGAGATTCCTCTTTGTCTCCTCTGTCAAATGAGGCCATCTAGCGGATGCTCCCATGTAGAAGGATGCTTTGCTGATTACCTCTTGGTGCTGTCCGTTGATTACCATCGCCTGGCGGACGGAAACTATCGCGCGTATGCAACCGATGGTTGCAATCCTTGCGCTTAGTGAAAGCCCGCTCGGCGTGAAGAATCGTCGCAGCAAGTCAATTGCGGTGTCCACGGGATGCAATAGTGCTGTTGCCAGCCTACGCCACAGTCCTTGTAGGACACCGCAGTTTAGAAGTAGGTGCGGAATCGACTCCGTCGATCCGCACCGAACGCAGTTCGCAGACGCAAGTCCCCCGGAGTCACGATGCCAACGCTCGTTGCACTGAAAACCCCAGTGAACGAAAAGCAGCACGGCTTGTTTCCAAGCAAGGGGGAGCAGCGAACTGTCCATACACTGTGGAGGGACTACTAGTTCTTCGGGGGTGACAGCAAGTTCTTCTGCCCACCGGAGGAGTCTATTTGCAGTAACACGAGGAGTGGCGGCGTCCGCCAACTCACTTGTCTTCCAGGTGCCAAGGAGTTTGGTTTTTCCCGCTATCGTGCAGGAAACCTCCCACCTCGCCGGTTGGTAACTGTCCTTTCTTGCCCTGAGGGCAGACAGCGCTGCGGCAAGAGGCGTGACCGCCAGGGTAGAAAACTTCACCTCGTCCTGCAGTACTTCTTCCAAGGATCGTGGAAAAAATTGGCGCAGGGGGCGAAGATCTTCAGGGCGTATTCCTTGGAACGCCGCCCAGGATTCAACAGACTCCTGCCGCCAAGCTTCAAAGTTCATTGGGCGGCAGGAGATCCACGAGTGTGCTTCCAGAAGTGCGGTCAACTGCCGCAATGGAAACCCGAAACCCCGCTTCCTGTATTGAGTGCCCGGCAAAAGCGAGAGAAATCCTCCGCTGCCGGCGCATCTCCGCAAGAGAATGCGAGCTGGCACACACAGGGGGGATGTCCATAGCTGGGCACACAGTGCAAGCAGTCGGAACTGCACCTGCAGTCCGATTCGCTCCATTGTCAGGATACCCAAACCAGCATCCCGACGCGGAGCTGACAATTCTTTAAGGCGGATCCTGGATCTCGCCGGACCCCAGAGAGCGTTCCTGAGCATGCGCTTAGCCCGCTGTTTCGCCGCATAGGGGGGGTTCAAAACAAAAAACAGGGGACGGAGGAGGGGGGCCACAAAGGTGTTCGAAACAGTCGCCCGTTCCTGCAAGGTAAACTTGCCGTTTTAGAACGGGCTCATGGCAAACTCTGCTTTCTGAAGACAGTCCGCCCACGCTTCGGTTGCGCCGAAAGCGCCCAACGGAACGCCAAGGTACTTAAAGTACCTGCCCGTGGATATCCCCAGGCGGATCCAGTCGGAGTGCCCCTCCCACGACGTACCCACAGGAACCACCACGCTCTGCTCTCTGTTCACGCTCACGCCCGCTCCCCGACGAATCAGCTCGAAGAAATCCTCGACACTGGACGCCGGGGTGGACATGGGGAGCAGAAGAAGCAGGTCATCAGCGTAGGCGGCCACAGCAGGCGTTCCCGGGCAGGAGCTTGGCAAGTGAGACAGCGTCAGCCTGTATGCTCTTAGCACCAACTCAAAGAAGATGCTGAAGAGCAACGGGCTTAAGCTGTCGCCCTGTCGGATACCCCTACGTACGGGAATACCATACACGCGGCAGCCTCTAAAAGTGATGCAGGTTAGCGCGTGGCGTCAGCACGCGCGCAAATACAGCAGGAGTTGCGCCGGGAACCCAAGGCGTTCCATAAGCTCCAAAAGCAGCTTCTGGTTTACGCAGTCGAACGCCTTGTGGAGATCGACCGCGACCGCCAAGGCACCTGGCGTTCCCTCCTGCCGTCGGCGCCTGTTCTTTTTGCCTGCGGCAGTGACTTTCGCAGCAGCCTGGCTTTGCTGTGCCACAACTTCCTGGAGCTGCATGCATGTACGCGCGAAATGGATGTTCGCCTCCATGGATCGTCCCGGAACCGCGTAGGTTTGTTCCGGGCTCACCACAGATTCCGCGATTCTTCCTAACCGCGCGACCCACAGCTTGGAAAACAACTTGACGTCCGAGTTCACCAAGGTGATCGGACGCCAGTGGTTAAGTTGGCGCAAGTCTCCGCCTTTCGGCAGGAGACGCACCGTCGCTGAGCGGAAGGAATCTGGGACATTCCCGGATTCCCTCATCAGCGTCGCGAGTTTTAGCATCAAGGGAATGAGCTCCACTGGAAAGCACTGATGAAACACTGCAGGGAGCCCATTCTCGCCGGGCGCCTTTCATCTCTTCAGCCCAGCGATGGCGGACGAAAATTCATCCGCCGTGAAGGGCTCGTCGAGACGTTCGCGTTCCTCCTCGCCGACAACACGAGCATCCTGAGATCTAAGCAAGAATATCCTCAGTAGGGGATTCCGCGTAGAGCGAGGAGTAGTAGCGTCTCACAATGCGGCGTACCTCGGCTGAGGCCGAAAATTCCTGGCCCTTGTCGTCCAAAAGGCATGCTGCTCCGGACTGCCAGACCTGGCGCTGGGCCCTCGCCTTGTACTCTGCGAGACGCCCGACATCCGCGCGTCTCGAAAACGTGCGGGCCTGCAGAAAGTCTCTACTGTTGGCCACGCCCTCTCCGAAACCGCGTGGAAGCCGGTGCAAGGGTAATTGGCAACAGAACTCGCGGACAGATCTTTTGAGATCGTCCCAGTCCGCAAGTTCTTGAATGGCAAAGCCTCGGAGGTATCCACGTAGATGCTCCGCAGCCTCCGGTTGGCTAAGCCAATCCGCCTGCATCCTCCACCTTTGCAACGGAGGCCCCCTGCCTGGCGGAAGGACCTCAAACTCCAACCTGTAGTGGTCAGAAAGCTCAGTCAACAATCTTCCTCTCCTACCCACACGCGAATGCAGGTTTTCATCGAGGAAAACGTGATCGAGCGATCTTTCCATTCCAGGTTCGCTGACCATCAAGTTGGCGGCGCGCACGGACGCGCACATCTCGATGTGCAGCGCGCGCTCCCTCGGGCGGCTCCAATCGTCGGAGAGCAGGCGGACATTGAAGTCCCCAGGGACGAGGTGCGTCACTTGGAAGCCGGAGTTGTTGAGCCAGTTGCTCTGCACCTCACCAAAGAAAGCTACTCTTTCTTCGAGTTAGCGAGAGCCACTCGACGCGTAGACGTTCGTGACGACGAGATCGATGGACTCGGACCACTTGATGACAAGCTGGCCTATCCGTCCGTCGTCATCGAAACGAACACCACGCACCGCTTCCGCCATTTTTCCTCTTACGAGGAACGCGACGCCGCACGTGTGTGCGCCGCCGCACCGCCAATGTAGCGTTCCGCTTGCGCGCTCTGCGATTTCGGCTGCCTGCTCGTCGGAGATTACGTGAATCTCCTGCAGGAGCGCGAGGTCGAAGGGGCGCAGGGCGTTGGCTACTAATCGCCTCTTCTCGTCGTGCTGTAGTCCGTTCAAGTTCCAACACGTTACGGACAGACGACGAGAAGACGCGATTCCCCGCATTACTGCTGGGAAGGTGGCGGCTTTTTGCTCGCTTTATCCGGCGAGCAGACGGCGAGCAGCACGACTGGCTGGAATGGACGGTCGCCACCGTCCTCCGTCGTGCTGCATGCATGTAATGCCTCCACGTCAGGCTTAACCCCGTCGGGTTTCCTGGAGACTCCGCGTTGCTTCGCGGCGAGCGTTGCCTCGCTGCCTACTTTTGTTCGGCGCGCACACGCTTTTGAACGAGTTGTCCTCGTCTCGGTGATCGGAACGGCATCCATTTCGGAGTCCGACCGGCGCATGTTCGATCGGGTTTCGGCCTTCCGCGAAGCAGTGACAGTTTCTGCTGGATCGACAGCTGTCCTGTTTTCGTTTTCCGTCACCAGAGCATCGCTTTTGGTGACGGCTGCTTTCCCGGCGCGCCTGTTTTCAGAGTGCTCACGGGCAGTTGCACGAGGGACTTTTGCGGAAGTCTCCTTTACTTCATTACGGTTCCTCACTTCGCGTTGCGCCGTAAATGGAGATTGTGCTCCATTGCCATCTTTGAAGCCATCCGCGTCTTTGGACGGGAGCACTTTCGATAGCTCCGCCACGCTCGTCATGGACGCTGCCTTCGGAATGGTTTCTAATCCCTCCGTTGGCATGGCATCCGCGCCAGTCGAGAGCTTGCTCTCCGACTGCGACGGCGTGAGATTTTTCTCCGCTTTCGCGGTGTTGGATCGCGACACGGATACTTTTTTGCCGACTTTCGAAGTCGACACGGCACAACCCTTCTTACCCGATTTGGGCTTCTCAGCCACTGCAGTAGGTGAAGGAATGGATCTGACGGTACTGGAAGTGCCCTTATCGCCGTTGTCCATTGGCGTCTCCGCCGGTTGCTCGAACTCCGAGAGAGCCGGGCGTGCTTGGGAAGGACAGCTATTGCGCCTAGGTCTCCAGGTTTTTCGCAGACTTTTTCTTTTTATCCGCGCTTTGTTTTTTAAGATGGAGCTCCGCGGCTGCCTTTTTTCGCAAAAGATCCGGGCAAATTTTCAATTGGTGCCCTGTAAGTTTGCAATAACGGCATTTTCCGGAGGGGCATTTATCCAAACAATGCCCCTCCTTCCCGCATTGCTCGTACGTTCTCACTTTGTCCACGAACCACAGGTGAACGACCGTGTCTTTCACCTGTAGTTTGGTGGTCAGCAGACGGCGGACCGGCATTGTAAGCCGGACTCCAGCGACTCCGCTGTGTATGGACGGGAAGTCCTTGAGGTTGCTACGCACCCTCCACAGCGCATGGACCGTGGCGAATTTCGCGAACGCGTTCCGAATATCAGTATCGGAGATTTCCGACTCGATGTCGAAAATCTCCACAACAAATGAGTCGTCCATAGCGGCCGGGAAGATCTTCTGGCCACGGATCGACAACGGGGTGCGCAGCAAGCGTTGCACAAGTGCAGCGTCTTTGCAACGCACCTTGAAATAGCCAATGTCTTTTACGGGCATAATGGCGAGAAGGTCCTCCTCCCGCACGCCAACACGGGACAGTTTATCGTTGAACTGATTCCCGTCGCGCGCAGAAAGAAAACCACTCACCTTATATCAGAGAGCAGGTCTATAGCCTTCGGCTACGTATGCCCGCAACTCCGACTCGTAGAGTGGCTTCCCTTTGACGGCTGCTGTGGCAGCAACGTCAGCAAAACTCCTCTTCCTTGGCGAGAAAGAGGAAGTGGAGGCGGCCGTCGGTTCCGCGATTGCAGATCCGGATGCTGTTCCTCCAACTTCAGTATTTTCAAGTTGGGTCGACATCGTCGTCAAAATGTACGACGCCAAGATGAAGCGGATGTAAGCACGGAGACAAGAGCGAAGAAAAACACGTCCGCACTCGATTGAAATCCCCCGCTATCAGGTGAGCCTTCCGCACGTTCGTGTCCGCCAGCCAGTCGCGCTTCGGGGATTCCAGGAGCCTGGTACGGTCACTGTATCCCTGTTTACCGCTGGGGGCGTACACATTCGTGACGATCAGTTCGATCGAGTCGGACCAGCTGAGAATCAGCTGACCGACCCGACCGTCGTCATCGAAGCGCACGCCCTTCACGGCAGCGTCGATGGCGGGCTTCACGAAGAACGCGACCCCGCAGGTGTTGCGGAGGCAGCACCGCCAATACAACCGACCCCCCGCGATCGTCTCGATCTCCTGGGCGTCTGCCGCGGTGATCACGTGGATCTCCTGCAGCAGGGCCAGGTCGAGCTCACGCAGGGTGTCGGCCGTATCTCGCCTGTTACCGTCGTCGCGCAGCCCGTTGACGTTGCAAAAGGTGGCGCGAATCTGACGGCGACTGCAGAGCCCAGGTGTTACTCCTGGGAAGATGGCGACGCGGCGTCCGCCACCTGTTGGGGCGGGACGCTAGGTGGAGGAGGAGGGTCAGGCGCTGCGTGCACCTGGTCCCCCTCCTCCATGGGTAACGGCGCGTCGAGCGCGTCACCCTCAGGTGGGGTCGCGCCTACCTGTTGGCCCTCCTCCATGGGGGCGGGCTGTTCAGGCTCGGCGACTGCAGGGAGGACTTCGCCCCCCTGCTCACCCTCCTCCATGGGGGTGGCCGGCTCGACGGCTTCCGAGCGTGGGAGTTCCCCCTCCGGGATTCCCACGCTACCGCTACCTTCCTGCTTCTCCTCCTCGCTGGAGGAGGGGAGGCGCCTCCTGGGTTTTTGGGACTTGCGTCCCGACTTCCTGGGGGGTGCCTCCGAGGAGGAGGATGCACTTCCAGCCCCCAGGTCCGACTCACCTGTGGGGGCCTTTTTCGCGGGAGCCGGCCTTCGCACGGCCTTGCGTGAGGGGTTCTCACGCTCCGCCAGCGTGGCCGCGAGCTCCTCCGCCGCCTTTGCGAACGCGGCGTCCTCGGTGTCGACCGGCGCGTCGCGCGGCTCACCCTCTGTTTGCACAGAGGGTTCGCCGTCGCGAACTTCGGGCGCGACGGAAACGGCGAGGGGAGGCTCGTCGCCCCGGGTGGCCTCTTTCGGAACGACGATACGTTCCAGTGCCACCGTGCACTCGCGTACGGTTTTCGAACGCGGCCCGGGTTTTTTTTCCTTACCGGCCGGCTTCTCCTTCTTCTTCTTCAAAGGAGCTTTTCTCTCTTTTCTGGCTGCTACAAGTTGCCAGCGCTCTTCACCTTCCGCCTCTTGGGAAGGTTTATCCTCCGTCTTTTCTTTTGGAGGTTGAGGATCTGGCAGCTTCAGCCGGCTAGCGTCCGCCGTAGGTCTTGTGACCTTTAGTGCGCGTTTCCCCTGCGCCTTTTTCGCGGCAGGAGGAACCGGAGTGGGGCGTTTTGGGCACACACGTCGAACGTGGCCCTCCTCCCCGCACATGTGGCATTGGATGTTAGGACACTACTTGCGAAGGTGTCCTACGGTATCGCAGTAGCTGCAATACCGGGGCTTTACCACGTACCAGAGGTCCACGCTCTCTTGCGCGACCTCCAGTTTGTGAAGAAGCCCACAGTCCTTACTTACGGTTACCCGCGCTGCAGCCTGGCCTCCGAAATGGCTATTGAAGCCTTTAAAGATTGTTGGCTTATGCCACAGCGCGTGCACCTCGCCGAACTTTTGTAGTTCTTGTGCTACTGCAGAGCGAGTCATACGGCTCGTTATTCCAGTGAGATGGACCACCACGGAGCGGTCCGTCGTCACCGGCAAGATCTTGCGGTCGTCGACGTTCAACGGTTGGTGATCAGAGTCTGAGCCAAGGTGATCTCCTTGCACACCACCTCGACTCGCTGACCTCCGCTGAGAACGGACAAACCGTCAAGATCTTGTTTTCTGACACCGGCGTTTTGCAGCGCTTTCGAAAACGCGCGTGCCGTTTTTCCGTCAAATAAGGGGCCTACCTGGTACACCAAGCTGGGCTTGTACCCAGCTGCCCGGTACGCCGCCATCTCGGCCACGGTTTCCGCGCTCGGCGCGGCCACCATAGCGCTCCAGCTCCTCGCCTTGGGCGGCGAGGGTTATTCCGGGGCGGACGCCCCTGATTCTCTAGGCTGTGAAGGTGGTCAAGCCTTTCCCACACCTACCTCCATCGTGGTGTCCTTAGGCATCGCTGCCATCGGACACCAACGATGTTCCACACCAAACAACACAAGAAAAAACCGCTTCCTGTCGACTCACTCGGGAGCGAAGGAAACACACTTCCACTCGCCAAGCGAGTCGGCGAGGTGCACGCGCTGTGACCTAAGCCAACAATATTTGAAAGCTTCAATCGCCATTTAGGAGGCCAGGATGCAGCGCGGGTAACCGTAAGTAAGGACTGTGAGCTTTCCCACAAGCTGGAGGTCGCGCAAGAGAGCGTGGACCTCTGGTACGTGGGAAAGCCCCGGTATTGCGGCTACTGCGATACCGTAGGACACCTTCGCAAGTAGTGTCCTAACATCCAATGCAACATGTGCGGGGAGAAGGGCCACGTTCGACGTGTGTGCCTAAAACGCCCCACTCCGGTTCCTCCTGCCGCGAAAAAGGCGCAGGGGAAACGCGCACTAAAGGTCAGAAGACCTAAGGCGGACGCTGGCCGGCTGAAGCTGCCAGATCCTCAACCTCCAAAAGAAAAGACGGAGGATAGACCTTCCCAAGAGGCGGAAGGTGAAGAGGGCTGGCAACTTGTAGCAGCCAGAAAAGAGAGAAAAGCTCCTTTAAAGGAGAAGAAAGAGAAGCCGGCCGGTAAGGAAAAAAAACCCGGGCCGCGTTCGAAAACCGTGCACGAGTGCACGGTGGCACTGGAACGTATCGTCGTTCCGGAAGAGGCCACCCGGGGCGAAGAGCCTCCCCTCGCCGTTTCCGTCGCTCCCGAAGTTCGCGACGGCGAACCCTCTGTGCAAACAGAGGGTGAGCCGCGAGACGCGCCGGTCGACACCGAGGACGCCGCGTTCGCAAACGCGGCGGAGGAGCTCGCGGCCACGCTGGCGGAGCGTGAGAACCCCTCACGCAAGGCCGTGCGAAGGCCGGCTCCCGCGAAAAAGGCCCCCACAGGTGAGTCGGACCTGGAAGCTGGAAGTGCATCCTCCTCCTCGGAGGCACCCCCCAGGAAGTCGGGACGCAAGTCCCAAAAACCCAGGAGGCGCCTCCCCTCGTCCAGCGAGGAGGAGAAGCAGGAAGCTAGCGGTAGCGTGGGAATCCCGGAGGGGGAACTCCCACGCTCGGAAGCCGTCGAGCCGGCCACCCCCATGGAGGAGGGTGAGCAGAGGGGCGAAGTCCTCCCTGCAGTCGCCGAGCCTGAACAGCCCGCCCCCATGGAGGAGGGCCAACAGGTAGGCGCGACCCCACCTGAGGGTGACGCGCTCGACGCGCCGTTACCCATGGAGGAGGGGGACAAGGTGCACGCAGCGCCTGACCTTCCTCCTCCACCTAGCGTCCCAGCCCAACAGGTGGCGAACGCCGCATCGCCATCTTCCCAGGAGTAACACCTGGGCTCGCCAGTCGCTGTCGGATTCGCGCCGCCTGTTCGAACGTCAACGGCCTGCGCGACGACGGTAACAGGCGAGATACGGCCGACACCCTGCGTGAGCTCGACCTGGCCCTGCTGCAGGAGATCCACGTGATCACCGCGGCAGACGCCCAGGAGATCGAGATGATCGCGGGGGGTCGGTTGTATTGGCGGTGCTGCCTCCGCAACACCTGCGGGGTCGCGTTCTTCGTGAAGCCCGCCATCGACGCTGCCGTGAAGGGCGTGCGCTTCGATGACGACGGTCGGGTGGGTCAGCTGATTCTCAGCTGCTCCGACTCGATCGAACTGATCGTCACGAATGTGTACGCCCCCAGCGGTAAACAGGGATACAGCGACCGTACCAGGCTGCTGGAATCCCTGAAGCGCGACTGGCTGGCGGACACGAACGTGCGGTAGGCTCACCTGATAGCGGGAGATTTCAACCGAGGAGGGCGGCGTTAAAAGGAATACGCCCTGAAGATGTTCGCCCCCTGCGCCAATTTTTTCCACGATCCTTGGAAGAAGTACTGCAGGACGAGGTGAAGTTTTTTACCCTGGCTGCCACGCCTCTTGCCGCAGCGCTGTCTGCCCTCAGGGCAAGAAACGACAGTTACCAACCGGCGAGGTGGGAGGTTTCCTGCACGATAGCGGGAAAAACCAAACTCCTTGGCACCTATAAGACAAGTGAGTTGGCGGACGCCGCCACTCCTCGTGTTACTGCAAAGGGACTCCTCCGGTGGGCAGAAGAACTTGCTGTCACCCCCGAAGAGCTTGTAGTCCCTCCATAGTGTATGGAGAGTTCCCTGCTCCCCCTTGCTTGGAAACATGCCATGCTGCTTTTCGTTCACTGGGGCTTTCAGTACAACGAGCGTTGGCATCGTGACTCCGGGGGACTTGCGTCTGCGAACTGCGTTCGGTGCGGATCGACGGAGTCGATTCCGCACCTACTTCTGGACTGCGGTGTCCTACAAGGACTGTGGCGTAGGCTGGCAACAGAACTATTGCATCCCGTGGACAACGCAAGAGACTTGCTGCGACGATTCTTCACGCCGAGCGGGCTTTCACTAAGCGCAAGGATTGCAACCATCGGTTGCATACGCGCTATAGTTTCCGTCCGCCAGGCGTTGGTAATCAACGGACAGCACCAACAGGTAATCAACAAAGCATCCTTCTCCATGGAAGCATCCGCTAGATGGCCTCATTTGACAGAGGAGACAAAGAGGTATCTCGCCGCAATACGCAGCCGGTTTACACACGCTCAGCAGCGGCCAACCCGGTGATCATTGCCCTACCCTCCATAAACTATTTTTGTATTTTCTTGTTACACCCGCGTCCCCATAGGCTCCGGAACATTTTAAGTGCTCATCGTTTAAATCCCCGTGAGTACGGAGCCTAACCAAAAACCCGTTACCCTTCTCTCCAGTTTTTGATTTTTGTTTGTTTCCCCTCATTCCTCCCACGCTGCGAGCGGTTTGTTTACCAGGCCTGCGTGCCGGTAATTTTTCTATGTTCTCTGTCGTTCTGTTGGTTAAGGACATTGTCCCTGACCAGTTTATCAGTATTAATAAACGCCCCGGCGTGACCGGCTGATAAATTTCAACCGAGTGCGGACGTGTTTTTCTTCGCTCTCGTCTCCGTGCTTTCATCCGCTTCATCTTGGCGTCGTACATTTTGACGACGATGTCGACCCAACTTGAAGGTACTGAAGTTGGAGGAACAGCATCCGGATCTGCAATCGCGGAACCGTCGGCCGCCTCCACTTCGTCTTTCTAGCCAATGGAGAGGAGTTTTGCTGACGTTGCTGCCACAGCAGCCGTCAAAGGGAAGCCACTCGACGAGTCGGAGTTTCGGGCATACGTAGCTGAAGGCTATAGACCTGCTCTCCGATATAAGGTGAGTGGTTTTCTTTCTGCGCGCGACGGGAATCAGTTCAACGATGAGCTGACCCGTGTTGGCGTGCGGGAGGAGGACCTTCTCGCCATTATGCCCGTAAAAGACATGGGCTATTTCAAGGTGCGTTGCAAAGACGCTGCACTTGTGCAACGCTTGCTGCGCACCCCGTTGTAGATCCGTGGCCAGAAGGTCTTCCCGGCCGCCATGGACGACTTATTTGTGGTGGAGATTTTCGACATCGAGTCGGAAATCTCCGATACTGATATTCGGAACGCGTTCGCGAAATTCGCCACGGTCCATGCGCTGTGGAGGGTGCGTAGCAACCTCAAGGACTTCCCGTCCATACACAGCGGAGTCGCTGAAGTCCGGCTTACAATGCCGGACCGCCGTCTGCTGCCCACCAAACTACAGGTGAAAGACACGGTCGTTCACCTGTGGTTCGTGGACAAAGTAAGAACGTGCGAGCAATGCGGGAAGGAGGTGCATTTTTTGGATAAATGCCCCTCCGGAAAATGCCGTTATTGCAAGCTTACCGGGCACCAATTGAAAAATTGCCCGGATCTTTTGCGAAAAAAGGCAGCTGCGGAGTTCCATCCTAAAAAACAAAGCGCGGATAAAAACAAAAAATCTGCGAAACACATGGAGACCTCATGGCAGAAATACGGTAAAAACGCGAGTCGTAATGTCGCCCCAAAGCAGCAGGGAACCTCGCACGCGAAGCCCTGCGCGCCCCCTCTCGCGGCAGGGAAGCCGCAAAAGAAAGGGTGCGGGGAATCCGGGGCAATAATAAGTCCCCCTAGGCGCAATAACTGTCCTTCCCAAGCACGCCCGGCTCTCTCGGAGTTCGAGCAACCGGCGGAGACGCCAATGGACAACGGCGATAAGGGCACTTCCAGTACCGTCAGATCCATTCCTTCACCTACTGCAGTGGCTGAGAAGCCCAAATCGGGTAAGAAGGGTTGTGCCGTGTCGACTTCGAAGTCGGCAAAAAAAAATCCGCGTCGCGATCCAACACCGCGAAAGCGGAGAAAAATCTCCCTCCGTCGCAGTCGAAGAGCAAGCTCTCGACTGGCGCGGATACCATGCCAACGAAGGCATTAAAAGCCCTTCCGAAGGCAGCGTCCATGACGACCGTGTCGGAGCCATCGAAAGTGCTCCGGTCCAAAGACGCGGATAGCTTCAAAGATGGCAATGGAGCACAATCTCCATTTACGGCGCCACGCGAAGTGAGGAATCGTAATGAAGTGAAGAAGACTTCAGCAAAGGTCCCTCGTGCAACTGCGCGTGAGCACGCTGAAAACGCGCGCGCCGGGAAAGCAGCCGTCACCAAAACAATGCTCTGGTGACGGAAAACGACAACAGGACAGCTGTCAATCCAGCGGAACCTGTCACTGCTTCGCGGAAGGCCGAAACCCGATCGAACATGCGCCGGTCGGACTCCGAAATGGATGCCGTTCCGATCACCGAGACGAGGACAACTCGTTCAAAAGCGTGTGCGCGCCGATCGAAAGTAGGCAGCCAGGCAACGCTCGCCGCGAAGCAACGCGGAGTCGCCACGAAACCCGACGAGGTTAAGCCTGGCGTGGAGGCATTACATGCATGCAGCACGACGGAGGACGGTGGCGACCGTCCCCTCCAGCCAGTCGTGCGGCTCGCCGTCTGCTCGCCGGATAAAGCAAGCAAAAAGCTGCCAGCTTCCCGGCAGTAATGCGGGAAATCGCGTCTTCTCGTCGTCTGTCCGTAACGTGTTAGAACGTGAACGGACTGCAGAACGACGAGAAGAGGCGATTAGTAGCCAACGCCCTGCGCCCCTTCGACCTCGCGCTCCTGCAGGAGATACACATAATCTCCGACGAGCAGGCAGCCGAAATCGCGGAGCGCGCAGGCGGAACGCTACATTGGCGGTGCGGCGGCGCACACACGTGCGGCGTCGCGTTCCTCGTAAGAGGAAAAATGGCGGAAGCGGTGCGTAGTGTTCGTTTCGATGACCACGGTCGGATAGGCCAGCTTGTCATCAAGTGGTCCGAGTCCATCGATCTCGTCGTTACGAACGTCTACGCGCCGAGTGGTTCTCGCTACCTCGAAGAAAGAGTAGGTTTCTTTGGTGAGGTGCAGAGCCACTGGCTCAACAACTCCGGCTTCCAAGTGGCGCACCTCGTTGCTGGGGACTTCAACGTCCGCCTGCTCTCCGACGATTGGAGCCGCCCGAGGGAGCGCGCGCTGCCCATCGAGATGTGCGCGTCCGTGCACGCCGCCAACTTGATGGTCAGCGAACCTGGAATGGAAAGATCGCTCGATTACGTTTTCCTCGATGAAAACCTGCATTCGCGTGTGGGTAGGAGAGGAACATTTTTGACTGAGCTTTCTGACCACAACAGGTTGGAGTTTGAGATCCTTCCGCCAGGCAGGGGGCCTCCGTTGCAAAGCTGGAGGATGCAGGCGGATTGGCTTAGCCAACCGAAGGCTGCGGAGCATCTACGTGGATACCTCCGAGGCTTTGCCATTCAAGAACTTTCGGACTGGGACGATCTCAAAAGATCTGTCCGCGAGTTCTGTTGCCAATTCCCTTTGCACCGGCTTCCATGCGGTTTCGGAGAGGGCGTGGCCAACAGTAGAGACTTTCTGCAGGCCCGCACGTTTTCGAGACGCGCGGATGTCGAGCGTCTCGCAGAGTACAAGGCGAGGGCCGAGCGCCTGGTCTGGCAGTCCAAAGCAGCATGCCTGTTGGACGACAAGGGCCAGGAATGTTCGGCCCCAGCCGAAGTATGCCGCATTGTGAGACGCTACTACTCCTCGCTCTACGCGGAATCCCAGACGGAGGATATTCTTTCTGAGATACTCCTGTCTCAGGATGCTCGTGTTGTCGGCGAGGAGGAACGCGAACGTCTCCACGAGCCCTTCACGGCGGATGAATTTTCGTCCGCTTTCGCTGGGCTGAAGAGACGAAAGACGCCAGGCGAGGATGGGCTCCCTGCAGAGTTTTATCAGTGCTTTGCAGTGGAGCTCATTCCCTTGATGCTGAAACTCGCGACGCTGATGAGTGAATCCGGGAATGTCCCGGATTCCTTCCGCTCAGCGGAGGTGCGTCTCCTGCCGAAAGGCGGAGACTTGCGCCAACTTAACCACTGGCGTCCGATCACCTTGGTGAACTCGGACGTCAAGTTGTTTTTCAAGCTGTGGGTCGCGCAATTAGGAAGTATCGCGGAATCTGTGGTGAGCCCGGAACAAACCGACGCGGTTCGGGGACGATCCATGGAGGCGAACATCCTTTTCGCTCGTACATGGATGCAGCTGCAGGAAGTTGTGGCGCAGCAAAGCCAGGCTGCTGCGAAAGTCACTGCCGCAGGCAAAAAGAACAGGCGCCAACGGCAGGAGGGAACGCCAGGTGCCTTGGCGGTCGCGGTCGATCTCCACAAGGCGTTCGACTGCGTAAACCAGAAGCTGCTTTTGGAGCTTATGAAACGCCTTGGGTTCCCGGCGCAACTCCTGCTGTATTTGCGCGCGTGCTGGCGCCACGCGCTAACCTGCATCACTTTTACGGGCTGCCGCGTGTATGGTATTCTCGTTCGTAGGGGCAACCGACAGGGCGACAGCTTAATCCCGTTGCTCTTCAGCATCTTCTTTGAGTTGGTGCTAAGTGCATACAGGCTGACGCTGTCTCACTTGCCAAGCTCCTTCCCGGGAACGCCTGCCGTGGCCGCCTACGCTGATGACCTGCTTCTTCTGCTCCCCATGTCCACCCCGGCGTCCAGTGTCGAGGATTTCTTCGACCTGATTCGTCGGGGAGCGGGCGATGCCACCCGGATACGCCGGGACGTTTATTAAAAACATTTCAACGATCAATACAGAACGAGGTACAAGGCCCTACTGACGGCCACGCAATACCGGAACTGCCGGGACACCGGGACGCAGCTCGGTGTGGCTCTCCTCAGCAGTAGAGGGAGATGGGGGAGAACACAAAAATGAAATTAAAGAGAAAAACAAACCACAAAAAAAAGTTTGGAGGGCCGGGAAGGGATCACAGAAAACTGCTGGAAGGGCCCATCCTTTGCAGGATGCCTTCTAGTTCCTTTTTCATCCTTCCTAGATGGGTCCATCGGGTAGCTCTCTGCAGGAAGCGAGAAGCATACTCGATGACATCCCTCACGATGCAGTCTTCATCTTCGGCATCACTCCAGGCCGCCACTATACCACGAATGCAGCAAAGTGCTGCCAGGGCTGCAGCTGGACTGAGGGCGTCCCGCACGAAGACAAGACTGAAAATACATCCACCGTTGACAGCATCCGGTATCCCAAGTGCCGTTTGAAGACGTTCCCAAAGAATCCGGACGGCAGGGCATTCAACTAAGAGGTGGGGGAGCGACTCCCGCTCCCCACACCTAGCACACGCAGGATTCACTCTTCCCCGCGTCCAGTGGAAGCGGCGCGCGTTGCAGGGTAGACCCCAATGCAGCCACAGAAGCGCCGATTCTTGCCACTTCAGGGGAAGAATCCTGGATCCAAGTAGAACCGGGGGCCACTTCAGGTCATCCAATCGAATGCCGAGCAGCTCGCCCCATCTTCTTAATCCACGCGGCTGGATACTAGGGGTCGTTGCATCTGTCAACTCTCCCATGGTCCAGCCGCTCATCGTCTTCTCTCTGCCTGCGATACGGCAGCAGACTTGCCACCTTGGCTTCCGGCTTTCGTGAAGCGCCCTTTGGAGGAAGGGCATCGCCGTAACAAGGGGTGTGCCTTCCGCCCACGTGCAACTCGGTGGAAATTCAAGTATTTTACGGAGAGTGCGGCGGGCGTAAAAGCCGACTCGCAGGCAGTTCATCTGGTCTTGGCACCTCTGGTTCAGCTTGGACCAGGTGCCAGCAGTCTCTTCCAGCCAAGCTTAGGAGTTGGCAGGGCCACAAACCATCCAGTCGTTCTCCTTTGCCAGGGTTGCCATGCGGCCGAGCAGTAGACCTCATCTTCGAATCTTCCGGCCAGGGCACAGAAGAAACGATGCGAGTCCTTCGCAGCGGGACACACGCCTGGCCAGGAGACGGGCCGGAATGCACCAAGCGGTGCTCCACATCTTCGCTGCGATGGCGAGGGTCCGCCATCGCAGCTGGATTTCTACGCGCTCCAGCGTCAGGATACTGAGACCGCCGTCCCGACGCGGAGCGCACAAGTCCTTCAAAGGGACTCGGCGCCTCCCCTTGCCCCAAAGAGCTATACGGAGGAGGTCCTTCGTCCGCTTTTTAGATTCCACGGGGGCGGGGCAAACAAAAAGCAAGGGGCGGAGTATGGGGGCCGCGAAGGCGTTCGAAACCGCGGCCCGTTCCGACAAGTGAAACTTGCCTTCCAGGAACGGGCCGATCGGCGTCTCGACTTTTTGGAGGCAGCTGGACCACGCTTCCGCAGGGGAGAAGTCCCCCAACGGCACACCGAGGTACTTGATGCACCTCACCGTGGGGATCCCCAGAAGGACCCAGTCCTGCTGCCCTGCCCACGTCGCTCCAACTGGCAACACTGACGACTTCGCCCTGTTAACCTGTAATCCGGCCCCACGGCTAAGCAGGTCGAAGAAATCTCCGACCGCCTTCGCCGGGGTGGACATAGGTAAGAGGAGCAGAAGATCGTCCGCATACGCCGCTACGGCTGACGTGCCGGGGCACGAGCTCGGCAAGGGGGCCAAAGTCACCCTGTACGCTCTCAGCACCAACTCAGCGTAGGTGCTAAAAAGCAGGGGGCTGAGTCTGTCGCCCTGCCTTATGCTCCGCCGCACCGGCACGCCATACACGTTTTTTCCACTGAAAGTAATGGAGATTATTGCGTTCCGCCAGCAAGAGCGCAGGTAAGAAATCAAGGAGGGTGGGAAGCCCATGCGACCCAGGAGCTCCAAGAGGAGTTCCTGGTCAACACAGTCGAATGCCTTATGGAGGTCGACTGCGATCGCTAAGGCCCCCTTTCCCGCATGAGGGTCCCTACCCTGTCCCACTGGCGGCCCCAAAGTAGGGTTACAAATTTTCCCTTTCCCTTCTTTATTACTCCGCTGCGCGTGCATCCATGTGCTCGCGAAGAAGAGGTTGTCCTCCATACTTCGCCCGGAAACAGCGTATGTCTGCTCCGGGCTAATTATGGAATTGGACACCTGCCCCAATCGCGACGCCCACATCCCGACAATCAACTTGGCGTCCGTGTTCACAATCGTGATCGGACGCCAGTTGCAAAGTTTCCTGAGGTCTCCTCCCTTCGGGAGGAGCCTCACCCTGGCTGACCGAAACGAGGCGGGAACATCGCCTTCGTCTCGGATTCGCCTTGTCAACTCGAGCACCAGGGGGGCCAGCTCTTCCGCGAAACTCTGAAAGAACTCCGCGGGCAAGCCGTCCTCCCCTGGCGCCTTACGCCTCTTGAGCCTTTTGATACCGGCGAGAATTTCACCGGTCGTGAAAGGCTCATCGAGGCTTTCTCTCTCCTCCTCCCCTATCGCCACGGAACCACTCATGAGCAATCGCCGCGAGGCGTCTTGTTCGGGTGGAGTTTTGGCGTAAAGGGAGGAATAAAAACACCGCACGAGATTCCGTACCGCAAACGGGGACCAACGTTCCCGGCCCAGGTCATCCAGCATGCTGGCTGACCCGGATTGCCAGGCTTGTCGCTCGGCTTTAGCGCGGTATTCGGCCAGGCGACGGACATTGGGGTTCCTCTCGTGACGACGCGCGTGCAAATACGCGCGTTCGTTGCGAGCCTCTTCGCCGAATCCCCGGGGCAGACGTTGCACTGGAAACTGTTCGCAGAACTCCCTCACCGAGTCCTTAAATAGGTCCCAATCCGCGAGACTCTGGAGGGTGACGCCTCGCAGGAATTCGCGAAGATGTTCTTTCGCTCCTGACAGGCGCGTCCAGTCCCCTGGCATGCGCCAATCCCTAGATGGCGGTCCCTTGTCGCGCGGGCGCATCTCGAATAATAACCGGGAATGGTCCGAAAGCGTCGATCCAAGTGTCCCTCGTTTTCCGACCCGTGTGCACAGGCCTTCGTCGAGGAAGACGTGGTCCACGCTGTTGACCATCCCGCTTATTCCTGTCAACAAGTTGCGCGCGCGCATGGCGGCGCACAACTCGTTGATCGCGTTCCCCTGTGCTCCGGGCTGATCTGAGAGCAGACGGACGTTGAAATCCCCTGCTATCAGATGCGCCTTTCGCACGTCCGCGTCCACCAGCCATTCACGCTTCAAGGTTTCCAGTAACGCGTTGCGCTGCTGGTATCCCTGTTTACCGCTAGGAGCGTACACATTGGTGACGATGAGGTCGATCGAATCGGACCATCTGAGAATCAGTTGGCCGATCCGTCCGTCGTCTCCAAAGCGCACGTCCTTCATGGCCGCGTTAATGGCTGGCTTTAGGAAGAACGCGACCCCACCAGTGTTGCGGGCGCCGCATCGCCAGTACAACCGCCCTCCCGCGATCGTTTCGATCTCCTGAGCGTCTTTTGCGGTGATCACGTGGATCTCCTGCAAAAGCACCAGGTCGAAATCTCGCAAGGTGGCGGCTGTATCTCGTCTGTTTCCGTCGTCGCGCAGCCCGTTAACATTCCAACTGGCCGCGCGGATCCGACGGCGACAGGCGAGTCCAGGTGTTATTCCTGGGAACCTGGCGGTGGTGCTCCCGCCACCTTTTGGGGCGGGTCGCTGGACGGGGTTGGCGTCTTGCCCACCAACTCCCCATCCTTCTTACGTGCCGACGTCTCCGGCTGCCCGTGCGAAGGTGGTGTTGTTCGTACCTGTTGGCCCACATCCATTGGTGCGGGTGGTTGAGGTTCGGCGGTTTCAGAGGGCATTGCTGACCCCTGGTTACCCTCCTCCATTGGAGTCGCCTTCTCGTCGGCTTCCGCGCGTGGGTAATGCCCGACTTGGGCTCCCACGCTGTCATCCACTGGTTCCTCCTCCATTGGATCCCCCTCGCGCGGAGGCGGAATGCACATTCGGGGTTTCTGGGATTTTCGCCCCGCTTTCCTTGGTGGTGCTTCCGCAGAGGAGGATGCACTTCCGGCCTCCCGGTCCGACTCACCTGCGGGGGCCATTTTAGCCGCTGCCGGCCTACGCAACTTCTTTCGCGAAGGGTTCTCGCGTTCGGCAAGCGTTGCCGCGAGCTCCTCCGCGGCCTTCTCGAAGGCTGCGTCCTCCGTTTCGGCGATTTTGTCGTCCCGCTGAGCCTCTTCGCAAGCAAGGGGTGGGTTTTCGCGCGCAATCGTCGCGGCGGGAAAATCGATCGAAGCCGTATCGCCTGCGGTGGTGTCGGCGGGAACGTCAATGCGCTCCAGCGTAACCGTGAATTCTCGTAGAGTTTTTACGCGCGACACGGATTTAGCTTTTGTTCCGGCCGCCGCCTTCTCTCCTTTCTTCGGGACTTGCTTGTCCTTATTCTCTTTTTTGGCTTTGGCTAGCTGCCAGCCCTGATCTCCCTCTGCGGTCTCGGGAAGATTTTTCTCCGATGCCGCGCTGGGAGCTTGGGTTATTGGCAGCTTTTCTCGGCCAGTTTTACGGTTCTCCAATTTTTCTTTCCCCGCGCGTTTTCCTTGCGCCTGTTTGGCGGCCGAGGGAATCGGGGTGGGGCGTTTAGGGCACACGCGACGGACGTGTCCCTTCTCCCGTGTCCAGCGCGTGTACGTCCCCGTATTTACTTAGTTCTTCTTTGACGAAACTGCGCGTCATGCGCTTAGATATTCCTGTCAGGTGGAGCACTACCGAGTGGTCCATTGATACCGGGAAGATCTTACGGCCGTCCATATTCATCGAGGTATTAATAAGGCGATCGGCCAGGCTGATGCTCTTACACACCAGCTCAACGCGCAGCACCCCGCTGAACACGGACAGACCTTCCGAATCTTCCTTACGCACATTTGTATTTTGCAGCGCTCTGCTGAAAGAGCGCGCCGTATTGCCTTCAAACAAAGGGCCTACCTTGTACACAAGCGATGGCTTGTATCCACTGGCCCAATAGGCAGGTTCCTCGGCCAAAGCCTTCGCACTGGGGACGGCGACCTTGGAGTTCCAACTCTTTGCAGGCTGCAAAGACGGTCCTGGGGCTGTTGCCCCCACATCTGTAGGTGGTGTGGGAGGACTCGCCTCCTTCACGACTACCTCCATCGCGGTGTCCTTTGGCAACGCTGCCATCGGACACCGAGGACCCACACTACACCGGCATTACGGTGGACCGCAGTATGGAACACCATACTGCGGTCCACCGTAATGGGAAGGAGCCTGCGTGTCTCCATCACCACGGTGGTTTTGAGCAGACGCTGGGCCAGATCTGCCTGTTGGCAGATCACCTCCACGTACTACCCCCGCTGCGAATGGTCATCGCGCTGTGCTCCTTCACTTTATCATTGAGAGCGCGCATCCCTTTCGAGAATTCGCGCGCGCTCTCAGAAGAGTACAAATCTCCTACCTTGTAGAGTAGTGAGGGGTTATACCTATCCTCCACACAGGTAGATAATTCCGCTGCAGCTGCAGGCGATGGTGTCGCCACGACGGCGCTCCACGCCCGCTCTGCAGCGGGGACCGATTCTGTGGGGGCGGATACCCCCACCTCCATCGCCTCTGGGCTCGACGTTGCCGCCGCCTTCTGGCACTCACTGGTGGTCGTGTCAGGCCTCGCTGCCTGATCAACCACTGAACCACAGAACGCTTGCTCCTAGAGAGCGTTATTGCCGCCGAGGAGCACCGAGAAAACACGTCCGCCCTGCGCTCGAAAAGCATTTGACTGCGTCGACCAGGAGCTCCTGCTGGATCTTCTGGAACGCATGGGCTTCCCGTCCTCTTTGATGGCCTGTCTGCGCTCTTGCTGGCGCGACGCGCAGACCAATGTCTCTTTCAGAGGAAGAAACGTGTTTGGTGTGCCGGTGAGCCGCAGGATACGGCAGGGTGATAGCTTAAGCCCCTTGCTCTTCAGCACCAACTTCGAGTAGTGCTCAGGGCGTACAGGGAGACTCTTGGTCGCCTGTCGCGCATGTGCCCAGGTACACCGTCCGTGGTGTCGTATGCGGGCGATCTTCTGCTGCTGTTTCCATTTCTACCCCAGCATCGGCGGTCGAAAACTTTTTCGAACTGCTGAGTCGAGGGACAGGACTGGAGGTGAACGGATCGAAATCGTGCGTGGTTGCAGTTGCTTCATCGTGTACAGGGCAGCAAGACTGATCCCCCTTGGGAATCCTCACGGTGCGGTACTTCACGTACCTCGGTGTGCCGTTAACGAAGTATTCCTTTGCGAAAGCGTAGTCTTGCTGCCTCCAAAAGTCCTAGAAGGGGATCGACCCGTTCCTGGATGGCAAGTTTTTCTTGCCGGAACGGGACATGGTGTGTAACACGTTCGTGGCCCTCCTTTTTCGCCACTTGCTTTTTTTTGCCCCTTACTCTGCGGTGTGAAGAAATGGACAAAGGACCTTCTGAGGATTGCCATTTGGGGCAGAGGGAAGCCCCGAGTCCCGTTGAAAGACTTGTGTGCTCCTCATCGCGATCGACGCCTCGGTCGCCACACGCTGGAGCGGCTGGAACTGCAGCTGCAGTTCATGACGTTAGCCCTAGTGGCGAAGTTATGGAGCACCAGCTGGTGCGAGCCTGCACGATACCTGGTTCAGAGATCCAGCGGCTGCGCGGGACTGTCTACCTTCCTAGCACGCGGCAAACGCCAGTACCTTTTCCACTGCGGACTGGCACTTCGGCGAGTGGTCACGCTGACCAAGACTAACACCTGGATCTCCTGCCGGCCCGCGAACGGCACTTCCTGGTTGCAGGAGAGCCTTTGCACGTGGTCCCAGATTGCGGATGCGAGCCCGGAGTTGCGGCAGCGACTTCTGCACTCCTTTTACAAGAGCCGCTCCCTGCAGGACATCATCGTGCTGCCCGCCTTGAGTGCGTGAGCTGAGAAGACCTCTTTTTCCAAGGCTCTGTCCCACCTCGAGGAGCACCTGTGCAGTAGCCAATCGGCCAAGTGGAAGGTTCGTTGTAGCATCTCTAGAAGAGAGAAGAAACATGGTGGTTGGACCACGGGCCAGTTGACTGACGCTGGGACTCCAAGTGCCCCACCGAAGAGACTATTGCGCTGGGGCGATCTGCTGAGCATCCCGCTGGATGTACTCGAGTGGCCCCCGTTGCTGAAGAATACCCTGGCCCTCCCCCTGAAGTGGCAGGAGTAGGCGTTCTTGGTGTTGCACTGGGGACTCCCCAACAACGCCCGCCGTTCTTACTGGACGAGGGGGCCTGTGGACTCAAATTGTACCAGGTGCGGGGAACGAGAAACCCTCCTGCACCTGCTTCTTGACTGTGTTGCCCTCCGGTCCCTGTGGTTTTTTTTTCGCAACGGCCCTAGGAGCAGCCAAGAACAATCCCAGAGACGTGTTAAAGCGCCTCTTCGTGCGCGACGCCCTTTAGCCTGCCGCAGCCCTTGCTGCCCTCTGCTGCCAACGAGGGATTGTTGCGGCCTGGAGCACCCCCACTGGTGGAGCGCACGATAGGGACATCATCTGCTCCTCCCTGCGCCTGCTGAGGACGGCAGCCGGATGGTCCCATCTGGAACATATGCAGACTGAAATTGCCGGCATCCTGAAAAGAATGTAGAGGACGACCCCAGCGGAACGTGATTCCTTCCCCAAACCCTCCCTACTTTTGTAAATAGTGTTTTCTTTTTTTTGTTTTTATTTGTCCTTTCTCCCTCCGCTGTCTAGTCGAACTCGCCGGCTTGCGTGCTGGCTACTCGACAAGTTCAGCATTTTTATAAGAACCAAGATCGGACGCTGTAGGGACAATAGCCCTGCACACGCTTGTTTATTTTTTATTATAAAAATAAACGCCCAGGAGCACCCGGGTGTTATAAAAGTGCCGATGGTCGGACGGTTTTTTTGCGCGCTCCTGACTCGCTCGTTTTTCTTGGTGTAGTGCGGTGTTTTAGTGGTCGAAGGAAGGCAGAAATACCTGATCCCGCCACTAGAAAATGTGGAGGAGTCGACGGTCGAACGTCCCTCGTCCCCATGGAGTTGGTGGTATCAACCCCGAAGCATCGTCCCCCGCGCTAGCGAGGGACTACAGCGCCGTGGTCGTCGCTCCATGGCCGAGGCTCAGGCCTACAATTACAATCCCAGCATGCTGTACAAGGTAGGCCATTTGTTTGATGACCGTGTGGCGCGCTCCTTCGAGCAGGATCTCCACCGAATGAATGTGAACAAGGTGGATCTGTTGGGACTATCCATCCGCAGCGGGGGCAGCATGTCGAGCTGACCTGCAAAGAAGCAGGGTTGGCGCAAACACTGCTGCGAACCCCGTCAGGATCGAGGGCCGCTAGCTCTTCCCCGTTCCAGTGGACAACTGGATAGTTGTCCGCCTTAGCGGAATCACCCTGAGGATGCCGCCGAGCGCCGTCAGGGCTAAACTGAATAAATTCGGCACCGTGCATGCAATGTGGGTGAAGCCCAACAGATTCCGTACCTACCACGGACTTCTAAGCGGACTCGCCGCGGCGCGCATCACGGTAGCCAAGGACATTGGGATTCCCCACAAACTGGGAGCACCAATTCGAAGTCACGCAGGGTGTCGGCCGAATCCCGCCTGTTGCCGTCGTCGCGCAGCACGTTGACGTTCCAGCAGGCTACGCGGATCCGACGGCGACAGGCGAACCCAGGTGCTAACCCTGGGAAACTGTCAATGGGGCTCCCACCACCTGGTCGAGCTGAACGCTAGGCGGAGGGGGTGCGTCGCGCACCGCTTCTTCCTCCTCCATGAGGGCCAAATCGTCGGCAGTGCCGTGCAGAGGAAGGGGGGGTTCATTCACCTGCACTTCTTCCTACATGGGGGTCGCCAGCGGCACGGTGTCGGGGAATGAGAGATTCCCACCGTCGCCTCCCACGCTGCCGGCTTCCCCCTCGGGGGCCGATTCATCCGCCTCCTCATTGATCCGGATGCGCCTCCTGGGATTCTGAGACTTCCGTCCCGTCTTCTTTGGTGGCTCCTCCGCTGAAGAGGACACACTTTCGACGTCCTGATCGGCCTCACCTGCCTCCGGAGCCTTCCTCGCGGCCGGCCTTCGCAAGGCTTTTCGCGAGTTCTTTTCACGGCCTTGCAATTCAGCCGTGAGTTCTATCACCGGCTGCCTGAAGGCGGCCTCCTCGATCGCGTCGAGCGCGGCGCGCGTTTGCCCCTCTGTTTCGCCAGAGGGTTCACCATCGACTGTCGCAACTTCGGCGGACGCGAGGGGGGGATTGCTCCCCCGGTGGCGGCATCGGGTGCCTCCACACGTTCTAATTTTACCGAACATGCGCGGAGCTTTTCGCGGCACGGTTTTTCGCGCTGCGTTTTTGTTTTCACCGCGTTTCGTTCGGGACTCCCGGGTTTTCTTCGTGGCTGTACCGTCTGCCAGCCTTCGCCGTCACCAGCGTCGTCGGGAGTGTTCTCAACCGATGTTTGCTGTGAGGGCTTAGGGACTGGCATCTGGGTGTTTACAGCCCGTTTCTGTTTATGCGTCTCTCCCGTGCGTTTCCCCTTTGCCTTTTTTGCAGCGGATGGGGGCGGGATTTCTCTTCTTGGGCACACCTTACGGATGTGGTCCTTATTTCCACCTAAGTGGCACTGGATGTTACGGCACCGCTTTTTTAGATGCCCTGTAGCATCGCAATGGCTACAATACTTGGGCTTACCCAGGTACCAAACATCGACTTTTTCTTCGCCGATATTCAGTTTGTGGGGAAGCCCACCATTCTCTGGTAGGGTGACGCGGGCTGCGGCCATCCCACTGAATAGCCTTCCGTACGCTCGGAAGACTTTGGGTTTGGCCCAATACGCGTGCACATTACCATGTTTCGCCAACTCCTCATGGACACCGGTTTTGCCCTTCCGTAGTGTCACGCCTGTGAGGTGGACCACGACGGAGCGGTCCTCCGTCACAGAGAAGATCCTGCGGCCGTCACCGTAATAGGGGTGTTCAGCGGGCGTTGCGCCAGACTTGCATCTCTGCAGGTCAGCTCGACTCGCTGTCCCGCACTGAGGACGGAGAGGCCCTCAACGTTTTCCTCCCTCACATTCAGCCGTTGCAGCTCTATTTCGAAGGAGTGTGCAATCTTTTCGTCAAATACACTGCCTACCTTATAGATCAGCGACGGTTTGTAGCCGCTGTTTTTGTAGGCATTCTGCTCCGCAACTGCAGCCGGGGATGGTGCAGCAACGACAGCACTCCAACTCTTCGCCACTGGCGAAGAGGGTCGCGAAGGGGCGGTTGTCCCAGATTTCGATGTGGTAAGTGCTTCGGATTCTGTGGGGGCGGGTGCCCCCACTTCCATGGGTGGAGAAGAGCAAGTCGTCTCTCTCCCCCCAATTTCCATCGCGGTGTCCTCAGACATTTCTGCCATTGGACACCGGAGCTCCCACACACCAGACAAAACCAACAAAAAGTTTCCCACCAACCAGTACGCGGAGCGATGCCAAACCACGTCCGCTCCCTAGAAGGACGCGGGGAGTTGTGTCTCCGAACTGTAAACGGTGCGGGGAAGTGGAGACGCTCCCACACCTGCTCTTGGACTGCATTGTCCTTCAAGGAGTGTGGCGGAGCCTGGCATCAGCTCTCCTGCTTTCAGGGGGTATCGCAAGGGACTTGATGAGGCGCTTCTTCACATTAGCAGGCCTGTTCTCAGGTGCTTTTATTGCAACGGTCTGTAGGAGGCGCGCCATTAACAAATTCCACCCAGAGCTGAAGAAGCAGGCCATTGGACGTCAGGCCACCGGAATAGCCGACGAGAACATGATGTCGGCTGCCGATTGGGCCCATCTTCGGAAAGACGTGAGGAGCGAGATCTCGGGCATCCACCGCCGGTTCTGAAGGAAAGGAACGGCCGGAACCAAAGACCCCTGTCCCCTACCCTTCCCATATCTTTATTTATGTATTTTGCATGTGTGTTTGTGGTCCCCTCTCTCCCGTTTTAGACTTTCGGTTTACCGACCTGCGTGTCAAGAATCCCTCAATTCTTTTTCTTGTGTCCTTTGTCCGTGACGAACCCTGTTCCCGTATGGTTTAGAAATAAACGCCCCAGCGCACCCGGGTGGGAAACGGCCGGAATGCCATTCACTGGTCGGCCATCTCCATGGAGAAGGCCTCTCGATGGCGCTGGCTAGGGTCTTTACGACCAGCACTCGTCCGCATCCTTGACGGGATGCAGAGGACTACTCGGAGAGAACAGAGATCCCTTTCCTTATTTCCCGTCCCCGAAAAACATTTTCCTCGCCTGTTGTTTTTGTATATTTTGTGGTTTTTTTGTTTGTGGTTTTCTCTTCACCATCGACTACAAAGAGGGCCTCACCGGCCTGCAGGCCGGCAGTGGCATGTGTTTCAAGGCAGACTGAACCAAGTTGTTCTGCCTGTCATTACTTCTAAGACTTCCTGACGTCCTGCCCATGTACGACGGCGGGACGGTCTACGCAGATGACCTGCTTCTCCTATTGCCCAGATGCACCCCGGTGGTGGAGATCGATGAATTCTTTGAGCTCATACTCCGGAAAGCAGGCTTGGACGTCAGCAGGACGAAGTCCACGGTCGTGCCGGTTGGAGCGTCCTTGGAATAGCAAGTGGACTGGATCTGCTTGAGGTTTCCCACGGGCTGATACTTTAAGTACCTTGGCGTACCAGCGGGTGACTTTTGTACTGCTGAAGCATGTCCGAATGCCTTAGAAAATCAAAGGCAAGTGCTACTTGCTGGATTGGGCCTTGATCAATCAAGAATTCTTCAATATCTCCCCTCCTCTGACAGCCTTTTTTCGTTTGTTTCCCTCCCGGTCGCGTCGGGTAGTTGATTATCAGGCGGTCCGACTCCATCGTTGTTGACATTACCAACGTGTACGCCACAAGCGGCAGCGACGCGCCAAGGGCAAAGGCAAGGAGACATTACTTCGTTACCCTGAGGCGCGAATATCTGGACGGAACGGGGGTGCGCAAAGCGCACGTAATCGCAGGTGACTTTAACCTGAGCCTGCTGTCAGGTGCGTCCGACACACTTCGGGACCGCGTTAACGAGCTGTGCGCTGAGATGCACACGCGCAACTTGTTCGCGTGAGATCCGGAAATGGCCGACAGCATAGATCACGTGTTTCTTGACCAGCACCTATGCTTACGCGTGGGCAGGCGCGGCAAGTTACTGTCGGAACTGACGGACCATGAGCAGATCGTACTCGAGGTGCGCCTACGCGATAGGATTCCCCCATCATCTGCGTGGCGCTTACCGGGGGATTGGCTCAAATTGCCGGAAGCCGCAGAGCATCTCCGCGGATTCATACGATGTTTTAGCTTGCAGACGCTTCAGGACTGGCACTGCTTCGAGCGCTCGGTGCAGGATTTTTGCGACGAGTTCCCTATGAACCTCCTGCCTGCCGGGTTTGTTGAAAGCGTGCGTAACGAGAGATGGTATTTACAAGCTCTATGTTACGCGGGAACACCAGAAGTACGCAGGCTAGCCGAATACCGTGCAGGAGCCGAGAGGCAGGCGTGGCAATCCTAGTTGGCCAGCTTACTGCACGACCAGGGCTCGGAGAACTCGGCCCCCGCCCAGGTGAAAGGCTTATTGAAAAAATTCTACGCCTCCCTGTACGGGCGCTCACCAGCGAAACGGGATGCCTCGCGACTTCTTCTTCCGGAAGGCGCTCGGGCGATCGGAGAGGAAGATAGAAAGACCCTCGACGAGCCTTTCACGATGGGCGAAATCATCTCGTACATCGGAAAGCTGCAGAGGCGGAAGGCTCCAGGAAAGGAAGGCCTGCCAGCGTAATTTTTTCAATGTTTTTCGGCAGAGCTCACTCCTCTGGTGAAGAAACTCACCTTGGTGATCCGCGAAACGGGCTACGTCCTTGCCTCGTTTCGTTCGGCAATGGTGCGTCTCCTCCCTAAGGGAGGAAACCTTCGGAGTATGACAAACTGGCGGCCGATTACCGTGATAAACGCAAACGCCAACTTTCTGGCGAAATTGTAGGCTAAACGCCTGGGGCGGTTTGCAGAAAGTTTCATTAGCCCGGAGCAGATATATGCTGTTCCCGTGAGGAGCATGAATGCCAAGCTGTTCCTCGCCAGCACCTTTCTCGCGCTCCAACAGGAAAGGGTTAGGATGGGCAACCGGACTTCCGGAAGGTCCACCACTAGGAAACAAGATGGTTGGGAAGGGAAGGGAGCCCTCGTAGTCGCAGTGGATTTGCATAAAGCATTCGACTGTGTCGACCAGAGGCTCCTACTGGGGCTCCTGGAACGCTTGGGCTTCCCGGTCTCTTTGCTGACCTACCTGACATCCTGCTGGCGCGACGCGCTCATTCAGATCATTTTTACTAGACACACCATGCACGGCGTATCTGTGCGACGCGGCATAAGGCAGGGAGACAGCATGAGTCCCTTGCTCTTCAGTGCCTACCTCGAGTTGGTACTGCGAGCGTACAGGGAAACTCTAGCGCATCTGCCGCGCGACTATCCCGGTACGCCCACGGTATCAGCATATGCGCAGGACCTACTGCTGCTGCTCCCTATGTCCACCCCGGAATCGGCGGTCGAGTTGTTCTTCGACCTGCTAAGTCGGGGAACCGAGCTTGAGGTGAACAGGTCGAAGTCTTCCGTCATGCCAATGAATGCAGCGTGCGCCGGGCAGCCGGACTAGGACCGTTTGGGGATCCCCACGGTACGGTACTTCAAGTACCTCGGTGTACCGATGGGTGATTATCTCCTTGTGGATGCGTGGTCCAGCTGCCTTCAAAAGGTAGAGACGGCGATCGGCCCGTTCGAAGGCCGCAGGTTTTTCCTGCCGGAACGGGCCGCGGTGTGGAACGCATTTGCGGCGCCCCTCCTCGGTTCCCTGCTTTTTGTTTGTCCCCTTACCACAGAGACTAAAAAGCGGACGAAGGACCACCTAAGGATTGCCCTGTGGCGTAATGGGAAGGCCCGATTCCGGCTTGAGGACTTGAGCGCTCCGCGGCGGGACGGCGGTCTCGGATTCCTGACGCTAGAGCGGCTTGAGCTTTAGCTCTAGTTTCGGTTACTCGCCCTAGTGGCGAAATATTGGAGTAGCAGTTGCTGCGAGCCCGCACGTCTCCTCGTCGAACAGGCTACAGGCAAGGTGGGACTGTCATCCTTCCTTGCCCTCCGTCAACGCCGCCAAGTCGGTCACTGCGGGTTGCACCTACGAAGAGTCGCTGACCTGATGTGGAAGAACGCAGGATGGCTCTGCTGTCGTCCCGTAAACGGACCTGCATGGCTGCAGGAAACGGTTCAGAAGTGGCCAAGGAGCAAGCAGCAACGCACCCAAGAAGGGCAGAGACAATTCTTCGGCCGTTATGACTGCCTGACGCTCCGGGAGGTCCTAGAGAACACCCAAAAACGAGAGTGGGCAAGAAAAACTCTTCTCGCTGCAATGCTGTTTCCGCTCGCGGAACATTCAAACGGAAACACTGCTGCGAAATAGGATGTCTAAGTAAAAATCTCCGATACGGAGAAAAACATCGGGAAATGGAAAACGTGAATTCTCTGCGATACTGCGGTTCGGATTACCAACCCTTTTAAACTTTTGCGCTGGGGCGATCTGCTAAATGTTCCGCGGGAACAATTAAAGTTGCTTCCGGTGCTCATGAACACCTTTACCCTCCCCTAAAAATGGCAGGAGTCGGCGCTATTGCTGCTGCATTGGGGACTCCCCTGCAGCGCCCGCCGACACCATTGGACCAGGGGAATGGTGAGCCCTAATTGTGCGAGGTGTAGAAAGCGGGAGTCGCTCACTCACCTCTTTTTGGATTGTGTGGCTCTTTGGCCCCTCTGGTACCGTTTTGCCGCGGCAATCGTTAACCCCTGTGGCAACCCGAGAGACGCAATTGGATCCCTCTTCGTTGGCGACTCCCTTCGGCCTTCGGCCTCGTTAGCAGCTCTGTGCTGCTTTCCCGGGATCGTCGCAGCATGGAGGAAAGCAACGGTAGTACCTCGCGATAAGGGTGCCGTCCAGTGCGCAGCCGAATTTATGCGGACGGCGACAGGATGGATCCATCTTGATTCAAACATCCAAAAACAGCTTGCCGGTATCCTGCAAAGGATGTAACGGCCTTACAGCAGACTGTGATCCCTTCCCGTGTCCTTCAGATTTTGATTTTATACATTTGTTTTTTTTGTTTTATTTTTTGTTTTGTCCTTGGCCTTTCATCTGTCGTGGTGGACCGTGCCGCAATACGAACCAGTGACTTGGCAGGCTTAATTTTGTATACCAGTGCGTGGCCGGACCACCTGGTCGGCCACCAACGTTCATTTTATTCCAAAGAATAAACGCCCTAGCGCAATCGGGTGAAAAACGAGCAAGAGCGGACGGGTTTTTGTTTCGCTCTTGAGCGTTTGTGGTTTTATTTTTTTCTTTATTTTTTGGTGTGCCAGTGGATTCGTTGGTGGTTAGGTAGCAACGCCTGAGACCACCAAAAATGTTAAGGAGAGAACGACGTCTATGTCGCCGTCTGAATTAAAGGATGTGAGGGCAACCGCTACCACAGAAGCGACTCCCTCGCAAGGAAGAAGCTGGAGTTCCGTGGCTGCGGCGCCAACCCATGCGGCTGCGGCTGAGTTCAAAGCCTACCTGGAGGAGGGGTACAATCCCCCTCTACTCTACAATGTAGGCGACCTTTACTCCTTTCAGAGTGCACGCGCTTTCTCGAAAGCGATGCACTCCCTCAAAGTACCCCAGGAGGAGCTCTAGGCGATGACCATCAGAAGTGGTGGACAGTATGTTAAGGTGATTTGCAAAGAAGTAAGTCTTGCCCAGCGTCTCCTCCGTACACCTGTAACTTTAGGGGATCGTCGGCTCCTTCTCATCACGGAGGATAGATCTATCGTGATCCACCTCCTCGGAATCACCTTCCGGATGGCCGAAGAGGCTGTCCGAAAGGAACTATTTAAATTTCGAACTGTCCACGCGTTGTGGAAAAGGCCGACTCCGTTTTGGGAGTACGATCTCCTGAATTGCGGTATGGCTTCCGCGCACATCACGGTCCGCGAGGGTTGCTCCCTACCAAACAAGCTGGAGGTCAACGGCGAACCCGTTGACATCTGGTTTGTCGGTGAGCCGCATTTCTGCGGGCATAGCAGCACTTCAGGTCACCTGAAAAAAAGGTGCCCCTACTTGCAGTGCAAGCAATGCAAGCATCCCGGGCGCAGTCTTCCGGTGTGCCCGCAAAATGTAGTCCGCTTCGCGTACGCACGGAATGCGAAGAAGCGAGCGGCCAAAAAAAAAAGAGTTGTGGCAGTGCGCGAGCGAGACGTTGCTAAAAAGAAGCCATTGTGCACCAGGTGAAGGCCAGCTTTGAGATCCCGGAAAATGCGGACAAGGTCTAGGAAACGGCGAGGAAACTGGATGGCAGGTAGTACAATCGAAGAAGCAGAAAAACCTCAAGGTTTAAAACCAAAAGAACGTCGCAAAAGGCAGCAAGAATTTGCCGTGTCGCGAAAAAATTAAACAATGCCACGTCGTCATCAAGCGCACTCCTTCTGTCGAACAGAGCGGCAAAATTGCACTCTTCGCTGCCGACTCTCTGCCCTTTGACAAATTAATGCCGGAGGATATCGCCACCGCGGTGGCGTCCGTCGTCGAACGCATGCTCGAGGACGTCGCATTTGAGCGAGCGGCGGAGGAACTCGCTGCGTCCTTTCAGCGTCCCCTCAAATACGCGAAAAAGGCATCAAGGCGTACGACCTCGATCAAGAAGTCGGAGATTAAGAACTCTGACGCAGAGGCGGAATACACAGCCTGCGGCATCGCGGCCTCCCTCCCGAAGGCCAATCGTACGAAGATGGCTACCCGCAAAATTATCCCGTCCGTGGAAATGGGAGAAATAATTGAGGGAAGCGAGCGTGCGAAGAAAGTGGGAAACTCCGGGGACTCTCCTCGAGAGGTAACCCCACGCTGCGACTCCGGAGGGAGGGAAAGGGTAGAGTCTGTGGCCCAAGTGATTCAAGTGTCTGAGATGGTCGCGGTCCCGTTACTCGTCCCTCCCACCTGTCCGTTGACAGGTGCAGCAACGCCAGGTTCTCAGCGTTAATGTCGGGAATCGCCTCTTGCCGCCGTCTGCGAATTGCCTGTTGTAACGTCAGCGGGCTAAGCGATTACGGCAAGAGACCAGACGTGGCCACCACCCTGGCATCTTTCGACCTGGTGCTTCTGCAAGAGATCCACGTGATCTCCGCAGACCAAGCAACGGAGATCGAGCGTATATCGGGTGGACGGCTGATGTAACGTTGCGGCACCGTTGAGTCTTGCGGTGTCGCGTTTCTGCTTCGGCCAGCTGTCGAGGTCGCGGCAAAGGGCGTACGGTTCGATAGTGCCGGTCGCGTCGGTCAGTTGACCATCAGGTGGTCGAACTCCATCGATCTGCCATTACCAACGTGTTCGCCCCAAGCGGCAGCGACGCGCTAAAGGCAAAGGCAAGGAGCGATTTCTTCCTTACTCTTAGGCGCGAATATCTGGATGAAGCGGGAGTGCGCAAAGCGCACCTAATCGCAGGTGACTTTAACCTGCGCCTGCTGTCAGGTGCGTCCGACACACTTCGGGGCAGCGTGAACGAGCTGTGCTCAGAGATGCACACGCGCAAATTGTTCGCGGGAGATACGGAAATGGCCGACAGCATAGATGACGTGTTTCTTGACCAGCACCTATGCTTACGCGTAGGCAGGCGCGGCAATTTAATGTCGGAACTGTCGGACCACGACCGGATCGTACTCGAGGTGCGCCCACGCGATAGGGGTCCGCCGTCATCTGCGTGTCGCTTACCGGGGAACCAAATGGAACTTCCGGAAGCCGCGGAGCATCTCTTCGGGTTCTTTAGAGGTTTCATCTTGCAGACGCTTTAGGACTGGGACCATTTCAAGCGCAAGTTCTGGGAGTTTTGCGACGAGTTCCCTATGAACCACCTTCCTGCCGAGGTTGGCGTTGCCACCCGGGTTCTCCCGGCTCGTTTATTCAAAAAACTCTTTATAATCCTTGGTATAAGGCCCTACTGCGGTCTTAGACACGCGAGCTGTCTGGACACCGGGACGCGGACCGGCGTGGCACTCTCCAACAGCGAAAGGGGATAGGGGAAATATAAAAAGAAATATAAAAGAGATAAACAAACAAAAAGAGTTTGGAGGGCAGGCTCAGCATCACCGGACGCTGTGAGGAGGGCCCATCCGTCGAAGGAAGCCCTCGAGTTCTGTCCGCATACTTCCCAGATGGGGCCTTCGAGCAGCTCTCCGCAAAAGCTGACAACGTCCTGGATGACGTCGCTCTTGTTCCAATCCTCATCTTCGCTGCTGGCATCGCTCCAAGCCGCGACGATGCCTCGAACGCAGCACAGGGCTGCGAGAGCTGCTTCTGGCTGCAGGGAGTCCCGCACGAAGAGGAGGTGGAAAACGTCTCTGGGTGCACTGCCCGCAGGGAGCCCGAGGGACGTCCCGAACCGTTCCCAAAGTGGTCGGAGGGCATCCCATTTTAATAGAAGGTGGGAGAGCTATTCCCGCTCCATGCACCTGGCACACGCAGGATCCACAGCTCCCCTCGTCCAGTGGAAGCGGCGCGCGTTGCAAAGTAGACCCCAATGCAACAGGAGCAATGTCGACTCTTGCCACTTAAGGGGCAAGATCCTGGACTCCTTCATTACGGAGGGCCACTTCAGCTCAACCCTGGGGATGGCAAGCAGCTTGCCCCATCTAGAGATTTTACGCGGCTGGAAGCTCGGGGTGGTGGCGTCTGCCAGTCGACCCCTGGTCCACCCGCTCATTTTCTTCTCCCGTCCCTCGATGCAGCAGGAGACTTGCCTCCTTGGCGTCCAGCTGTTGTGAAGCGCCCTCCTTACGAAGGGCATCGTCGTAGCAAGGCAGGTTGTTTCGGCTCACGTGCTTGTAGCGGCACTCTCCAGGAGATCCCGCGGCGTGCAGCGGGCGTAGGGGCCGAATCGGAGACGATTCTACGTTTTGTTGCTTCTCCTGTTTATCACAGCCCAGGTGCCGATGTTCTCCTCCAACCAGGAGGACGAGTTGTCAGGGCTGCAAACCATCCAGCGGTTCATCATTGCCAGGGTGGCCATGCGCCCGAGCAGTAGGCCGCATCTTCGGATCTTCCCGCCGGAGCACGGATGAATAGACGCGAGTCCCTCGCACCGGGACGCACAGCTGGTAAGGAGGCGGGCCGGAATGCACCAAGAAGTGCTCCATAGCTTCGCTGCGATGGCGAGGATGCGCCATCGCAGCTGATTCTCCACGCGCTCCAGCGTCAGAAGGCTGACACCGCCATCCCGACGCGGAGCGCACAAATTCTTCAATGGGGCTCGGGCCACCCCTTGCCCAAAGGGCTATGCAAAGGAGGTCGTTTGTCCGCTTCTGGCATTCCACGTGGGCGGTGCAAACAAAAAGCAAGGGGCGAAGGATGGGGGCCGCGAAAGCGTTCCAAATCACGGCCAGTTCCGGCAAGTAAAACTTGCCTTCCAGGAACGGGCCGACCACCGTCTCGACTTTGCGGCGGCAGCTGGACCACGCTTCCGCCGCAGAAAAATCCCACAATGGCAAACCAAGGTACTCCAAGCACTTAACCATGGGGATACCCAAACGAACCCAGTCCTTCAGTTTTGCCCACGCTGTACCTCTTGGCACCACGGACGACTTCTCCTGTTGACCTGTAGTCCGGACCCGCGGCTAAAAAGATCAAAGAAATTGCTGAACGCCTTTTCCAGGGTGGAAATCGGCAACAAGAGCAAAAGATCGTCGGTATACGCTGCAAATGAGAGCGTGCTGGGGCACGAGCTAGGCAAGGGTGCCAAAGTCACCCTATATGCTCTCAGCACGAACTCAAAGTAGGTGCTGAAAAGCTGGGAACTGAGACTATCACCCTGCCTTATTCGCCGCAACGGCACGCCATAAAACTTCTGACTGCTGAAACAGATTGAGATAATCGCGTTCCGTCAGCAAGAGCGCCGGTAGGAAATGAATTAGGATGGGAAGCCCATGCTTCGCAGGAGCTACAAGAGGAGTTTCTTTTCCACACAGTCGAACGCCTCATGAAGATCGACTGCGAGCGCTAGGGTACCCTTCCCCGCCCGGGGGTCCCTTCCCAGCAGGGCTGGCGGCCCCAATGTGCGGTTGCCAATTTTCCTACTCCCTTTCTTATCTCTTCTCTGCAGGTGTACCTCGCCGAAGCACTGTGTGCACTGATGGTGCGAGACGACAGTGACCTGCCGGCGAGGTAGGAGATCGCTTGCGAAATCGCAGGCGAAACCCGACTGCTGGGCGGCTGGCGCACTTGCAAAGTGGCAGACGCTGCCACACCTCGCCTCCGTGCCAAGGGACTTCTCCGGTTGAGTGAGCTCCCCGGGGTGCCCACCGATGAACTTGTGGTCCCTCCTGCGTGTTCAAACACCACTCTCTTCCCCCTTCGGTGAAAACAGGACGCTTTTCTGCTGGTGCATTGGGGTTTGTACTGCAACCAGCGGGTGCACCTGATTTCCGGGGGAGTTGCGTCTCGGAACAGTGCCAAATGCGGAGCGGTGGAATCGCTTCAGCATTTGCTGTTTAAGTGCGGTGCCCTCCAGGAGCTGTGGCGGCGGCTGTGTTCAGCGCTCCTGCACCCTGAACACACCGTACTGGATTGGTTGCGCCGCTTCTACACGCGTGCCGGTTGTTCTCTTGGAGCGGTTGTTGCAATCATCTGCTGCATTTGCCCATTGTCAGAGCCCGCCACGTATTGCAGATGCGAGCAGTCCCTACATCGGTCCCCGACACCGCAGTCTGCAACCTGCAAATGGCTGCCGGGTAGCCACACCTGGGAGCAGTAGTGAAGACTGAGATCTGCGGCATCCAACGCCTGTTCTGAGACTAGGAACGGTTAGACTGCATATCTCTGTCTCCGCCATCCCACCCAATTTATTTATTCATTGTCCAGCCCCCTCCAGTTCCGATCTCTCACTGTGCCAGGCCTGCGTTCCAGGATATCTACTCCCCATTTTCTGTTCTCTTTGCCTGGGAACACGGTTCCCAGTTGATATTATGAATAAACGTCCCGGCGCAACCGGGTAATAAACGATAACGCTCCATTCTTTAATCTCCTTGTTTGCCTGCTGTTTTTTCTGGCGGTACACGAGCTGTTTCTCCAATCTCCTCTTCTTTTTTCTTGTTTTGGTCGTTGCCACTTGCCACTCAGTCTCTTGGCCGGCCCCCTCAACTTTTTCGGCTCTGGTCGCCGGGTTCTCGGGTGCAACCTGGGCCTTGGGCGCGGGTGGCACAGCCTCCGCGGCAGCTTTCGCCGCCAGCCTTTTCTGCAGCAGCCGAGCGCGTTTTTTAAGGTTTCTCTTGGAAACCATCCGCACTGCTGCTTTTGAACACAGCTGTCTCGTGTTACTCATTGTGCCGCATACTTGGCACTGCACGTTGGGACATCTCTTTTTGAGGTGGCCCGACGTATTGCAGAAGCCGCAGTATTTCGGCTTCCCACATACCAGAGTTCCACGGTTTCGCCTTCGACCACCAGTTTGTGAGGAAGGGTGCATCCCTCCCGAACGGTCACGCGCGCAGTCTTGAGGCCGTGCTGCAGTTCCGTGTAGTTCTCAAAAGGACTAACCTTCGACCACTGCGCGTGGACCGTTCCGTATTCCTCCAACGCGCCGCTAAGCTGTTCCTTGCGCATCCGCGCGGTAACACCTAACAGGAAAATCACCATGCTGCGGTCCGCCGTAATAGGGAGAAGCCTGCGCGTCCCCATCACCACGGGGGTTTTAAGCAGTCGTTGTGCCAGCTCTGCTTGTTTGCAGATAACCTCAGCGTACTGACCTCCGCTGCGGATGGTCATAGCGCTGATCTCCTCCTTTTTCACATGGACAGCGCGCATGCCCTTCGATAAGGCGCGCGTGCTCTCTAAAAAATAGAGATTGCTTTCCTTGTAGAACAATGAGGGGTTATACCCCTCCTCCACATAGGCCGACAGTTCCGCCTCGGCTGCAGGCGATGGCGCCAACACAACGGCGCTCCACGCCCGCGCTGCAGCGGGGACCGATTCTGTGGGGGCGGATGCCCCACCTCCATCTGCTCTAGGGGCGACGTTGCCGCCGCCCCCTGGCTCTCAATCGCGTTTGGGGGCGGCGTTACCGCTGCCCCCTGGACATCCCTGGTGGTCGCGTCAGGCATCGCTGCCTGATCGACCACCGAACCACACGACGCTTGCACTGGGTGTGACTTCCTGGCATAAGGAGCACCGAGAAAACACGTCCGCCCTAGAGCGCAGGCGTTCAACTGCGTCGACCAGGAACCTGTTTTGGAGCTCCTGGAACGCACGGGTTTCTTGGCCGTGCTCCAGTTCTACCTGCGCTCCAGCTGGCGCAATTCTTATATTAATATTGGTTTCAGCGGCCGGCAGGTGTACGGCGTGCCAATGCACCGCGGCATCAGGCAGGGTGAAAGCCTGAGCCCCTTGCTCTTGAGCATCTACTTCGAATTGGCGCTGATGGCATACAGGGTAACTCTGGCAACCTTGCAGAGCTTGTGTGCCTGCACGACAGCCGGGTCGGCCTAAGCAAACGATCTTCTGCTGCTGCTTCCTGGGTACACCCCTGCGAGTGCGCGCTAGGACTTCTTCGAGTTGCTGCGCCGCAGGCCGGGCCTGGAGGTGAGGAAAGCAATGCCTTTTATGATTTTATCCAGATCGGCGTGGAATAGATGGTCGGACTGGATCCCATGGAGATCCCCATGGGCAGGTGCTTCAACGAGCTCGGCGTCCCGTTAGGGGACCTCTGCGCAGCAGAAGACTGGTCGGACCGTCTCCAGAAGGCAGCGTTGGCGATCGGTCCGTTCGGGGACGGCAAGTTCTACTTGCAGGAACGAATTGCAATGTGGGACGCGTTTGCGGCCTGCTTTCTCCGCTTCCTACTGTTTGTGTGCCCCGCTTCCTTTTTTGTCCATAAAAGAGTAGCGGGCCTCCTGAGGACCGTCCTTTATGGCAAAGGGAGGTCCCGTGTAAGCCTCAAAGAATTGTGCGCTCCACGTAAATACGGTGCACTTGGCGTTCTTACGCTGAAGCGTATGGAAGTGCAACTCCAGTTTAGGACTCTTGCCCTCGCGGCAGAACTGTGGGACACGCCCTGGTGCATCTCAGCACGCCTCCTGGCCCAACGAGCTAGCGGATCCGGCGGACTTTTGTCGTTTCTGTCTGTGCGCGTCGGCAGAAGAGCACATTGTGGCTCTCACCTGCGACGCATGGCCCTTGCAATTCGGGAGATCGCTTGGATCTCCTGCCCCTCAGGGAACTACTCTGCCTGGTTGCACGAGTCAGTCTCCACCTGGGAAAAGATCCACGTCCGGAGGACACAAGGAAAACTTGCCTGAAAAGGCGCTTCCGCTGGACGCTGCAGGAGATCGTGCAGTCCCACGACCAGCTTCTGTGAGCTCTGATAACCCCCTTCGCCCCAGTGCTGCCCTTTGTTGAAAATGCCAGGGACAGTAGCGAGCAGGGGAAATGGACCGTGTCCTGCACCATAGGCGGCAGGACACAATCGATAAAGGCGTGGACATCTCGGCAGCTACCTGACGCTGCGACGCCGAGTGTCCCGCTTAATGGAATTCTACGCTGGGGTGAGCTACTCGGACTATCTCCGGAGGAGATGGAGTGGCCCCCAGCGTCCTGGAACAGTGCATTTCTCCCCCTGAAATGGCATGATGTGGCGTTGCTTGTGGTACTCTGGGGATTACCATTTAAAGCACGCCTGCACCACACCACCTGGAGGGCTGTGGATTTTAATTGTGACCGGTGTGGGGAAAAAGAAGCATTCCCCCACCTTCTTCTTGAGTGCAGCGCCCTCCGCCCTTTGCGGGATCGTCTCGCGGCGATCCTGGACTTGCGCGGATGCGGATCGAAGGACGTTTTGAGGCGTTTCTTCTATAGTGACGTATTGTCCCCGCCCGCTAGTGTAGCAGTCCTCTGATGCATCCGAGGAATAGTGGCGGCTTGGAACGGCACCAGAAGAAGGCGTCAGCCAACCGTCAACGCCTTACACTAAACTCGCCTTTTCTCGCGCGGTGTCTGCAAGTGGCGCCACTTTGGCGCAGAAAAGACTCAGCTTGTGCGGATCCTGAAGAGGAACTAGAGGACGTCTACACGCGCACCGTGTTCTCATTCCTGCCCTCCTATTACTGAATCTTATCTTCCTTCCCTCATTTAAACTTTTTGTTTGGTTTTTGCTTTTCTTTCCGCCATCCCGCGCATCGGAAGGAACATGCCGGCACAGCATCGGCAACCTGCAAGCAGTATTGAAGTGGTGGACTTTCGGGTTCTCCACGCGACAATTAGTTGAATTGTTATTTTACTGAAATGAATATCCCGGCACATCCAAGTGTGAATCGCCACTGCGGGTGTCACTATGGACGACCGGAGGCTCATGCCTTCGCAGATCCTTCTAGGTGACGTCGCCGTGTATCTACGGTTTGCCGGGCAAACCCCAGCTGGCGGCAACTGCGAAAAAAGAGGCCATCGCTAGCGGAAGTGCCCGACACACAGTTGCCGATACTGCAAACTGCTCGGCCACTCGATTTACGAGTGCGCCCAGCTAAAACGTAAGAGGAGGGCGAGAAACCTCTGCTCAACATCGCCTTTCGCGCCGACTCCATCCGCTCCGTCGTCAGGAAAGAAATCCGGCGCAAACGAGGTTCCGCAGCGCACAAGAACAAAATCCGATTAGGCGGGCGTGTCTGGGAGCAAAGCTCCTTAAAAGCCCGCGCAAAAGGACTAAAAGCTTCTCCAAGCAGCTACAAACAAGCCCCGAGCGAAGCAGTCTAAAAAAAACATCGGCCAGACTGCAAAACCGCCGCTAACGTTCTCTCTCGCTTTGGAGAGAAATACCGCGGCACTCCCGAAAAGTCCACCGGAGCGTCGAAAAAGGGGTCGCGCGTCCCTTTGTTTGCGAAAAGCAAGCCGGCCACGGCGAGCCGAAAGCTGACAAAGGGTGAAAACCATCGCGCGATCTTAAAGGATCCCACCATTCTGCCCGCACCTTCCTGCAAGAAGGTGCAAAAGGAAGACGTGGCGAAGTCGACACTGGCAGTTATCTTCGCATCGCAGGCCTTGGAAAGGATGCAAAGGACCCTGGATGCTTTCGCCCTCAATCAAGGTAAAACTGAGAGCGACGAGGTTGGCTGGACCTTCGTTGGGAGAAGGAAGAAAAAGCGCAAACCGCTCTATCCTTCCCACTCCTCCATTAAAAGGGTAGGCGGGATTAAAAGGCAGCCCCGCGCGCCAAGAAAGGCGCAAGAAAAAGACTCTGCTGCCGCCGCGCGCACCGTCGCAAACACCCGCGGCGAAAAAGGATCTGCCTACGCCGCGATTTTGAAAGGGGGAACGGCGCCGAAGGCGCCTTCCCAGAATGCTGGATAAGCTCCGAGCTGCCAGCAGAAGAAGAGGCAGGCAAAACGCTCGCCGCTCGCGCGGAATTCGGACTTCGAGGTGGAGTCCGAATGCAGCGCAAAGGCTCGCCAAGCCCCGGTCAAGGCCACGGCTGCGCTCAAGCCGAAACTTGCCAGGCAAGAGCCTGATGCCGGGAACGGTTTTCGATGCTCCTCGGAGCTCGAAGCAATTGTCCTCGACTCCACCGAGCCAGCCGCGAGCGGCGCGGTGGGGACAGGAAGCGCTTGCGTTTTACCACCCGCCGTGCTACCGGCTGATGCCTTGCCGGACGAAACGAGGAACGCACCTCCATGTCCGTAGCAGCAATGCGCGGTCTCGCTTCTTCCCGTCGCGTGCAAGTGGTTTGTTGGAACGCCAACGGGCTGCAGGACAACGAGAAGAGGCGATTGGTTGCCAACGTCCTGCGCGACTTCGATCTGGCCCTGCTGCAAGAGATTCACGTACTCTCCAAGCAGCAAGCGGCCAATCTGCAAGTTCGCGCAGGCAAGACGCTCTATTAAAGGTCAGGCTCCCAGAATACCTGCGGAGTGGCATTCCTTGTCCGGGGCAGGGTGGCGGGGGCGGTGCGGAGCGTTTGTATAGACGTTTTCACCCGGTCAAGCCGGGGCGTTTTTTTAAAAACTAACAGTATTTGCGGTACAAGGCCCCTCTAAGACCATTAGTTCTATGGAGCTGTCTGGTGATCAGTGCACAGACCGACAAAACACTTCACGTCAACGGATGGGGTTAGGGAAACAATAAAAATAATGAAAAAAAATAAAAAGTAGAAACACTGGTCATTGGGAGGGACGGGAAGGGATCACTTTTTGTTTTAAGGAGCTTCCATCCATTGCAGGATGACGACGAGGTCCTTTTGCAGATTTCCCAGGTGGTGCCATTGGGATGCTATTCGCAGAAACCGAGCTGCATACTTCATGACATTCCTTCTGCTAACATCCTCTGCTTTGTCGTATCCACTGCAAGCTGCCACAATACCGCGTACGCAGCAGAGAGTTGCTATTACAGCGGCTGACTGCAGGACGTCCCGCACGAAGAGGAGCCGAAAAATGTCTCTGGCAAGCCTACATTCCAGGATTTCTTAGGTGGAACCGAAACGTTCCCACAGGGGCTGGAGGGCAGAACACTCAACAAAAAGGTGCGGGAGGGTTTCCCGCTCTCCACACCGAACACAGTTTGCGTTAACACTTCCCCGTGTCGTTCTAGGGAGCGGACGTGGTTTGGCATCGCTCCACGGATTGGTTAGTGGGAAGCTTTTCGTTGGTTGTCTGATGTGTGGGAGTACCGGTGTCCCATGGCAGAAATGCCTGAGCACACTGCGATGGAAGTTGAAGGAGGAGAAACGACATGCTCTCCTCCACCAATGAAAGTGGGAGCATCCGTCCCCACGGAATCCGGGGCACTTGCCCCTTCGGAATCGTTGGCAACCGCCCCTTCGCGACCATCTTAGCCATTGGCGAGGAGTTGGAGTAACGTCGTTGTTGCACCATCCCCGGCTGCAGTTGCGGAGCAGAATGCCTACAAAAACAGCGGCTACAAACCGTCGCTGATCTATAAGGTAGGCAGTGTATTTGACGAAAAGATTGCACACTCCTTCGAAATAGAGCTGCAACGGCTTAATGTGAGGGAGGAAAACGTTGAGGGCCTCTCCGTCCTCAGTGCGGGACAGCGAGTCGAGCTGACCTGCAGAGATGCAAGTCTGGCGCAACGCCCGCTGAACACCCCTATTACAGTGACGGCCGCAGGATCTTCTCTGTGACGGAGGACCGCTCCGTCGTGGTCCACCTCACAGGCGTGACACTACGGAAGGGCAAAACCGGTGTCCAGGAGGAGTTGGCGAAACATGGTAATGTGCACGCGTGTTGGGCCAAACCCAAATTCTTCCGAACGTACGGAAGGCTATTCAGTGGGATGGCCGCAGCCCGCGTCACCCTACCAGAGAATGGTGGGCTTCCCCACAAACTGAATATCGGCGAAGAAAAAGTCGATGTTTGGTACGTGGGTAAGCCCAAGTATTGTGGCCATTGCGATGCCCCAGAGCATCTAAAAAAGCGGTGCCGTAACATCCAATGCCACTTATGTTGAAATAAGGGCCACATCCGTAAGGTGTGCCCAAGAAGAGAAATCCCACCCCCATCCGCTGCAAAAAAGGCAAAGGGGAAACGCACGAAAGAGACGCATAAACAGAAACAGGCTGTAAACACCCAGATGCCAGTCCCTAAGCTTTCACAGAAAACGTCGGTTGAGAACACTCCCGACGACGCAGGAGACGGCGAAGGCTGGCAGACGGTACAGCCACGAAGAAAACCCGGGAGTTGCGAACGAAACGAGGTGAAAACAAAAACGCAGCGCGAAAAACCGTGCCGCGAAAAGCTCCGCGCATGTTCGGTAAAATTAGAACATGTGGAGGCACCCGATGCCGCCACCGGGGGAGCAATCCCCACCCTCGCGTCCGCCGAAGTTGCGACGGTCGATGGTGAACTCTCTGGCGAAACAGAAGGGTAACCGCGCGCCGCGCTCGACGCGATCGAGGAGGCCGCCTTCCAGCAGCCGGTGATAGAACTCACGGCTGAATTGCAAGGCCGTGAAAAGAACTCGCGAAAAGCCTTGCAAAGGCCGGCTGCGAGGAAGGCTCCGGAGGCAGGTGAGGCCGATCCGGACGTCGAAATTGCGTCCTCTTCAGCGGAGGCGCCACGAAAGTAGACGGGACGGAAGTCTCAGAATCCCAGGAGGCGCATCCGGATCAATAAGGAGGCGAATGAATCGACCCCCGAGGGGGGAGCCGGCAGCGTGGGAGGCAAGGGTGGGAATATCTCATTCCCCGACACCGTGCAGCTAGCGACCCCCATGGAGAAGGATGTGCAGGTGGGTGAACCCCTACTTCCTCTGCAAGGCCCCGACGTCGAATCGTCCTCCATGGAGGAGGGAGAAGCGGTGCGCGACGCACCCCCTCCTCCTAGCGTCCCGCCCGACAAGGTGGCGGGAGCCCCATTGCCACTTTCCCAGGAATAACACCTGGGCTCGCCTGTCGCCGTCGGATCCGCGTAGCCTGCTGGAACGTCAACGGGCTACGCGATGACGGCAACAGGCGGGACACGGCCGACACCCTGCGTGACTTCGACCTGGCACTCCTGCAAGAGATCCACGTGATCACCGTCGAGAACGCCCAGGAGATCGAAAGGATCGCAGGGGGTCGTCTATTTTTTTTTTTTTTTTTTCTTAAGGCCAGTAGCGATCCCACGAGGAGATCGTTACTATTGGCCTAGGACGATGATGATCCTTGGGTTCTTCTTTTTCTTCTGTCTTCGCTGTTTTCCTTCCACCTTTTTTGTTTTAAAGAGTTTTCTTTTTGTTGGTTCGCTAAGTACCTGAGAGCCGGTCGCGTGCCTCGCGGCGCGCGTGGCTCTTTTTAAACATTAACACACTGTTTTGTTTCCATGCCTGTCCGCGGCAACCCGCAGGGGGGGGCGTGTAATTCTTCAGTGTAATATTCTTCAGGATAGGGGGCACCCCGGGATGGGGTCCGCCCTATTGAATCCAGGAAGGGCTCGGAGTCCGTTCCTCTCACGCTTGGGGAGGGATCCCCCCGGACGGGGGAGATCTCACCTACGACTCTGGTTGTCTCCGAAGGGGAACCCCGAAGGGAACTCTCCTTCCTCATTCTCTCCGGAGGGACACACACCCCCTTGCGGGGTGGTGGTACTCTCCATTTCAACTTCTCCGAAGGGAACCCGCAAGGGAACCGCTCCTTTATTCACTCCTCTGAAGACAACCCCCACAGGGGTGCTTCCGAAACTCAGAAGGGGCGCTGCAGCTTCCCGCAGGGAATCGCTCTCGCTTAGCTTCTTTCCTTTGTACACACTCTGTGAAGAGGCGACGACTCGGAGGGACCCCCCAACAGGGGGGTCCGTTCCTTTGAACGACTGGAGAAGTGCCCCTGAGGGCTCCTGCTCCATCTTGAAACCGGAGGCGGTCCCCCCGGTGACGGGGGTCCACTCTCCTTTGCACACAGGAGGGGGAACTCCCCACTCCTTTATTCCTGGGAGGACCCGAAGGTCGACATCCATTGTTCCCGCCTTCATCGGGAGGCCGCCGGCATTATCTACCGCCGGGGCCACGCCCGAATGTCTCGGCCAGCCAACGGCCGCTGCAGGAGAAACTCGGAACCCAAACGACGCAATGGCGTCAAGTTATCTGCCCAAGTATTCGAACGCGCGACGCATGGTGACATGCGCGGAAGCCTTAACCACAAAGCCTCCAAAGCGGGCTGTTTTTTTTTTTTTTTTTTTTTTTTTTCTCGGACGACCCGGGGGTCGTCTATTTTGGCAATGCGGCGCTCGCAACACCTGTGGCGTCGCGTTTTTTATGAAGCCAGCAGTCGCTTCCTTCGTCACGGACGTACGATTTGACAAGGACAGTCGGGTTGGCCAGCTTATCCTTAATTGGTCCAACTCGATCGACCTTGTCGTGACTAATGTGTACGCTCCGAGCGGAGGACGCGGGTACGGGAAACGTTCCCGGTTCCTCGAAACCCTGAAGCGCGACTGGCTGGTGGATACAAACGTACGCAAGGCACATCTGATCAGTGGGGATTTCAACATCCGCCTGCTCTCAGGTGTGCCTTGCAGGCAAAAAGACGCAACCAACGAGTTGTGCGCCGCTATGCGTACCTGCAACTCGCTGTGGGAACAACCGGAAATGGCCCAAAGCGTAGACCACGTCTTCCTTGACACCGACCTGTGCCCACGGGTCGGCAGACGACGGAAACTTCCGTTGACGCTATTAAGCCACTTCCGGTTGATAATCGAGATTATGCCACGCGACAAAAGGACCACCATCCAAGGCGAGGCGTATGCCAGGAAACTGGACGCGCATCTACGGTGCGGCGGAACATATCCGTCAGTTCCTGAGAGGCGTCATCCTGCGCAACCTCGATTGAAACCCGGGTGCGCCGGGACGTTTATTCTCACGAATAAACCTATACAATCTGCGACTGGACCAGTAGTCCAGCCACGCCCTGGAAAGATATAGCTTCCCGGGCTACCGATGCGCAGCCCGGCGCGGTCGACCTCGGCAGCAGAGGGGAGGAGGAACGAAACAAAAAGAAAACAAAAAATAAACAAAAATCAGGGAGGGAGCGGGAAGGGATCACAGTCTGCTGGGAAGGTCCGTCATCCTCTGGAGGATGCCGGCAAGCTGTTTCTGCGTGTGTGGTTCCAGATGGGGTTATCGCGTCGCCATCCTGAGGAAACGGGCGGCATACACGTTGGCATCCTTGTCGCTGGATCCTTCCGTCGCTTTGCTCCATGCCACGACGATCCCGCGTAGGCAGCACAGGGCTGCAAGCGATGCCGCTGGAGGCAGGGCGTCACGGACGAAGAGGGGGCGCGAAGCGTCTCTGGGGTTGCCTCCGGGGATCCCCAGGGCTGCGGCAAAGCGTTCCCACAAGGGACGGAGGGCAACACAATCCACTAACAGGTGGGGGAGGTATTCCCTCTCCCCGCACCTGACACAATTAGGGTTGACACCCCCCCGCGTCCAGTGGTGTCGGTGGGCGTTGCAAGGAAGCCCCCAATGCAACACCAGCAGTGCCGACTGTTGCCACTTCATGGGGAGGGTGCGCGAGTCCATGAGCACCGGGGTCCACTCGAGATGTTCCTCTGGAACATCCAGTAGCTCTCCCCGGCGCAACAGTCCATTTGGGGTGGTCCTCGGGATCGCAGCGTTTGTGAGCTGACCCGTTCTCCAATCCCCGATCTTCTTTGCCCTGCTGGCGATCTTGACAGTAACCTCCCATTGTGCCGCGACATCGCTGCCCAGATGTTCCCGTAGGGTAAGCAGTACCGCAGCAAGGGAGGTTCTTTGTGCCCACGCTCTCCTTCGGGGATTCTCGATGATTTCTCGGAGCGTGCGGTGGGCATGCGGCCCGAACAGAGCTATTCGTTCGTGTTGCGGGCTCTGCTCCTGAATCATCGCCCACGTGCGGACGGTTTCCTGCAGCCAGGCAGGAGCGTTCGCGGGGCGTACGAGGATCCGCGCCGAGTTGTTCTTCACGAGATTGGCCGCCCTCCGAAGTTGAAGTCCGCAGTGGCAGATCGGGCTTCGGAGTGCAAAGTAGGACAAGAGTTCCGCATTGCCGGTGGCCCGCTCGACGAGAAGACGTGCAGGGAGGCACCAAGGAGACCACCAATTTTCAGCCATAAAGGCAACAACTCGGAACTGGAGCTGTAGCTCCAGCCTCTCCAACGTCAAGAGGTTCAGACCACCATCCCGACGAGGAGCGCACAAATCCGAAAGACGGACTCGGGGCCTCCCTCTGCCCCAAAGGGCGATCCTCAGGAGGTCCTTCGCCCTCTTCTTTGACTCCGCTGAGGGGGGCAAACAAAAAGCAAGGGGCGAAGGAGGGGGGCCGCAAACGCGTTCCACGCCGCGGCCCGTTCCTGCAGGTAGAACCTGGCGTCCTGGAACGGGCCGATCGCCGCCTGAGCCTTCTGAAGGCAGCCGGACCACGCTTCCGCAGGGGAGTAGTCCCCCAACGGCACACCAAGGTACTTGAAGTACCTCACCGTGGGGATCCCCAAACGGACCCAGTCCTGCTGCCCTGCCCACGCCGCTCCGACTGGCATTACGGACGTCTTCGCCCTGTTAACCTGCAGTCCGGTACCGCAATTGAGCAGGTCGAAGAAGTCTCCGACCGCCTTCGCAGGGGTGGACATAGGTAAGAGGAGCAGAAGATCGTCGGCATACGCCGCTACGGCCTGCGTTCCGGGGCACGAGCTCGGCAAGGGAACCAAAGTCACCCTGTACGCTCTCAGCACCAACTCAAAGTAGGTGCTAAAGAGCAGGGGGCTGAGGCTTTCTCCCTGCCTTATGCCCTGCCGCACCGGCACGCCATACACCTTGTGGCCGCTGAAAGAGACGGTAATCATCGCATTCCGCCAGGACGAGCGCAGGTAGGATATCAAGGAGGGTGGGAAGCCCATGCAACCCAGGAGCTCCAAGAGGAGTTCCTGGTCTACACAGTCGAACGCCTTCTGGAGATCGACTGCGATCGCTAGGGCTCCCTTCCCCGCCCAGGGTTCCCTTCGCAGCCCAGCTGGCGGCCCCAATGTGGGGTTGCCGATTTTCCCTTTCCCTTTCTTTTCTCTCCTTTGCAGGTGCATCCACGTGCTTGCGAAGAAGAGGTTGGCGTCCATACTTCGCCCGGGAACTGCATAGGTCTGCTCCGGGCTAATTATGGACTCTGCCACCTGCCCAAAACGCGAAGCCCATAGCCGTGCTAGCAACTTGGCATCCGTGTTCACGATGGTGATCGGACGCCAGTTGTGCAATTTCCTGAGGTCTCCCCCCTTCGGAAGAAGCCTCACTCTGGCTGACCGAAACGAGGCGGGAACATCGCCTTTGTCTCGGATCAGCCTGATAAACTTAAGCAGCAGGGGTGCCAGCTTTTCCGTGAAGCTCTGAAAAAACTCCGCGGGCAAGGCGTCCTCATCTGACGCCTTACGCTTCTTAAGCCTTTTGATACCCGCGAGAATTTCGTCGGTGGTAAAAGGCTCGTCGAGGCTTTCCATCTCCTCCTCCCCTATTGCCGGGGTGCCATCCGGAAGCAAGCGCCGAGAAGCGTTTCGATCCGGGGGCTCCCTGGCGTAAAGGGAGGAATAGAAACTCCGCACGAGATGCCGTACCGACGACGGGGACGAACATTCCCGGCCCTGGTCGTCCAGGAAGCTGGCCGACCCGGATTAACAGGCTTCGCGTTCGGCCCCAGAGCGGTACTTGGACAAGCGATGGACATTAGGGGTTCTCTCGTAAATACGAGCCTGTAAATAGGCTCGATGGTTGCGAGCACCCTCGCCAAATCCGGGGGGCAGGCGATCCAGGGGAAACTGCTCGCAGAATTCGCGGACCGATTCCTTAAAAACGTCTTAGTCCTGGAGATTCCGGAGCGTGACGCTTCTCAGGTATTCGCGAAGGTGTACCTTTTCAACTGAGAGTCGCGTTTAGTCCTCGGGGAGTCGCCAGTGCCTGGATGGCGGTCCCTTGTCGCGAGGCGGCATCCCGAAAATTAGCCGGGAATGGTCTGACAGCGTGGAGGCAATCTGCCCCCGTTTGCCGACCCGTGAACACAGGTCAGCCTCGAGGAAGACGTTGTCAATGCTCGGACCATTCCCCTCTCACCCTCGAAGAAGTTGCGCGCACGCATGGTGGCGCACAACTCGTTAATCGCGTTCTCTTGTGTTTCTGGCTCACCTGTTAGCAGACGGAGATTAAAATTTAGAACCCGGTCACGCCGGGGCGTTTATTAATAATAATAAACTGGTCAGGGACAATGTCCTTAACCAACAGTACGACAGAGAACATAGAAAAATTACCGGCACGCAGGTCTGGTAAACAAACCGCTCGCAGCGTGGGGGGAATGAGGGGAAACAAACAAAAATCAAAAACTGGAGGGAAGGGTAACGGGTTTTTGGTTAGGCTCCGTACTTACGGGGATTTAAACGATGAGCACCTAATATGTTCCGGAGCCTATGGGGACGCGGGTGTAATAAGAGAATACAAAATTAGTTTATGGAGGGTAGGGCAATGATCACCGGGTTGGCCGCTGCTGAGCGTGTGTAAACCGGCGGTGTATTGCGGCGAGATTCCTTTTTCTCTTCTCTGTCAAATGAGGCCATCTAGCGGATGCTCCCATGTAGAAGGATGCTTTGCTGATTACCTCTTGGTGCTGTCCGTAGATTACCAACGCCTAAAGGACGGAAACTATCGCGCGTATGCAACCGATGGTTGCGATCCTTGCGCTTAGTGAGAGCCCGCTCGGCGTGAAGAATCGTCGCAGCAAGTCTCTTGCGGTGTCCACGGGATGCATTAGTGCTGTTGCCAGCGTACGCCACAGTCCTTGTAGGACACCGCAGTCCAGAAGTAGGTGCGGAATCGACTCCGTCGATCCGCACCGAACGCAGTTCGCAGACGCAAGTCCCCCGGATTCACGATGCCAACGCTCGTTGCACTGAAAACCCCAGTGAACGAAAAGCAGCACAACTTGTTTCCAAGCAAGGGAAAGCAGCGAACTGTCAACACACTGTGCATGGACTACAAGTTCTTCGAAGCTGACAGCAAGTTCTTCTTCCCACCGGAGGAGTCCCTTTGCAGTAACACGAGGAGTGGCGGCGTCCGCCAACTCACTCGTCTTCCAGGCGCCAAGAAGTTTGGTTTTTCCCTCTATCGTGAAGGAAACCTCGCAGCACGCCGGTTGGCAACTATCGTTTCTTGCCATGAGGCCAGACAGCGCTGCGGCAAGAGGCGTCTCAGCCAGGGTACAAAACTTCACCTTGTCCTGCAGCACTTCTTCCAAGGATCGTGGCAAAAATTAGAGCAGAAGGCAAAGACCTTCAGGGCGTATTTCTTGAAAAGCCACCCAGAATTAGACAGACTCTTGCCGCCAATCTTAAAAGTTCATGAAGCGGCAGCAGATTCACGAGTGAGCTTCCAGAAGTGCGGTCAACTGCCGCAGTGCTAACCCGAAACCCAGCTTCCTGTATTGAGTGCCCGGCAAAAGCGAGAGAAATCCTCCGCTGCCGGCGCATCTCCGCAGGAAATTGCGGGTTGGTACACACAGGGGGATGTCCATAGCTGGGCACGCAGTGCCAGCAGTCAGAACTCCACCTGCAGTCCGATTCGCTCCATTGTCAAGATACCCAAACCAGAATCCCGACGCGGAGCTATCAAATCTTTAAGGCGGATCCTGGATCTCGCCATACCCCAAAGAGCGTTCCTGAGCAGGCGTTTAGCCCGCTGTTTTCCGCATAGGGGGGGTCCAAAACACAAAACAGGGGACGGAGGAGGGGGGCCACAAAAGTGTTCCAAATAGTCGCCCGTTCCTGCAAGGTAAACTTGCCGTTAAAGAACGGCCTGATGGCCAACTCTGCTTTCTGAACACAGTCCGCCCACTCTTCGGCTGCGTTGAAAGCGCCCAACGGAACGCCAAGGTACTTAAAGTACCTGCCCGTGGGAATCCCCAGGCGGATCCAGTCGGACTGCCCATCCCACGACGTACCCACAGGAACGACCACGCTCTTCTCTCTGTTCACGCTCACGCCCGCTGTCCGACGAATCAGCTCGAAGAAATCCTCGACACTGGACGCCGGGGTGGACATGGGGAGCAGAAGAAGCAGGTCATCAGCGTAGGCGGCCACGGCAGGCGTTCCCGGGCAGGAGCTTGGCAAGTGAGACAGCGTCAGCCTGTATGCTCTTAGCACCAACTCAAAGAAGATGCTGAAGAGCAACGGGCTTAAGCTCTCGCCCTGTCGGATACCCCTACGAACGGGAATACCATACACGCGGCAGCCGCTAAAAGTGATGCAGGTTAGTGCGTGGCGCCAGCACGCGCGGAAATACAGCAGGAGTTCCGCCGGGAACCCAAGGCGTTCCATATGCTCCAAAAGCAGCTTCTGGTTTACGCAGTCGAGCGCCTTGTGGAGATCGACCGCGACCGCCAAGGCACCTGGCGTTCCCTCCTGCCGTCGGCGCTTGTTCTTTTTGCCTGCATCAGTGACTTTCGCAGCAGCCTGGCTTTGCTGAGCCACAACTTCCTCCAGCTGCATCCATGTACGCGCGAAAAGGATGTTCGCCTCCATGGATCGTCCCGGAACCGCGCAGGTTTGTTCCGGGCTCATTACAGATTCCGCGATACTTCTTAACCGCGCGAACCACAGCTTGGAAAACAACTTGACGTCAGAGTTCACCAAGCTGATCGGGCGCCAGTTGTTAAGTTGGCGCAAGTCTCCGCCTTTCGGCAGGAGACGCACCTCCGCTGAGCGGAAGGAATCCGGGACATTCCCGGATTCACTCATCAGCGTCGCGAGTTTCAGCATCAAGGGAATGAGCTCCACTGCAAAGCACTGATAAAACTCTACAGGGAGCCCATTCTCGCCTGGCGCCTTTCGTCTCTTCAGCCCAGCGATGGCGGACGAAAATTCATCCGCCGTGAAGGGCTCGTTTAGACGTTCGCGTTCCTCCTCGCCGACAACACGAGCATCCTGAGAAAGGAGTATCTCAGAAAGAATATCCTCCGTCGGAAATTCGGCGTAGAGCGAGGAGAAGTAGCGTCTCACAATGCGGCGTACTTCGGCTGGGGCGGAACATTCCTGGCCCTTGTCGTCCAACAGGCATGCTGCTCCGGACTGCCAGACCTGGCGCTCGGCCCTCGCCTTGTACTCTGCGAGACGCCCGACATCCGCGCGTCTCGAAAACGTGCGGGCCTGCAGAAAGTCTCTACCGTTGGCCACGCCCTCTCCGAAACCGCGTGGAAGCTGGTGCAAGGGGAATTGGCAGCAGAACTCGCGGACAGATCTTTTGAGATCGTCCCAGTCCGAAAGTTCTTGAATGGCAAAGCCTCGGGGGGATCCACGTGGATGCTCTGCAGCCTCTGATTCGCTAAGCCAATCCGCCTGCATCCTCCAGCTTTGCAACGGAGGCCCCCTGCCTGGCGGAAGGATCTCAAACTCCATGCTGTAGTGGTCAGAAAGCTCAGTCAACAATCTTCCTCTCCTACTCACACGCGAATGCAGGTTTTCATCGAGCAAAACGTGATCGAGCGATCTTTCCATTCCAGGTTCGCTGACCATCAAGTTGGCGGCGTGCACGGACGCGCACATCTCGATGGGCAGCGCGCGCTTTCTCGGGCGGCTCCAGTCGTCGAAGAGCAGGCGGACGTTGAAGTCCCCAGCGACGAGGTGCGCCACTTGGAAGCCGGAGTTTTTTAGCCAGTGGCTCTGCACCTCACCAAAGAAAGCTGCTCTTTCTTCGAGGTAGCGAAAACCACTCGGCGCGTAGACGTACGTAACGACGAGATCGATGGACTCGGACCACTTGATGACAAGCTGGCCTATCCGTCCTTCGTCATCGAAACGAACACTACGCACCGCTTCCGCCATTTTTACTCTTATGAGGAACGCGACGCCGCACGTGTGTGCGCCGCCGCACCGCCAATGTAGCGTTCCGCCTGCGCGCTCCGCGATTTCGGCTGCCTGCTCGTCGGAGATTACGTGAATCTCCTGCAGCAGCGTGAGGTCGAAGGGGCGCAGGACGTTGGCTACTAATCGCCTCTTCTCGTCGTTCTGTAGTCCGTTCACGTTCCAACACGTTACGGACAGACGACGAGAAGACGCGATTCCCCGCATTACTGCTGGGAAGGTGGCGGCTTTTTGCTCGCTTTATCCGGCGAGCAGACGGCGAGCAGCACGACTGGCTGGAGGGGACGGTCGCCACCGTCCTCCGTCGTGCTGCATGCATGTAATGCCTCCACGTCAGGCTTAACCCCGTCGGGATTCGTGGAGACTTCGCGTGGCTTCGCGGCTAGCGTTGTCTGGCTGCTTACTTTTGAACGGTGCGCACACGCTTTCGAACGAGTTGTCCTCGTCTCGGTGATCGGAACGGCATCCATTTCGGAGACCGACCGGCGCATGGTTGAACGGGTTTCGGCCTTCCGCGAAGTAGTGACAGGTTCTGCTGGATTGACAGCTGTCCTGTTGTCTTTTTCCGTCTCCAGAGCATCGCTTTTGGTGACGGCTGCTTTCCCGGCGCGCGCGTTTTCAGCGTGCTCACGCGCAGTTGCACGAGGGACCTTTGCTGAAGTCTTCTTTACTTCATTACGGTTCCTCACTTCGCGCTGCGCCGTAAATGGAGATTGTGTTCCATTGCCATCTTTGAAGCCCTCCGCGTCTTTAAACGGGAGCAGTTTCGATGGCTCCGGCACGCTCGTCATGGACGCTGCCTTCGGAAGGGCTTTTAATCCCTTCGTTGGCATGGCATCCGCGCCAGTCGAAAGCTTTTTCTCCGACTGCGACGGCGTGAGATTTTTCTCCGCTTTCGCGGTGTTGGATCGCGACGCGGATTTTTTTTTGCCGACTTTCGAAGTCGACACGGCACAACCCTTCTTACCCGATTTGGGCTTCTCAGCCACTGCAGGAGGTGAAGGAATGGATCTGACGGTACTGGAATTGCCCTTACCGCCGTTGTCCATTGGCGTCCCCGCCGGTTGCTCGAACTCCGAGAGAGCCGGGCGTGCTTGGGAAAGACAGCTATTGCGCCTAGGGGGATTTACCATTGCCCCGGATTCCCCGTACCCTTTCTTTTGCGGCTCGCCTGCCGCGAGAGGGGGCGCGCAGGGCTTCGCTTGCGAGGTTTCCTGCTGCTTTGGGGCGACATTCCGCCTCGCGTTTCTTCAGAATTTCTGCCGTGGGGTCTCCAGGTTTTTCGCAGATTTTTTCTTTTTATCCGCGCTTTGTTTTCTCAGATGGAGCTCCGCGGCTGCCTATTTTCGCAAAAGATCCGGGCAATTTTTCAATTGGTGTTCGGATAGTTTGCAATAACGGCATTTTCCGGAGGGGCATTTATCCAAAAAATGCCCCTCCTTCCCGCATTGCTCGCACGTTCTTACTTTGTCCACGAACCACAGGTGAACGACCGTGTCTTTCACCTGTAGTTTGGTGGGCAGCAGACGGCGGTCCGGCATTGTAAGCCGGACTTCAGCGACTCCGCTGTGTATGGACGGGAAGTCCTTGAGGTTGCTACGCACCCTCCACAGCGCATGGACCGTGGCGAATTTCGCGGACGCGTTCCGAATATCAGTATCGGAGATTTCCGACTCGATGTGGAAAATCTTTGCCACAAATGAGTCGTCCATGGCGGCCGGGAAGACCTTCTGGCCACGGATCGACAGCGGGGTGCGCAGCAAGCGTTGCACAAGTGTAGCGTCTTTGCAACGCACGTTGAAATAGCCCATGTCTTTTACGGGCATAATGGCGAGAAGGTCCTCCTTCCGCACGCCAACACGGGTCAGTTCATCGTTGAACTGATTCCCGTCGCGCGCAGAAAGAAAACCACTCACCTTATATCGGAGAGCAGGTCTATAGCCTTCGGCTACGTATGCCCGCAACTCCGACTCGTCGAGTGGCTTCCCTTTGACGGCTGCTGTGGCAGCAACGTCAGCAAAACTCCTCTTTATTGGCGAGAAAGAGGAAGTGGAGGCGGCCGTCGGTTCCGCGATTGCAGATCCGGATGCTGTTCCTCCAACTTCAGGATTTTCAAGTTGGGTCGACATCGTCGTCAAAATGTACGACGCCAAGATGAAGCGGATGAAAGCACGGAGACGAGAGCGAAGAAAAACACGTCCGCACTCGATTGAAATCTCCCGCTATCAGGTGAGCCTTTCGCACATTGGTATCCGCCAGCCAGTTGCGTTTGAGGGTTTCCAGCAGCCTGGTGCGGTCGCGGTACCCCTGTTTGCCGCTGAGGCCATACACGTTTGTGACGATTAGGTCGATCGAGTCGGACCAGCTGAGAAGTAGCTGACCGATCCGACCGTCGTCATCAAACCGCACGCCCTGTACGGCAGCGTCGATGGCCGGCTTCACGAAGAACGCGACCCCGCAGGTGTTGCGGAGGTCGCATCGCCAATACAACCGACCCCCCGCGATCGTCTCGATCTCCTCGGCGTCTGCCGCGGTGATCACGTGGATGTCCTGGAGCAGCGCCAGGTCGAGCTCACGCAGAGTGTCGGCCGTATCTCGCCTGTTGCCGTCGTCGCGCAGCCCGTTGACGTTCCAACAGGCCGCGCGAATCCGACGGCGACTGGCTTGCCCAGGTGTTAGCTCTGGGAAAACGGCGATGCGGCGTCCGCCAACTGCTGGGTCGGGAAGCTAGGTGGGTGGGGAGGGGGGACAGGTACTGAAGGCACCTGTTCCTCCTCCTCCATCGGTGCCGGCGCGTCGGCCGGAACACCCGCAGGTGGAGTCGCGCCTACCTGTTCGCCTTCCTCCATGGGTTCGGGCTGCTCAGGTTTCCCGACTGCAGGGAGGACTTCACCCCCCTGCTCACCCTCCTTTATGGGGGTCGCCGACTCGACGGCTTCCGGGCGTGGGTATTCCCCCTCCGGGATTCCCGCGCTGCCGCTTCCTTCCGGTTTGTCCTCGTCTCTGGTGGAGGGGAGGCGCCTCCTGGGTTTCTGGGACTTGCGTCCCGACTTCCTGGGGGGTGCCTCCGAGGAGCAGGATCCGCTTCCGGTCCCCAGGTCGCACTCACCTGCGGGGGCCTTCTTCGTCGGAGCCGACCTGAGTACGCCCTTGCGCGACATGGTTTCGCGGTCGGCGAGCGTTGCTGCGAGCTCCTCCGCCGCTTTCTCGAAGGCCGCGTCTTCCCCAGCGGCGAGCGTTGCCGCGGGCTGCTCCGCGACCTTATCGAGCGCGCAGTCATCGCTGACGGCGAACGTTGCCGCGGGCTTCTCCGCGACTTGATCGAGCGCAGCGTCCTGGCTGTCGGCGCGCGAGTCTCGCGTCTCAATCTCTAAACGTAGAATGGGCTCGTTTACGCGAGTATCCATCGCGTCCGTATCAGCTGTTTGCTGAACATTGCCGCGGGCAGCCTCGGCAGGAACGGCTAAGCGTTCCAGTGCCACCGAGCATTCGCGAAGTTGTTCTTTTTTTGAAAGCGGCGCGGCTTTTTCTTGTTGCCGGCAGTTTTTTTCTCCGACTTTTCTCCTGGCATCACTTTCTTTTTTTTTTCTTTTCTGGTTTGAACCAGCTGCCAACCCTCCACCATTTCCGTGTTCACGGGAGCTCTTTCCTCCGACGTCTGTACGGGAGGAAGGGAGGCTGGCAGTTGGGAACGGCCATTTTCGCGAGCTGGTCTTTCTACCAGCTTTCCACGTTTTCCCTGCGCCTTTTTGGCGGCAGGGAGCACTGGGGTGGGGCGCTTGGGGCACACGCGCCGAACGTGACCCTTTTCGCCGCATAGGTGGCACACAATGTTCGGGCACCTTTTTCGTAGATGCCCTACTGCATTGCAGTAGCCACAAAATTGGCGTTTCCCCACGTACCAGAGGTCCACCGCTTCTTGGCAGACCTCCAGCTTGTGGGGAAGCGCACCACCCTCTTTTACTGTGATACGCGCCGCAGCTTGACCTCCGAAAAGGCTGTTGCAGCCTTGGAAAATCGTGGACTTCGGCCACAACGCGTGCACTTCTGCGTGCTTTTGCAACTGTTCACGAACCGCTGACCTAGTCATGCGACTGGAGATCCCAGTGAGATGGACCACCACCGAGCGGTCCATCGTCACCGGCATGATCTTCCGACCATCAACGATCAGCGGGTCGGTGATCAGGCGTCGGGCCAAGGTGATATCTTTGCATACCACCTCGACCCGCTGCCCGCCGCTGAGGACGGAGAGGCCGTCAAGATCTTTTTCGAAGATATTAATGTTCTGCAGCGCCTTCGTAAAGGCGCGTGCAGTTTGCCCATTAAAAAGGTTGCCTACCTTGTAAACTAGCGAAGGTTTATACCCCGCTTTCTTGTAGGCTTCCATCTCGGCCATGGCTCCCACGCTAGGCGCCGCCACCATGGCGCTCCAAGTGCTCGACGTCGCTGGGGACGAATCCTAGGCGGATGTTCCTGATCCAGTGGGCTGTGGGGACGAACAAGCATACCCCACGCCCACTTCCATCGCTGTGTTCTCTGGCAACGCTGCTATCGGATATCGACGATGTGCACGCACAAACCACTCAGCAAAAAACCACTCGCCATGGCGCGCAGGCGGAGCGCAGGAAAAGCACGTCCTCTCTCCACAGAGGGGATTTGGAGAAGGAACCCGCAACCAAAGGGCGTAATTGCACGCCCGTCGTTTCGCAAGGACCCGTGACGTCCGTCGCTTGGCGAAACACAAAGCCGGGGACGAGCGTCAAGCATGGCAAACCTGACCGCCCAGCTTGCTGGACGATTTGGACCAGGAACACTCGTAGCCGGCTTCGATACGTCGCCTCGTGCGCGTATTTTACTTCTCTCTATACGCAAGGGCACCTCCAAAGTGAAACGCTAAGCAGCTCCTGCTCCCAGATGGAGCCCCGTCCATAGATGAGGAGAAGAAAGAAAGCCTCGACAAGCCTTGTACGACCGAGGAAATCAGGACCCCGATTAAAAGGCTTAAAAGGCGTAAGGCGCCAGGGGAGGACGGCCTGCCGGCATAATTCTTCCAATGGTTCGTCGCAGAGCTGACCCCCTGGAAGCTCAAATTGACATCGCTGATCCGAGACCAAGGCGATGTTCCTTCCTCGTTTCGGTCAGCCAGGGTGAGGCTCCTCCCTAAGGGAAAAGACCTCAGGAAATTAAGCAACTGGCGTCCGATCACGATAGTGAACACGGACGCCAAGCTGCTGGCCGGACTGTGGGCTGCGCGACTGGAACAGGTAGCTGACAGCTTCGGCAGCCCGGAACAGACGTACGCTGTTCCCGGGCGAAGCATGGAAGCGAACCTGTTCTTCGCCAGCACATGGTTCAATCTACAATACGGAGAAAAAGAGAAGAAAAAAGAACAAAATGACGACAAACCTAATTTGCAAACGCCAGCGCGGCAAACAAAGGACTGCCGGGAAGGGAAGGGGGCTTTAGCGATCGCAGTCGATCTGCACAAAGCGTTCGATTGCGCGGACCAGGAACTCCTTCTGAAGCTCCTGGAACGCATGGGCTTCCCGTACACTTTACTGGCTCACCTGCGCGCCTGCAGGCGCAATACGATCATTAACGTATTTTTCAGATGACAGCACGTGTTCGGCGTGCCGGTGAGGCGCGGCATCCTGCAGGGCGACAGCCTGAGTCCCCTACTCTTCAGCACCTATTTCCAACTGTTGCTGAGAGCATACAGGGTGACATTGGCTGCCCTGCCAAGCTCGTGTCCAGGTACGCCGGCCGTGTCGGCGTACGCTGACGATCTTTTGCTCCTGCTGCCCATGTCCGCTCCGGCTTCGGTAGTCGAAGATTTCTTCGAATTGTTGAGCCGTGGGACAGGACTACAGGTGAACAGGACGAAGGCATCGCTGGTTGCTGTTGGTGCTACGTGGGCAGGACGACCTGATTGGATCCGCCTGGGGATCCCCACGGACAGGTACTGAAAGTACCTCGGCGTTCCGTTGGGGGACTTCTGTCAGTCAGAAGCCTGGTCAGGTCGTCTCCAAAAAGTGGAGTCAGCGATCGGCCCGTTCCTGGAAAGCAAGCTTCACTTGCGGGAACGGGCCGCGGTGTGGAACGCGATCGCGGCACCCCTCCTTCGCCCCCTACTTTTTGTTTTCCCCGTACCCCGTGAATTAAGAAAAAGAACGAAGGACCTCCTACGTATCGCCCTGTGGGTAGGTGGGAGGCGTCGTGTGCCTCTAAAAGACTTGTGCGCTCCACGTTGGGACGAAGGTCTCAGCGTACTGACGATGGAGCGAATGGAAACACAGCTGCGGTGGCGTACTCTAGCCATCGCACGAAAATGTGGAACACCCCGTGGTGCGAACCGGCCCGCCTTCTCGCCAGACGTGTGTCCGGGACTGAAGGACTTGCGTTTTTTCTTCTGTTCCCCGGCCGGAAAAAAAGAAGATGCGGACATCTCCTGGGACGCAGGGCCACCCTGGTAAAGGAGAACGCGTGGATGACCTGAAGCCCCGCCAACTCCAGCGCATGGCTGGAAGAAACAGTTGGAATGTGGGCAAAGATAAACAATATCAGTGAAGAATCCTCAAACGGCCTCCGTACCGGCATCTACACCCGTTGCACGCTGCGGAACATGATTGTGTGTCCCGCCAGAAGCACATGGGCGGAGACGACCCTACTGGCCACGGCGCTACCCTTCCTACGGAGGGCGCTTCAAAATATTCGGAAGCCGAGATGGCAAGTCTCCTGCCGGATAGCGGGCAAAGAGAAGGATCTGACTGGGTGGACCATGAGGAAACTGGCTGACGCCGCGACCCCAAGAATTCACCCACATGAACTACGGAGATGGGGTGAGCTGCTTGGCATCCCGACGGATGACCTAGAATGGCCTTCGTCGTTCATTGTTTCATCAATCCTCCCCCTAAAGTGGCGGGAAACGGCGCTCTTGTTGTTGCACTGAGGTCTTCCCTACAACGCGCGCCGCCACTACTGGACGTGGGGGAATGTTGAACAGAACTGTGCAGTGTGCGGGGAGAAGGAATCCCTCCCCCATCTGTTAGTGGACTGCGGTGCCCTCCGGCCCTTGTGGGAACGTTTTGCTACGAACCTCTCAATGCCGGTAGGCAGAACCCCCAGAGACGTTATGAGACTCCTCTTCGTGCGACACGCCCTGACACCAGCCTCAGCCCTGGCAGCACTTTGCTGCCTTTTAGAAATGGTGGCCGCGTGGAGCGCAGCCAACAGAGGAAGCAGCGACAGGGATCCCATCGTACACGCTGGTCGATACCTGCGAATCGCGATCGGCTGGACCCATCTGGGAACAATGGAGAGGGACCTCGAGGGCATCCTCGAAACGATAGTCTCTTCCTCCAGCGGGCTGTGATCCATTTCCGGCCCTCCAAATAGTTTCTTTTCGTTTATTTCTTTTATTTTTCTTCTCGTTTCTACTTCCTACCCCCTCCGCTGCAGAGGAGAGTCAAGCCGGCCTGCGAGTCGGCTTCCCGGCAGGTCGAAAGAACTATTGGCCGTAGCGGGGCCTCGTACCGCGAAAACAAATTGTTTAGCAATTAACGCCCCGGCGTGACCGGGTGAAAACTTCCCTGTGTCCGAATTCGGCACCTCGTGTGGCGTTATTATTCCTCCTTACTCGCTAGAGCGCCTCCGAAACAAGATGCCTCTCAGCGCTTGCTTCCGGACGGTGCCCCGGCAATAGGGGAAGAAGAGAAGGAAAGCATCGACGAGCCTTTTACGACCGGTGAAATCATCACCGCTATTAAAAGGCTCAAGAGGCGTCCGGCGCCAGAAGAGGACGGCCTGCCGGCGAAGTTCTTTCAGAGCTTCGCGGCAGCGCTGACCCCCCTGGTGCTCCAATTGACAAGGCTGATCCGAAACGAAAGCGATGTTCCCGCCTCGTTTCAATCAGCCAGGGTGAGGCTCCTTCCTAAGGGAGAAGACCTCAGAAAATTATGCAACTGGCGTCCGATCATGATTGTGAACACGGACTCCAAGCTGCTGGCTGGACTGTGGGCTGCGCGACTGGGGCAGGTAGCTGACAGCTTCGTCAGCCCGGAACAGACGTACGCTGTTCCCGGGCGAAGCATGGAAGCGAACCTCTTCTTCGCCAGCACATGGTTCCATGTGCGACGCGAGAAATATTTGGAAAAATCACGAAATGTCAACAAAACTGATTTGGGAGCGCCAGCACAGCAAGTAAGGAACGATAGGGAAGGGAAAAAGGCTCTAGCGATCGCAGTCGATCTGCACAAAGCGTTCGATTGCGTGGACCAAGAACTCCTTCTGGAGCTCCTGGATCGCATGGGCTTCCCGGACACCTTAACGGTCTACCTGCGCGCACGCTGGCGCAATGCGATCATCAGCTTGTTTCTCAGAGGACAGCACGTGTTCGGCGTGCCGGTGAGGCGCGACATCCGGCAGGGGGACAGCCTGATTCCCCTGGTCTTTCGCACCTATTTCGAACTGGTGCTGAGAGCATAGAGGGTGACATCGGCTGCCCTGCTAAGCTCGTGTCCAGATACGCCGGCAGTAGCGACTTACGCCTATGATCTTCTGCTCCATTTGCCCATGTCCGCCCAGGCAGCCGCAGTCGAGGATTTGTTCGATCTGCTAAGCCGGAAGACTGGATTACGGGTAAATAAGGCGAAGTCATCGGTGGTAGTGGTTGGTGCGACGTGGATCGGATTGCCTGACTGGATCCGCTTGGTGATACCCACGGAGAGGTACTTGAAATACCTCGGCAATCCCTTGGGGGACTTCTGCCAGTCAGAAACCTGATCAGGTCGTCTCCAAAAATTGGAGTCAGCGATGGGCCCGTTCCTGGAAGGCAAGCTTCACTTGCCGGAACGGGCCGCGGTGTGGAACGCTTTCGCGGCCCCCCTTCTTCGCCCACTGCTTTTTGTTTGCCCCGTACCCCATGAACTGGAAAAAAGAACAAACGACCTCCAACGCATCGTCCTGTGAAGCGGCGGGATGCCTAGTTTGCCTTTAAAGGATTTGTTCGCTCCACGTCGGGACGAAGGTCTTAGCGTCCTGACGATGGAGCGAATGGAAACACAGCTGCGCTGGCGCATTCTAGCCATCGCAGCGAAAATGTGGAACATTCTTTGGTGTGTTCCAGCCCGTCTTCTTGCCAGACGTGTGTCCGGGACTGAAGGACTCGTGTCTTTTCTTCTGTGCCCGACCGGAAAATAAGAAGATGCGGATTTCTCCTTGGACGCATAGCCACCCTGGCAAAGGAGAACGGGTGGATGGCCTGCAACCCCGTAAACGCCAGCGCATTGCTGGAAGAAACAGTTGGAACGTGGGCAAAGTTGAAAGACATCAGTGGAGAATCCTGCAACTGCCTGCGCACCGGCATCTATAGCCACTGCATGCTGCGGAACAAGATCGTGTGTCCCGCAAGAGGCACTTGAGCGGAGACGACACCACTGGCCACGGCGCTGCCCTTCCTACGAAGAACGCTTGAAAACCGCCGTCAGCCGAGACGGCAAGTCTCCTGCCGGATAGCGGGAAGGGAGGAGGATCTAAGGGGGTGGATAGTGAGGGAACTGGCAGACGCCGCAACCCCAAGCGTTCACCCGCATGCAATACGGAGATAGGGCGAACTGCTTGGCATCCCGGCGGATGACCTAGAGTGGGCCCCGTTGTTTAAAGACGTTTCCATTCTTCCCCTCAAGTAACAGGAAACGGCGCTGTTGTTGTTGCACTGGGTCTTCCCTGCAACGCGCTCCGCCACTACATGACGTTGCGGAACTTGGGAGAGAACTGTGCAGTGTGCGGGGAGAAGGAATCCCTCTTCCATTTGTTAGTGGACTGCGCTGCCCTCCGGCCCTTGTAGGAACGTTATGCTACGACCCTCCCTATGCCGGTCGGCAGTACCCTCAGAGACGTTGTGAGACTCCTCTTCGTGAGAAACGCCCTGCCACCAACCTCAACCCTCGCAGCGCTCTGCTGCCTCCGAGGGATTGTGGCCGCCTGGAGCGCAGCCAACAGAGGAAGCAGCGACAGGGATCCCATCGTACACGCTGGTCGATACCTGCGAATCGCGATCGGCTGGTCCAGTCTGGGAGTTATGACGAGGGACCTCGAGGGCATCCTGGAAAGGATAGTCTTTTCCTCTAGCGGGTTGTGATCCCTTTCCGGCCCACGAAATGGTTTCTTTTTGTTATATCATTTATTTTTGTTTTTGTTTTACATCCTATCCCTTTCGCTGCTGAGGAGGACAAGCTGTCCTCAGAAGCGGCTTCCTGGCAGGTCCCATGAAATATTGGCAGTAGCGGGGTCTAGTATCGCAATTGTAAAGTGCTTTTTAATAAACGCCTCGGCGTGACCGGGTGAAAACTTCCGTGGTGGGTGATTCCGCCGGGTGATGACGGCGTGAATTGCATGGCAGTCTCCAGTGCAACAGCATCAGCGCCTGATATTGCCATTTTAGGGAAAGGATCCTGGTTTCAGCTATTACTGGGGGCCACTTCAGGTCATCAATCGTGATGCCGAGCACCTCGCCCAATTTTTTTAGTCATTGCGGACTAACGCTATGGGTTGTGGCGTCCGCTAGGTGTCCATTTGTCCAACCTTGCAACAGTTTTTCGCTGCCTGCGATACGGCAAGAGACTTGCCACCTCAGCGTCCGGCTGCTGACGATTGCCGTACGTAGGAAGGGTAGCACCGTTGCCAGGCAAGTCGCTTCTGCCCACGTGCTTCTGGCTGGGCACTCCACGATCTCGTGTAGAGTGCAGCGGGCGTATCGCACGCGTCGCAGGCTAGTCCATGTCACGTGGCTCCTTTTATTCACTACAGCCCACGTGCCAACTGTTTCATTTAGCCATGCGCTGGAGTTGACGGGGCTGCAGGTCATCCAAGCATTCTCCTTCGCCAGGGTGGCTATTCGTCCGAAGAGAAGGCCGCATCTTCTTTTCTTCCTTTCACGGCATAAAAGAAGAGATGCGAGTCTTCCCGTTCCGGATACACGTCTGGCGAGTTGGCTGGCGGGAGCACACCAGGGGGTGCTCCACAGGTTGGCTGCGATGGCCAAAATTCGCCATCGCAGCTGAATTTCCATGCGCTCCGGCGTCAGGAGGCCTGGACCACCATCACGACGCGGAGCGCACAAATCCATCAAAGAAAATCGGGGTCTCCCCTTGCCCCAAAGGGCGATGCGCAGGAGGTCCTTCCTCCTCTTTTTTATTTCTCTAGAGACGGAGCAAACAAAAAGTAGAGGGAGAAGGATGGAAGCCGCCAAAGCGTTCCATACTGCGGCCCGTTCCGGCAAGTGGAACTTGCCGTCCAGGAACGGGCGGATCGCCAAGTCCACTTTCTGAAGACGGCTTGACCATGCTTCTGACGATTTTCTCCGACCCCGTCGGAGATAGTAGCACTTACCAGATAGCAGAGCGGAGGCTTGTAGCCATGGGCTGCATATGCATGCAGCTCCGCTTCGTCGGGCGAAGCTCCGTTGGCTGCCGCCGCCTTGACGACGGCGGCGAAGCTTCTCGCCGGTGGTGAGACACAAGAATCAGAGGCAGACCGGGAATCTGGAATAAAGTCTCCATTGTCAGTAGCAGCCTACAGATCCATCTTTTGCTGCAGGGGCTCCGTGGACATCCCAGTGGACGCACTCGGGCACACCACACACAAAAAGACGGAAAGGAATCACGCTCGAGGAGCAACACAGAACACGTCCGTGCAGCGTTATCGTGGAGCGTATTCCCGACCGCTGCGGAAAAGAACTCGCCGCTACTAAAATATGTTAAGCATGCACAATAAGCGGAAAGTTCCTGAGTCCAGTAACAGAGCATACCACATGTTGCCTGGTGCGATCAACAAATGCAACTATTGCATCTTGTAAATCCATTCTCTTGAGTAAATTCAATTGTTTATTTTGCTGTGTTATGCTTCCCAAACAATATTTGATAACTGAAGGTTATCTCCTTTGTTTCTGGTCTTTGAAGCTTCGCAACTTCGTCATTTTGATGACTTATGGGAAAAACGGAAAATGGGTTCAAACATTCTAACTGTTCACTGAAGCATTTTCCTTGGGTGAACTTACAGAGCATAAATGCACACTCAAGGCTCTCAAAAGCTTGTTAAAACATTGATGGTGCAGTATCAGATTGTAAGGAGTGACGGACTACTACTTATGCTGAATTATGTGATGCAATTAGAAAGTAGCTGCATGTTACCAAGATCTCTCTTAATTAGAGATTTTTAATGCCTTTTGTAGAGCTCTACGTAAATTTTTAAACATAGAAAATCCAAATGGAAATCAAGTTTGCTTATGACTTTCATATAAAGTGCGATGAAGCACAAATTTTTATTTTGTCAACACATATAATAAACTCTTCCTGTGGACTTCCCGAGCGTGCCACCGCTATTTTGCTCCGGAGCGACAGCAGACGGAAGCGGTGGTGGCTTTGCAGCCTGCCCGATGTTATCGGCAGGATGGGTCGCTCAAGGATTTACTGAAGCAGCCTGGTAAAGCTTTTTGTCCTTTTGCGCGGATCTTTGTAGAGCATTGCTCCGAAAATCGCCCGCGCAAGCGGACTTTTTACTTCTCCGCTGCGAATCCTCGTTCGCGCCGGATTTCTTCCCTGACGACGGGGTGGATGGAGTCGGCGCGGACGGCGATGTTACGGGGAGGTTTCACGCCCTCCTCTTACGTTTTAGCTCGGGGCACTCGTGAATCGAGTGGCCGAGCAGCTTACAGTATCGACAACTACGTGTTGGGAACTTACGCGGACGGTGGCCCTCCGTCTAGCAGTTGCCGCAAGCTGTGGTTCGCCCGACAGACCGGAGATTGACGACGACGTCACCGAGGAGGATCTGCGAAGGCATGAGCCACCGGTAGTCCATGGTGACGCGCGCCGTGGCGAGTCCGCAAGAGAGGCGCGCGAATTTATCGATCGGATTCGCGCGCCTCCACATCGCGTGCACTGTGGCGAACGCCTCGAGTGCAACAATGATGTCGCGGTCCGTGATTCTCGGCCGAATGCCCGAGAGCTGGACCACGAACGATTGGTCCAGGGCAGAGGGGACGACCTCCTTACCCCTGATATTCAGGGTGGTTCGCAGTAGGTCTTGGACGAGGGCTGCATCCTTGCAGTGTACCTCCCAATGGCCTAACGCGCTGACTGGCATAAGTGCCAGCAGATCGTCCTCTCGGACTCCTACGCGTTCCAGCTCGCTCTAGAGCTGGTCGCCCGTCCCATCCCGGTACGCGGCACTGACCTTGGATGCCAGAGGGTGGTTGTAGCTGCTAGCGGCGTATGCCCGTAGCTCTGCCTCCTCGGGTAAGGCTCTGTGGGCCGCTTCTGCCTTAGCAACGTCGGCAATACTTCTCGCTGGAGGCGAGGGACGATCGGTGGAGGCTTCCACTCCTACCGATGAAGGTCCTGCGACGCAGGGGATTCGTCCACCTCCATTTGTGCGGGCACTGGCTTCATTTTCAAATGAAAAATCGCACCACACCCAAAAGGAACAACCGCAAAGAAGCACAAAAGACGAAGCGCAAGAATGCACGTGCGAACAATGGAGAAGGTCGGCTGTTTATCAACCGGGTGCGCCGGGGCGTTTATTGTAAACTATCCGGGAACAGGGTTCCTGGACAAAGGGGAAAACAAGAGACGAAGGGGGTGGGATCCCCGAAACGCAGGTCGGTATGCCGAAAGTCCGGAACGAGAGGGAGGGGACCACAAATACAATACTATAAAAAAAATAAAAGAAAAATAAGGAGGGCAGGGGATAGGGGTCTTTGGTGAGTCCGTTCCTTCCTTTCAAAACCGGCGATGGATGCCGGCGATCTCTCTCCTTACGCCCTGTGGGAGTTGGGCCCACTCGGCAGCCGAAGACATATTTGTGCAGGCTAATCCGGTGATGCCACCCGGATACGCCGGGACGTTTATTAAAAACATTTCAACGATCAATACAGAACGAGGTACAAGGCCCCACTGACGGCCACGCAATACCGGAACTGCCGAGACACCGGGACGCAGCTCGGTGTGGTTCTCCTCGGCAGTGGAGGGGGATGGGGGAGAAAACAAAAATTAAATAAAAAAGAAAAAGAAACAACAAAAAAAAGTTTGGAGGGCCGGGAAGGGATCACAGAAAACTGCTGGGAGGGCACATCCTTTGCAGGATGCCTTCTAGTTCCTTTTTCAATCTTCCTAGATGGGTCCATCGGGTAGCTCTCTGCAGGAAGCGAGAAGCATACTCGATGACATCCCTCACGATGCAGTCTTCATCTTCGGCATCACTCCAGGCCGCCACTATACCACGAATGCAGCAAAGTGCTGCCAGGGCTGCAGCTGGACTGAGGGCGTCCCGCACGAAGACAAGACCGAAGATACATCCACCATTGCCACCATCCGGTATTCCAAGTGCCGTTTGACAGGCTAATCCGGTGGGCTGACGAAAAATGGCCAGTTTCTCCAACTCTCGGTGGGCCTTGTCGATGGCGCGGGTGCAACACACCGTTGAAACGACAGCACCTCAAGACAGGACGCCTGGCGTAAAGAAGCGGCGCATCAAGTCCCTCGCAATGTCCCCCTGGTGCAGGAGAGCTGAGGCCAGCCTCCGCCAAAGTCCTAGAAGGGCACAGCAGTCCAGGAGCAGGTGCGGAAGGGTTTCCACTTCCCCGCACCGCTTCCAGTTTGGGGAGACAACTCCCTCGGAAAAACGGTTCGTCCGCTGGTTGGAGTGAAAATCCCAATGAACCAGCATGATGACGTCCTGCTTCCACCAAAGGGGGAACACAAAATTGTTCTAACAGGAGTGAGGGACCACAAGTTCTTCGGAGGGCACACTCAAGTTTTCGCTCCACCGAAGGAGTCCCTTCGGGATGTGGCGAGGCGTGGCGGCGTCTGCCACCTCGCAAGTCCTCCAGCCGCCAATAGTTCGCGTTGTTCCTGCAATGGTGCAGGCGACCCCCCATCTCGCCGGTTCGCGGCTTTCATCTCTTGCCCTGAGGGCTGACAGTGCGTCGGCGAGCAGCGTGACGGCCAGGCGGGTCCACTACTCCTGGCTGTTGCACACCTCGTCCACCGTGCAATACGGGGACAGGTGATCGCAACGAAGTTCCAAAGGAAAACATCCTGGTGCTTTGCTCAGCCATGCAACGGTTCCTGCCTCCAGGCTTGAAAGTTCGTTGGGCGGCCGGAGATCCATTCCTGGGCTTCCAGGAGCCGATACAGCGATTTCAAGGGGAAACCGAAGCTTCTCGTGGCGCGCTCCGTGTGCGGCCGCAGCGACAGAAGTCCATCGCTGCCTGTGCAGAGCCGCAGAAACAGGCGCGCGGAAGCGCACCACGGAGTGGATTAAAGGTTGGCGCACAGGGCCAACATTCGAAGCTGCACCTGCAGCTCGATTCTCGCCAGCGTCAGCATGCATAAACCAGCATCCCGAGGCGGAGCCGCCAAGTCTTTGAGGCGTATCCTGGACCTCGCAGGTCCCCACAGAGGGTTCCTTAACAGGCTGTGCGTCTGGAGCTTGGCTGAGTAGGGAAGGGGCAAACAAAAAGCAGGGAGCGCAAGAGGGGGGCAACGAAGGTGTTCCATATCGCGGCCCGCTCCGACAGGAGGAACCTGCCATGCTGGAACAAGCTCTGCGCGCTCGTAGCCTTCCGAAGGCAGTCCGACCACACTTCCACTGGGCTGATGTTTCCCAGCGGAACGCCCAGATATTGCGTTGAGAAAGCGGTCGGGATCCCCAGGCGGATCCAGTCCGACTGCTCCTCCCACGCCGTACCAACAGGTACGACCAGGCTCTTGCTCCGGTTTACGCTCATGCCCGCTTACGGGCGAATCAGCTCGAAGAAATCCTCGAGACTGGATGCCGGGGTGGTCATGGGTAAGAGGAGGAGCAGGTCGTCAGCATAGGCTACCACGGACGGCGTTCTTGGACAATAGCTCGGCAGGTTGGCCAGAGTCAGCCTGTGCGCTCTCAGCACCAACTCAAAGAAGAAGATGAAGAGCAACGGGCTTTAGCTGTCGCCCTGCCTGATGCCCCGCCGCACCGGCGCGCCGTATACTTGGCAGCCGCTAAAAGAGATGGAAATAAGCGCGTGGCGCCAGCAAGCGGGCAAATACGCCACGAGGTGCACCGGGAGACCGAGACGTTCCTGGAGCTCCTGCAGGAGATCCTGATTTACGCAATCGAACGACTTGCGGAGATCGAACGCGACCGCCAAGGCACTTGGCGCTTCCCCAGGCCGAATGCAGCGACGCCGAGCCTTGGCAGCCGCAGATGCGGTTGCCTGGCTGTCGTGAGCCACGCAACGTTGCAGCTCGAGCCACGTGCGCGCGAAGAACAGGTTCGCCTCCATGGACCGCTTGGGAACAGCGTAAGACTGCTCCGGACTTACCACGGATCCAGTTATCCTGCCTAGGCGCGCGACCCACAGCCTGGAGAACAACTCGACGTTCGCATTCACGAAGGTGATGGGACGGCAGTTGCTTAAATATCGCATGTCTTCGCCTTCCGGCAAGAGACGCACCCTTTCTGAGCGAAACGAGGCCGGGACATTGCCCGTCTCTCGCATCAGCGCAGAAAGCCTCAGTACCAGGGGGATGAGTTCCTCCGCGAAGCAATGGAAGAACTCCGCAGGCTCACCATCCTTACCTGGCGCCTTTCGCTTCTTGAGGTTCACTATGGCGGAAGACACTTCTTCCGCCGTGAAAAGCAAGTCAAGACTGGCGCGTTCCTCCTCGTCGCTTGCAGGGGAATCCGCCGGCAGAAGCAGCTCCGAGAGACTGCGTTCCGTCGGCTCCTTAGCATACAACAAAAAGTAGTAGCGCTTTAGGAGGCGGCGAACTTCATCCGCGCTTGAGCACTCCAGGCCCTGGTCGTCGAGCAGACAAGCCGCTCCTGACTGCCAGACCTGACGCTCGTCCTTGGCCTTGTACTCCGCAAGGTACCGGACGTCAGGGCATCGGGAGAATTAGCGGGCCTGCAAAAACTCTCTGCTCTTGGCCACGCCTTTCTCGAAGCCACGGGGAAGCAGACGCAAAAGGAACCGGCTGCAGAACTCGCGGACCGATCTTTACAGAACGTCCCAGTCCAAGAGCGACAGCGGACGGGTTTTTGTTTCGCTCTTGAGCGTTTGTGGTTTTATTTTTTTTCTCTTTTTTCTTAGTGTGACAGTTGATTCAATGGTGGCTAGGCAGCAATGCCTGGGACCACCATTAATGTTGAGGAGGGGGCGACGTCTATGTCGCCTCCTGAATCAATGGATGTGGGGGCAACCGCCCACACAGAAGCGACTCCCTCGCTAGAAAGAAGCTGGAGTTCTGTGCTATGGCAACAACGCAAGCTGCAGGGTCTGAGTTAGAAGCCTACCTGGAGGAGGGGTACAATCACCCTCTACTCTACAAGGTAGGCAACCTTTACTCCTTTGAGAGTGCACGCGCTTTCTCGAAAGCGATGCACTCCCTCAAAGTACCCCAGGATGAGCTCTTGGCGATGACCATCGGAAGTGGTGGACAGTACCCTAAGGTGATTTGAAAAGAAGCAAGTCTGGGCCAGCGTCTGCTTTGTACACCTGTTCCTTAAGGGAATCGCCGGCTCCTCCCCATCACGGATGATAGATCTATCGTGATCCACCTCCTTCGAAACACCTTCAGGATGGCCGAAGAGGCTGTCCGGAAGGAACTAGTTAAATTTGGAACTGTCTACGCGTTGTGGAAAAAACGAACTCCGTTTTGGGTGTACGATCTCCTGAATTGCGGTATGACTTCCGCGCTCATCACGGTCCGCGAGGGTTACTCCCTAGCAAACGAGCTGGAGGTCAACGGCGAAGCCGTTGACATCTGTTATGTTGGTAAGCCGCATTTCTGCGGGCATTGCTGCACTTCAGGTCACCTGAAAAAAAGGTGCCCCCATTTGCAGTGCAAGCAATGCAAGCAACCAGGGAACACTCTTCCAGTGTGCCCGCAAAATGAAGTTCGTGTCGCGTCCGCACGGAATGCGAAGAGGCGCGCGGCGAGAAAAAGACGAGTTCAGGCAGCCCGAGAGAGAGCCGCCGTTCGAAAAACAACTATCGTGCCCGGAGTAAAGGTCAGCACCGAGATCTTGGAAAATTGGGAGAAGGTCGACGAGACCGGCCAGGAACCTGGATGGCAGGTAGTAAAATCAAAGAGGCAGAAAAGCATCAAGGAACCAAAAAAAAATGTCGCTAAACGCATCGAAAATTTGCAGCGTCGCGAAAAGATGAAACGCTGCTCTGTCGTCATCAAGCGCATTCCTGCGGTCGAACAGAACGGCAAAATTGCACTTGTCGCTGCAGACTTTCAGCCCTCCGTCAAATTAATACCGGAGTCTATCTATCCGGCGGTGGCGTTCGTCGTGGAACGCATGCTCGAAGACGTCGCCTGTGAGCGAGAGGCGGAGGAGCTCGCTGCGTCCTTGCAGCGTCCCCTTAAATTCGCGAAAAAGGCCTTAAGGCGCCCGACCTCGATCAGGAAGTCGGAGATTCCGAACTGTGACGCAGAGGAGGAAAACACAGACTGCGGCATCGCGGCCTCCCGCCCGAAGGCCAATCGCACGAAGAAGGCTACCCGCAAAATTATCCCGTCCGTGGAAAAGGGAGAGATAATTGAGGGAAGGAAGCGTGCTAATAAAGTAGGGAAATCCGGGAACTCTCCTCGAGAGGTAACATCACGCTGAGACCCCGGTGGGAGGGAAAGGGTAGAGTTTGCACGCTAAATGCTTCAAGTGCCTGAGATGGCCGCGGTCCCCTTACTCGTCCCTTTCAGCTGTCCCTTGACAAGTGCTGCAACGCCACGTTCCCAGCATTAAAGCCGGGAATCGCCTCTTGCCGCCGTCTGCGAACTGCTTTTTGGAATCTCAGCAGGCTATGCGTCGACGGCAGGACACGAGACGTGGCGTCCACCCTGGCATCGTTCCACCTGCTGCTGCTGGAAGAGATCCACGTGATCTCCGCTGACCAAGCAACGGAGATCGATCGTATCTCTGGTGGACGGATACTGTGCCGTTGCGGCACCGTCAAATCTTGCGGTGTCGCGTTCCTGCTTCGTCCAGCTGTCGAGGCTGCGGCAAAGGGCGTACGGTTCGATAGTGCCGGTCGCGTTGGGCAGTTGACCATTAGGTGGTCCGAATCCATCGATCTGGTCATTACCAACGTGTACGCCCCAAGCGGCAGCGACGCGCTAAGGGCAAAGGCGAGGAGAGATTATTCCCTTACCCTGAGGCGCGAATATCTGGACGAAGCGGGAGTGCGCAAAGCGCACCTAATCGCAGGTGACTTTAACCTGCGCCTGCTGTCAGGTGCGTCCGACACACTTCGGGATCGCGTGAACGAGCTGAGGGCAGAGATGCACACGCGCAACTTGTTCGAGGGAGATCCGGAAATGACCGACAGCATAGATCACGTGTTTCTTGACCAGCACCTATGCTCACGCGTGGGCAGGCGCGGCAGGTTACCGTCGGAACTGTCGGACCATGACCGGATCGTACTCGAGGTGCGCCCACGCGAAAGGGGTTCGCCTTCATCTGCGTGGCGCTTAGCGGGGCACTGGCTGGAAATTCCGGAAGCCGCGGAGCATCTCCGCGGATTCATACGAGGTTTCACTTGCAGACGCTTCAGGACCGGTACCGCTGCAAACGCTCGGTCCGGAATTTTTGCGACGAGTTCCCTATGAACCTCTTGCCTGCTGCGTTTGGTAAAAGCGTGGGTAACGAGAGATGTATTTACAATCTCGATGTTACGCGCGAACACCAAAAGTACGCAGGCTTGCCGAGTACCGTGGAAGAGCTGAGAGGCAGACGTGGCAATTTGGGTGTGCCAGCTTACTATAGGACCAGGGTTCGGAGCACTCGGCCTCCGCCCAGGTAAAAGGCTTATTAAAAAATTTCTACTCCTCCTTGTACGCGCGCTCTACATCGGAACGGGATGTGTCGCGACTTCTTCTTCCGGAAGGCGCTCCGGCGATCGGAGAAGAAGATAGAAAGACCCTCGACGAGCCTTTCACGATGGGCGAAATCATCTCGGCCATCGGAAAGCTTAAGAAGCGGAAGGCAGCAGGGGAGGATAGCCTGCCAGCGTGATTTTTTCAATGTTTCGCGGCAGAGCTCACTTCTCTGGTGTAGAAACTCACCTTGCTGATCCGCGAAACGGGCGACGTCCCCGCCTTGTTTCGTTCGGCAAAGGTGCGTCTCCTCCCAAAGGAAGGAGACCTTCGGAGCATGAGCAACAGCCTTCCGATTACCGTGATAAACGCGGACGCCGAGCTGCTGGCGAAATTGTAAGCTGAACGCCTAGGGCGGTTAGCGGAAAGCTTCATCAGCACGGAGAAGACAAATGCTTCACCCGGGCTGAGCATGGATCCCAAACTGTTCCTCGCCAGCACCTTTTTCGCGCTCCAACAGGAAAGGGTCAGGATGGGCAACCGGACTGTCGGGAAGTCCGCCGCTAGGAAACGGAATGGTTAAGGTAGGGGAGAGCCCTGGCAGTCGCAGTCGATTTCCATATAGAATTCGACTGTTTCGACCAGAGGCTCCTCTTGGAGCTCCTGGAACTCTTGGGCTTCCCGGTCTCTTTGCTGACCTACCTGCGATCCTGCTGGCGCGACCCGCTCAATCAGATCTTTTTGAGAGGACACACCGTGCCCGGCGTACCGGTGCGACGCGGCATAAGGCAGGGAGACAGACTGAGTCCCTTGCTCTTCAGTACCTACTTCGAGATGGTACTGAGAGCGTACAGTGAAACTCTAGCGCACCTGCTGCGCCACTATTTCGGTACGTCCGCGGTGTCAGCATATGCGGACGACCTACTGCTGCTGCTCCCTATGTAAACCCCGGCATCGGCGGTCGAGGAGTTTTTCCACCTGCTAAGTCGGGGAACCAGGCTTGAGGTGAACAGGGCGAAGTCGTCCGTCATGCCAATGAATGCGGCGTGGGCAGGGCAGCAGAACTGGGTGCGTTTTGGGATCCCCACGGTACGGTACTTCAAGTACCTCGGTGTACCGATGGGTGATTATCTCCCTTCGGATGCGTGGTCCAGCTACCTTCAAAAGGTAGAGACGGCGATCGGCCCGTTTCAAGGCCGCAGGTTTTTCCTGCCGGAACGGGCGGCGGTGTGGAACGCATTTGCGGCGCTCCTCCTCGGTTCCCTGCTTTTTGTTTGTCCCCTCAACACAGAGACTAAAAAGCGGACGAAGGACCACCTAAGGATTGCCCTGTGGCGTAATGGGAAGGCCCGATTCCGGCTTGAGGACTTGAGCGCTCCGCGGCGGGACGGCGGTCTCGGCCTCCTGACGCTAGTGCGGCTGGAGCTCCAGCTCCAGTTTCGATTACTCGCCCTAGTGACGTAATATCGGAATAGCAGTTGGTGCGAGCCCGCACATCTCCTCGTCGTGCAGGCTACAGGCAAGGAGGGACTGTCATCCTTCCTTGCGCTCCGTCTGCGCCGCCAAGTCGGTCACTGCGGGTTGCAGCTACGGAGAGTGGCTGACCTGATGAGGAAAAACGCAGGATGGCTCTGCTGTCGCCCCGTTAACGGACCTGCATGGCTGCAGAAAACGGTTCAGAAGTGGGCAAGGAGCAAGCAGCAACGCACCCAAGAAGGGCAGAGACAATTCTTCGCCCGTTATGACTGCCTGACGCTCCGGGTGGTCCTAGAGAACACCCAAAAACGAGAGTGGGCAAGAAAAACTCTTCTCGCTGCAATGCTGTTTCCGCTCGCGGAACATTCAAACGGAAACACTGCTGCGAAATAGGATGTCTAAGTAAAAATCTCCGATACGGAGAAAAACATCGGGAAATGGAAAACGGGATTTCTCTGCGATACCGCGGCCCGTACTACCACCCCTATTGCACTTTTGCGCTTGGGCGATCTGCTAAATGTTCCGCGGGAACAATTAAAGTTGCTTCCGGTGCTCATGAACACCTTTACCCTCCCCTAAAAATGGCAGGAGTCGGCGCTATTGCTGCTGCATTGGGGACTCCCCTGAAGCGCCCGCCGACACCATTGGACCAGGGGAACGGTGAGCCCTAATTGTGCGAGGTGTAGAAAGCGGGAGTCGCTCATTCACCTCTTTTTGGATTGTGTGGCTCTTTGGCCCCTCTGGTACCGTTTTGCCGCGGCAATCGGTAACTCCTGTGGCAACCCGAGAGACGCAATTGGATCCCTCTTCGTTGGCGACTCCCTTCGGCCTTCGGCCTCGTTAGCAGCTCTGTGCTGCTTTTGCGGGATCGTCGCAGCATGGAGGAAAGCAACGGTAGGACCTCGCGATAAGGGTGCCGTCCAATGCGCAGCCGAATTTATGCGGACGGCGACAGGATGGATCCATCTTGATTCAAACACCCAAAAACAGCTTGCCGGCATCCTGCAAAGGATGTAACGGCCTTACAGCAGACTGTGATCCCTTCCCGTGTCCTTCAGATTTTGATTTTATACATTTGTTTTTTTTGTTTAATTTTTTGTTTTGTCCTTGGCCTTTCATCTGTCGTGGTGGACCGTGCCGGAATACGAACCAGTGACTTGGCAGGCTTAATTTTGTATACCAGTGCGTGGCCGGACCACCTGGTCAGCCACTAACGTTTGTTTTATTCCAAAGAATAAACGCTTCGGCTCAACCGGGTGAGAAACGAGCTTTGGAATGGCCAAGGTCCGGAGATGCTGGCGTAGGTGCTCCGCAGTCACAGGATTTTTTAACCAGTCGGCCGGCAACCTCTAGACGTGCGTCCGAGGTTCCTCGCCAGGCGGGAGTAGCTCAAACTCCAGCCTGTATTGGTCGTAAAGCTTAGACGGCACGGAAACTCTTCGACTCACCCGACAATGCAGGTGATCGTCGAGGAACACATGGTCTGGCAAAGCACGCATTTCGCGATCGTCGGCCAGCAAATTCGAAACGTGCACGGACGCGCACACTTCGTTCAGCAGCCGTTTCTCCCGGCGACGGTGAGACTCCTCCGATAGCGCGTGGACGTTGAAGTCCACGGCTACGAGGTGAGCCACGTCGGGGCCGGAGTTGCTGAGTCAGCGGTTGCGCAGTCTCTCGAAAAACTCCAGTTTCTCGGTGTGACGCGCAGAGCCGCACGGCGCGTACACGTTCGTGACAACAACGTTGATCGATTCGGACCACTTGAGAACAAGGTGGCCCACACGACCTTCCTCGTCGAAACAAAGGCTTCGCACCACTCTCGCCACTTTGTCCCGGACAATAAATGCGACTACGCAGGTATTCTGGGCGCCTGACCTCCAATGGAGCGTCCCGCCTGCGCGAACTTGCAGATCGGCCGCTTGTGGCTCGGAGAGTGCGTGAATCTCCTGCAGCAGGGCCAGATCGAAGTCGCTCAAGACGTTTTCTACCAATCGCCTCTTCTCGTTGTCTTGTAGCCCGTTGACATTCCAACAAGCCACTCAGACGCGACGGGAAGAAGCGAGACCGCGCATTGCTGCTACGGAGATGGAGGTGCGTTCCTCGCCCCGTTCGGCGAGGCAGCAGCCGGGAGCATTGCGGATGAGGTAGCGCAGGCGCTTGCTGTCCCCGCCGCGCCGTTCGCAACTGGCTCGGTGGAGTCGAGGACCATTGCCTCAGGCTCCGAGGAGCATCGGGAACCGTTCCCGGCATCAGGCTCTTGCCTGGCAAGTTTTGGCTTGCGCGCAGTCCTGGCCTTGACCGGGAATTGGCGAGCCTTAGCGCTGCCCTCGGACTCCAAATCGGAGTCCGAATTCAGCGCGCGCGGCGGGCGTTTCGCCTGCTTCTTTTTTTGCTGGCAGTTCGGAGCTGGTCCAGCACTCTTAGAGGGTGCCTTCGTCGCCGATCCCCCTTTCGGGGTAACGGCTTCTTCAGCTCCCTTCTCGCCGCGGGTGTTTGCGGCGGAGCGCGAGGCGGCAGCAGAGGCTTTTTCTTGCGCCTTCCTTGGCGCGCGGGGCTGCCTCTTCACCCCGCCTACCTTTTTAATCGGGAAGGGGGAAGGATCGCGCGGTATGCGCTCCTTCTAACTTCCCCCAAGAAAGGTCCAGCCATCCTCGCCGCCTTCCGGTTTCCCTCAATTGGGCGCAAGGGCTTCCAGGGTCCTTCGCATCCTTTCCAAGGCCTCGGATACGGCTATGTAGGCCAGTGTCTCCTTCGGCACCTCTGCCTTTTGCACCTCTTTACCTGAAGGTGCGGGCAGAGTGGCGGGATTCTCAGAGGTCGCGCGAGGCTTTTCGGCCTTTGCTGGCGTTCGGCCCGCCGTGGCCGGCTTGCCTGTCGCGGGCAAAGGGGCGCGCGACCCGTTTTTCGACGCTTCGGTGGACTTCCCGGGCGTGCCACCGCTATTTCGCTCCGGAGCGAGAGCGAAAGGAAGCGGCGGTGGTTTTGGAGCCTGCCCGATGTTATCGGTGGGCTGGGTCGCTCGGAGCTTTACTGAAGCAGCTTAGAGAAGCCTTTTGTCCTTTTGCGCGGGCTTTTGAGGAGCATTGCTCCCAGACACGCCCGCGCAATTATACTTTGTGCTTCTCCGCTGCGGAACTTCGTTCGCGCCGGATTTCTTCCACGACGACGGGGCGGATGGAGTCGGCGCGGACGGCGATGTTGCAAGGAGGTTTCTCGTCCACCTCTTTCGTTTTAGCTCGGCGCACTCGTTAATCGAGTGGCCGAGCAGCTTACAGTATCGGCAACTGCGTGTTGGGCACTTTCAAGGACGGTGGCCCTCCTTCCCGCAGTTGCCGCAAGCTGGGGTTTTCCCGGCAAACCGGAGATACACGACGACCTCACCGAGGAGGATCTGCGAAGGCATGAGCCTGCGGTCGTTCATGGTGACGCGCGCCTTCGCGATTCACACCCGGATGTTCCGGGGCATTTCTTTCATTGAAATAAAAATACATGAAATGTCGCGTGGCGAACCCGAAGGTTCACCACTCCAAAACAGCTTGCTGGTTCCCGGCTCCATGCCGGAGAGGTATTTCCGATGCGCGAGGATGGCAAATAAAGGAAAACAAAAAGAAACAAAAAGTTCAAATGTGGGGGGGAGCAAATGTTTTAAGGGTAGGAGAGCAGAGAAGGGATCACGTTGCGCTCCGGCAGGTCCTCTAGATCCTATTCAGGATCCGGACAAGCTGAGTCCTTTCAGCGCCTAAGTGGCGCCACTTGCAGACAATGCGCGCGAAAAGGCGAGTCCAGTGTAATGCGTTGCCGGTTGGCTGACGCCTTCTTTCGGTGGCGTTCCAAGCCGCCACTATTCCTCTGATGCAGCAGAGGACTGCTACACTAGCGGTCAAGGACAAGGCGTCACTACAGAAGAGGCGCCTTAAAACGTCCTTTGGGCCGCATCCGCGCAAGTCCAGGATCGCCGCGAGACGATCCTGCAAAGGGAGGAGGGTGCTGCACTCAAGGAGAAGGTGGGGGAATGCTTCTTTTTCCCCACACCGATCACAATTAGGATCCACAGGCCTCCAGGTGGTGTGGTGCAGGCGTGCTTTAAATGGTAATCCCCAGAGTACCACAAGCAACGCCACATCATGTCATTTCAGGGGAAGAAATGCACTGTTCCAGGACGCGGGGGCCACTCCATCTCCTCCGGAGATAGTCCGAGTAGCTCACCCCAGCGTAGAATTCCATTAAGCGGGACACTCGGCGTCGCAGCGTCAGGTAGCTGCCGAGATGTCCACGCCTTTATCGATTGTGTCCTGCCGCCTATGGTGCAGGACACGGTCCATTTCCCCTGCTTTCTACTGTCCCTGGCATTCACAAGCAAGGGCAGCACTGGGGCGAGGGGGTTATCAAGGCCCACAGAAGCTTGTCGTGGGACTGCACGATGTCCTGCAGCGTCCAGCGGGCGTGCGTTTTCAGGCAAGTGTTCCTTGTGCCCGCCGGAACGTGGATCTATTCCCAGGTGGACACTGACTCCTGCAACCAAGCAGACCGGTTCCCTGGGAGGCAGGAGCTCCAGGCGTTCTCCCAAACCGCAACGACGATGCGCCGCAACATAGAGCCACAATGTGCCCTTCTGCCGTGGCGCGCAGACAGAAACTACAGGAGTCCGCCGGATCCGCAGGCTCGTTGGGCCAGGAGGCGTGCTGGGATCCACCAGGGAGTGTCCCACAGTTCTGCCGCGAGGCGAGAGTCCTAAACTGTAGTTGCACTTCCATGAGCTCCAGCGTAAGCACGCGAAGTCCACCGTATTTACGTGGAACGCACAAGTCTTTGAGCCTTACACGGGACCTCCCTTTGCCATAAAGGACTGTCCTTAGGAGGCCCGCTACTCTTTTACGGACAAAACAAGAAGCAGGGCACACAAACAGTAGATGGCGAAGGAGGGGGGCCGTAAACGCGTTACACACCGCGGCCCGTTCCTGCAAGTAGAACTTGCTTCCTTGGAACGGACCGATCGTCAACACTGCCTTTTGGAGACGGTCGGACCAGGCTTCTGCTGCGCAGAAGTTCCCCAACGGAACGCCAAGGTACTTGAAGCACCTGCCCGTTGGGATCCCCAAGCGGATCCAGTCCGACCGTCCAGTCCACGCCGAACCAACACAAGCCATCGACGACTTCGCCCTGTTGACCCCCAGGCCCGTCCCGCGGCGCTGCAACTAGAAGAATTCCTCGAACGCACACGCCGGGGTGGACCCAAGAAGCAGCAGCAGAAGATCGTCTGCATAGGCCGACACGGCAGGTGTGCCGGTACACGAGCTCGGCAGACTTGTCAGAGTTACCCTATATGCCCTCAGCACCATCTCGAAGTAGATGCTCAAGAGCAAGGGGCTCAGGCTTTCACCCTGCCTGATGCCGTGTTTCCTCGGTGCTCCTCATGCCGGCCCCCCCACAGAGAGGATCAAAAAACGGACGAAGGACCTCCTCCGTATCGATCTTTGGGGTAACAAGAGGGCCCTAGTCCGCTTAAAGGACTTGTGCGCTCCGCGTCGGGACGGTGGTCTCGGCCTCCTGACATTGGAGCGGCTGGAGCTGCAGCTCCAGTTCCGGATTTTGGCACTTGTGGCTTAGTTGTGGTGCACCTGTTGGTGCGTCCCTGCACGTCTCCTTCTCCAGCTAGCCACCGAAAAGACGAAACTTACGTCGTTTCTTGCACTCCGTTGCCGCGTCAACCGATGCGGACTGCAGCTACGAAGAGTGGCTGCGCTGACAGCAAACAAACAAGGTTTGGTCACCTGTAGCCCTTTGAACTGTAGCGCCTTGTTGCAGGAAACCGTACGAACGTGGGGACAGTTCGGCATGCAACGATTTCAACAGTAACGGAGGTTCCTGTTTGGGGTTTACAGAAGTTGCACGCTCCGTGAGATCCTGGAGGATCCTAAGAAGAGAGCGTGGTCAGGAAGAACCCCCCTCGCTGCTGCGCTGGACTCCCTAGTGGAACATAAGGACAGCAATGTTGCGGAGAAGTGGGAGGTTACAATAAAAATCTCCGGGATGGAAAGGAAGCAGAGAGAGTGTAAGACGGGCATGCTAACTGATGCTGCGACCCCGAGTACGCCTCCTAATGGACTTCTGCGCTGAAGAGCGCTGCTGGATGTTCCGATTGAACATCTGAAGTGGCCTCCGGTTCCTATAAACGCTTCCATCCTTTCCCTAAAATGGCAAGAGTCGGCATTCCTGTTGCAGCACTGAAGACTCCCCTGTAACGCCCGTCGACACCACTACACCTGGGGAGCGGTGGATCCCAATTGTGTAAGGTGCGGGGAACGGGAGTCCCTCCCCCACCTCCAAGTGGATTGTGTTGCCCTTCGGCCCCTTTGGTTCCGCTTTGCCGCGGCCATCGTTATCCTTTGTGGCAACCCAAGGGACGCACTAAAAGCCTTCTTCGTTGCGGACGCCCTCCGGCCAGCGTTTTCGATAGAAGCCTTGTGCTGCCTTCGTGGCATCGTCGCCGCATGAAGCACGGCGACGGGAGGACCTAGCGATCCGGACGCCATCCAGTGCGCCTTCCAATTCCTGAGAAGGGCGTCGCGATGGCCCCACCTGGATGTTCACAACAAACAAGAGCTTGCCAGCATCCTGAGAGGGATGATGCGGCCCCAGCAGCATCAGTGATCCCTTCCCGTTCCCTCCCACCCTTTGTTTCTTTTTGTTTAGTTTTTGTTTTTCCCCTTTCCCCTGCTGCCTTGGTGGACCGTACCGGTCTAGAAACCGGTGAATTGGCAGGCTCCGTGGTTCTTCGCTTCTGGCTGGAGCATTGTCACAGCCATTAATAATTTCTTTATAAAGTTTATTTTTTAATAAACGACCCGGAGAAATCCGGGTGAAAATCAAATGCTCTGTCCAGATCAACTGCGACGGCAAAGGCTTTCGTCGAGTCCGTCCTATCCTCTGCATGATCTTAGTCAGAGGGGAGCGGGAGGCTCCCTCGACCATCCTGAGCAACGCGTCGTCGCAACTGCCACCATGAGCTGGCGAGGAGCAGGTTGGCCTCCATGGTTTGTCCGGGAACAGAGAAAGTCTGCTCGGGACTCACCACGGAAGCGGCCACCCGCCCCAAACGCTCTGCTCACAACTTGGCATACAACTTTGCGTCCGCATTCACTACTGTGATGGGACGCCAGTTGCCAATGTTGCGTAAGTCTCCTGATTTCAACAGGAGACGTACTATTGCTGATCGGAACGAGGCGGAAACTTCGTTGTGTTCGCGGATCAGCGTACTTAACCTAAGCACCAGGGGGGCCAGCTCTGGCGCGAAGCGATGTTAAAACTCCGTGGGCAGGCCGTCCTTTCCTGGTGCCTTCATTTTCTTTAACTTCGCGATGGCGGAGATGATCTCCACCATCGTGCACGGTTCCGCCAACCTAAAACGATCCTCCTCCTTGAGCGCAAGAGCACCATCCGACCTGCTTTCTCATGATTTTCAGGGGCTTTTGCAGAAGGCGCTGGACGAGGGCTGCATCCTTGCAGCCCACCTTCCAATGGCCCTACGCGCTCACTGGCATAAGTGCCTGCAGATCGTTCTCTCGGATTCCTACGCGTTCCAGCTCGCTCTAGAGCTGGTTGCCAGTCACATCCCGGTACGCGGCACTGACCTTGGAGGCCAGAGGGAAGTTGTAGCCGCTAGCGGCGTACGCCCGTAGCTCTGCCTCGTAGGGTGCGGCCCTGTGGCCCTCCTCTGCCTTAGCAACGGCGGCAAAACTTCTCGCTGGAGGCGAGGGACGATCGGTGGAGGCTTCCACTCTTCCCGGAGAAGGTCCTCCGACGCAAAGGTATTCGTCCACCTCCATCTGTGCGGGCACTGGCTTCATTTTCAAATGAAAGATCGCACCACACCCAAAAGGAGCAGCCGCAAAGAAGCACCAAAGACGGAGCGAAAGGAAGTATCCTGTATTGGCGATGCGGCGCCGGCTACACCTGTGGCGTCGCGTTTTTCGTGATGTCAGAAATCGAAGCTGCCGTGAAGGGCGTGCGAATTGATGACGACGGTCGGGTCGATCAGCTGACTCTCAGGTGGTCCGACTCGATCGATCTGATCGTCACGAACGTGTACGCACCGCGCGGTGCCTACCTCACGAACAAAAGGATGAGGAAAGAGTTTTTCCTTGCCTTCCGGCGCGACTGGCTGACCGAAGCAGGCGTGCGGAATGCAAATCAGGTTGCAGGAGTCTTCAACGTTCGCCTGAAAACAGATGAGCAGAATCACGAGCGTGATCTGGTGAAAAGGGTGTGCATGGCGGTGCACACCTGTAATTTGTTGGTCAGTGCACCGGGAATCGAAGACAGCATCGACCACGTGTTTCTTGACGAGCAGCTGTGCCTTCGTGTGGGCAGACGCGGCAAGTAACCGTACGAGCTGTCCGACCATCGCCCGATAGTTCTCGAGATCCATCCGCGCGTCAGGGTTCCCTTCTTGTCCGCGTTTCGTCTCCCAGGGGACTGGCTGAAGCTGTCGGACGCAACGGAATATCTGCGCACGTTCATACGGAGCTTCAGGACTGAGACCGCTCCAAGCGGTTGGTCCAAGAGTTCTGCGACCAGTTCCCTCTGCACAGACTACCTACGGGTTGTGATACCGGGGTCCGTAACGAACGAGCCTATCTGCAGGCCCTTCTTTACTTTAGGACCCTCGAAATTCGCAGGCTGGCGGAATACAAAGCGGGAGCTGAGAGGCAAGCCTGGCAGTCCGGATCGGCCTGATTGCTGGACGATCAGGGCTAGAAGCACTCGGCACCAGCCCAAATCCGCGGCCTGCTGCGGAGATACTACTCTCCCCTGTATGACAGGGCACCTCCGGAGAGAAACATATCACGACTCTTGCTTCCATAACGCGCTCCAGCGATCGGGAAGGAGGAGAAATAGACCCTCGACGAGCCTTTCACGAAGGACAACATCCTCTCGGTCATCGGAAAGCTCAAGAGGAGCAAGGCTTCATGGGAGGACGGCCAGCTCGCAAAGTTTGATGAAACTTTCGCGGCTGAGCTTACCCCTCTGGTACAGCAACTCACCTTGCTGATAAGCAAGACAGGTGACGTTCCCGCCTCGTTTGGTTCAGCAAAGGTGCGACTGCTCCCTAAAAAAGGAGATCTGAGGAGCATGAACCACTGGCGTCATATCACAACAGTGAATGGGGACGCCAAGTTTCTAGCGAAGGTTCGATCAGAGCGTCTGGGACGGGTTGCCAACATCGTCATCAGCCCGGAACAGACATATGCTGTTCCCGGTCAAAACATGGAGGCGAACCTGTTCCACGCTTCCACCTGGCTAGAGCTCCAACAAGAAAGGAGCTTGGTGCGCAGCCGGAATTCCGGTGCGTGCGCTAGCAAATGGTGGGATGGTCGGGTGGAAGAGGAAGCCCTTGCGGTCGCTGTCGACTTGTGCAAAGGATTCGATAGTGTCGACCAGAATCTCCTGCTGGAGATTCTGGAACGTTTGGGCTTCTAGGCCTCATTAGTGGCTTATCTGCGCTCCAGCGGGCGCGACGCGCTCATCGACGTTTCTTTCAGAAGGCAGATCGTGCACGGCGTGCCGGTGCGGCGTGGGATCTGGCAGGAAGGCAGCCTGAGCCCCTTGCTCTTTAGTACCTACTTTGAGTTGGTACTGAGAGCGTACAGGGGAACTATGGCGCACCTTCCGCAAAATTGTGCCGGTACGCCAATCGTTTCAGCGTACGCGAACGACCTTCTTCTGCTGCTCCCTTTGTCCACCCCGGCTTCGGCGGTCGAGGAGTTCTTCGACCTGCTGCATCGAAGAACCGGACTTACCGTGAACAGGGCGGAGTCGTCCGTGATGCCAGTTGGTGCGGCGTGGGCAGGGCAGCAGGACTGGGTCCGTTTGGGGATCCCCACGGTGAGGTACTTCAAGTAGCTTGGTGTGCCGTTGAGAGATTACTGCCCTGGGGAAACGTGGTCCGGCTGCCTCCAAAAAGTAGAAACGGCGATCGGCCCTTTCCTAGGCGGCAGGTTTTTCCTGTCTGAACAAGCCGCGGTTTGGAACACGTTCGCGGCTCATCTCCTCTTCCTTCTGCTTTTTGTTTGCCCTTCCACAAAGAGGATTAAAAAGCGAACAAAGGACCACCTCCGTATCGTCCTTTGGGGCAACGGGAGGGCCCAAGTTTGTTTAAAGGACTTGCGCGCTCCTCGTCGAGACGGTGGTCTGGGCCTTCTGACGCTAAGCGGCTGGAGCTTTAGCTCCAGTTTCAAATGTCGGCACTTGTTCCAGAGTTGTGGTGCACCTGTTGGTGCGTCCCTGCACGTCTCCTTCTCCAGGTAGCCACCGGAAAGACGGAACTTACGTCGTTTCTTGCACTCTGTTGCCGCGTCAACCGATGCGGACTGCAGCTACAAAGAGTGGCTGCGCTGACAGCAAAAAAACAAGGTTTGGTCACCTGTACCCTTTGAACTGTAGCGCCTTGTTGCAGGAAACCGTTCGAACGTGGAGATAGTTTGGCATACAACGCTCCCAACAGAAACGAAGGTTCCTGTTTGCGGGTTAGAGAAGTTGCACGCTCCGTGAGATCCTGAAGGATCCAAAGATGAGAGCGTAAGCAGGAAAAACCCCCCTCGCTGCTGCGCTGCCCTTCCTGAAGGAAAATCTGGACAGCGATGTTGCGGCGAAGTGGGAGGTTAGGGTTACAATCTCCGGAAAGGAGAAGAAGATAGTATAGTGGAAGACGGGCCAGTTAACAGACGCTGCGTCCCCGAGTACGCCTTCCCATGTCTACGCTGGGGCGCGCTGCTCGACGTTCCCATTGAACGTTTGAAGTGACCCTCGGTACTAATGAACACCTTCATCCTCCCCTTAAAATGGCAGGAGTCGGCTCTCCTGTTGCAGCACTGGGGACTCCCCTGCAATGTCCGCTGACACCACTGGACCTGGGGAGCTGTGGACCCCTATTCTGTTAAGTGTGGGGAACGGGAGTCCCTCTCCCACCTGCTTGTGGATTGTGTTGCCCGTCGGTTCCTTGGGTTCCGCTTTTTCGCGGCCATCGGATTCCCCTGCTGCAACCCCAGGGACGTTCTGAAAGCCCTCTTAGTTGCCGAGCTCTTCAGCCAGAGGCCTCGTTAGCAGCCCTGTGATGCCTTTGCGGGATGGTTGACACCTGGAGCAAGGCTACGGGAGGACAACGCGACCAGAGTGCTATCCAGGAAGCTTCCCAGTTGCTGTGGAGGGCGTCGCGATGGCTAACCTGGATCCAGGCATGGAGGAAGAGCTTGCCGGCATCCTGCAAAGGATGCAACGGCCTCACCAGCTACAGTGATCCCTTCCCGTACCCTCCCAACTTTTCTTTTCTTTTTTGTTTTGTTTTGTTTTTTTGCCCCTTCCCCCTGCTGTCGTGGTGGAGCGTACCGGTTTGTGAACCTGTGACCAGGAAGACTCTGTGTTTCTTCGTGCATGGCTGGAGCAGTGGTCCAGCCGCTGCACGTCTTTGTAAATGTGTTTTTCATAATAACCGCCCCGGCCAAATCCGGGTAAAAATCGAACGCCTTATGGAGATCGACTTCGAGCGCCAGGGCCGCCTTCTCCGCCCGGGTGTCCCTGTCTGCACCGCTGGCGGCCCCAATGTAAGGTTGCCGATTTTTTCTTTTCCTTACTTCTCTTTTCTCTGTAGGTGCACCCACGTGCTTGTGAAAAATAGGTTGGTATCCATACTTCGCCTTGAAGCAGCATAAGTACGCTCGGAAGAAATTACGGATTCGGCTACCTGCCCCAGTCGCGAAGCCCATAGAACTGCTAGGAACTTGTCGCGCGTTCGTGCTTTTTCAGCGCTCTTCTGCGCTTGTTGTGAAACGTTTTTCTTTGTTAGTGTTTGTGTGTGGAGCATCTGCGGTGGTGTCCAGTGGCAGAAAAGCCTGAGGACACCGCGATGGAGATCGGAGGGGGAGAGGCTTGTTCCTCTCCCCAACCAACGGAGGCTGGCGCAACCGCGCCCACGAAGGCGAGGGCAACCGCTTCCTTGAAAAAGGGGGTAACCGCTCCGTCGGAAACGAGGGCTACCTCTCCCTTGGAAAAGGGTGCATGTGCATCCTTGAAAAAGGGGATAAACGCCACCCTGGAAAAAGGCGCAACCCCCTCCTTGAAAAAGGGGGCAATCGCGCCCGTAAATGCGTCTTCTCCATCAACGAGACGTGGAGCGCCGTGGCAGCAGCGCCATCCCCTGAAGCCATGGCAGAACAACGTGCCTACCGGAATCAAGGATATAAGCCATCCTTGATCCATAAGGTAGGCAATGTATTTGTGAGGAACACCCCTTGTGGCTTTGAGAGAGAGTTACAGCGGTTGAATATGAAAGAGAAAGACCTGGAAGGACTTTCCGTGATGAGTGGGGTCAGCAGGTGGAGCTGACTTGCAAAGATGCAAGCCTGGCTCAGCGCCTCCTGAACACCTCCTTCACAGTAAAAGGCTGAAAGGTCTTTCCTGTAACAGAGGATCGCTCGGTTGTAGCGCATCTCAGCGGTGTAACTCTCCGTATGAGCAAAGCTGGTGTGAAGGAAAAGCTGACGAAATATGGTACGGTTCACGCGCTGTGGACCAAGCCGAACGTCTTCCAAACATATGGAGGACTGTTCAGTGGCAAGGCTGCAGCGCGAGTGACCGTACACGAAAACGGTGGGCCACCCCACAAATTAGAAGACGACAACGAGACGGTCGACGTATGGTACGTGGGCAAGCCCAAGTACTGTGGAAACTGTGATGCGACTGGGAACCTAAAGAAACGGTGCCTTCACATCCAGTGCTTCCAATGCGGGGAGAAGGGCCACCTCTGGAAAGTGTGCCCAATGCGGGAACCTCCAGCGCCCTCTGCCTTGAAAAAAGGTAAGAGGAAACGCTTGGAGAAAACATGCATCTAACAGAAGGAAATAAATGGCCAAGCAAAAAGCCAGAGTCCGAATGCTTCCAGCAAACGGCGATCGACCAAACTTTCGACGACGCAAGTGACCACGAGGGCTGGGGGACAGCGAAGCCGAAGAGTAAGAAAAGCCGAAAAACCGACGGACCGACAGCGGAATTCGCGACAACTACTTTAAATAGGAGGCAGCGCCGCGCTTTGCTCCGCGAATGTTCGATCGCTTTGGAGCGCTTGGAGGTCCCCGAGACCGCCGACGGGGGAGATATCCCCAGCCTCGTTGCCACCGAAGCCGCGAACACGAAAGGCGAACCCTGTGTGCAAACAGAGTGGGAGCCGAGCGACGCGCTCGCAGCAATAAAGAACGCCACCTTCCAAAAGGCGGCGGAAGAGCTCGCGGCCGAACTCGCGGACTGTGAGAACGGCGCGCAAAAGGCATGGCGGAGGCCAGCCGCGAGCAAGGCAACTCCGACAGGTGACCATGAACCGGATGCCGGAAGTGCGTCCTCCTCCGCGGAGGCGCCTCCGAAGAAGACTGGACGGAAGTCCAAGAATCCGAAGAGGCGCATCCCGACAAAGAAGGATGGAGACGCACCGGCAGCTGAGGGGGAAGCCAGCAGCGTGTGAACGGAGGAAGGGATTTTCCCCCCCCGCTACCGAGCTGCTGAGCATCCCCATGGAGGAGGGCGATAAGGTGATTGCCGTCCCCTCCCACCGATGGACCCTGCGGAAATGATAACAGCAACAGTTTTAGGGGAGAGGGTTGATGATGACCAGCCCCCCCGTCGACCGATCCAGCCGACCAATCGGCAGCCATGGAAGAGGGGGAGCAGGTGTGTGAAACCCGCCCCCTTCCACCGTTGCGATGTGCCGAGGTATCGGCTCCCATGGAGGAAAGAGAACCAGTACACGGTGCCCCCGTTCCTCCATCCATCCCAACCAAACAGGTGGCCGGCGCCACACTGTCACTTTCCCAGGAACAACACCTTGGCTCGACTGTCGGCGTGGCCTGTTGGAACGTGAACGGGCTGCGCGACCACGGAAACAGACGCGACTCGGCCGCCATCCTGAGTGACTTCAAGCTGACCTACTGCAGGAGATCCAAGTGATCACTGCGAAGAACGCCCAGGAGATTTCTCACCCGGTCACGCCGGGGCGTTTATTCCATATAATATAAACAAAAACAATAGTTTAATATAAACCAGCTAGGAATCAGGCTCCCAACCGACGACTGAACGAGAATCAAGAAAATATTTATGACACGCAGGCCAGAATAACACAGAACGGTGTGGGGGAAAAGGAAACACAAACAAACAAAAAAAAAAGAAAAAGAAATCAATGGGGGACGCCGTGACAAGGGTCTTTGGGATCGCTCTGGTTCTCTCCGGGATAATAGTAATGGCACCGGAATTTTAGCAGAGCGAGCGGGAACGAGGTTCAGGTGGGCTTCAGGAAGTAGTGATCACCGGATTAAGCCGTTAATCAAAGTCTGTAAACCAGCGATGGATGCCGGCGATGTCCTCTTTGACCTCGACACAAAGAGGAGGCCACCTAGCAGCCTTTTCCATAGATTCTGCCGCAAACCGGTGAACCTCCCTTCGCTGCGCTGACAACTCCAGGGCGTAGCGCACCTTCACGATGGCGCGAATGCAACACATGGTTGCGACAATCGCGCCTACCAAGCATCCATTCCTCCTGAAGAAGCGCCGCCGCACATCAATGACAGTGCCTCCCTGCGGCAGGATCGCTGAAATCAGACTTTGCCACAGTTCACGGAGGTCACAACACTCCAGCAAGAGGTGCGGAAGAGACTCAATCTCTCCACACCTCAAACAGTTTGGCAGAGCAGCTTCCCCTAAACGATGCTTTGCAGCCGATTACAGTGATCGCTACAGTGAAAAAGAGGAACACATCTTGTTTCCACTTTCAGGGAAACACGGAGCTGTTCAAACAAACGGAGTAAACCACAGTCTCATCGGGGCCTACACTTAAATGTTCACTCGACCGAAGCAGGCCCTTCGCCGATTACGAGGAGTCGCTGTTTCCACCAGCTCCTTGGTCGTCCAGAAGCCGAGGAGCTTACTGACTCCCGCTATTCAGCAGGAGAAGTCCCATTTCGCCGTTAGGCAACTGTCGTTGCTTGCCCTGAGGGCAGACAGCGCTGCGACGAACGGTGTTGCGGCCAGACGATCCGACATCTTCTTCTCCTGCATGACTCCGTATATTGGATGACTGAGGAGAAGCCGCAGGCGCCGAAGTTCTTCCGGGCGCGTTCCTTCGGAAGCTGCTTACGATAAAAAAGATTCCTGCCGCCATGCATTAATGTTCATAGGGCGGCCGGAGATCCAACATTGGGCTTCCAGCAGTGAGGACAGCTGGCTCAGCGGGAAGCCAAACCCTATTCTGGTGTGCCGAAAGTGGAGCAGCAACGAAAGCAGTCCCTCGCTTCCCGTGCAGCGCCTTAGTATAAGTCGTGCAAGTAAGCACCACGGCGTACACCACAGCTTAGCACAGAGCCGCAGCATTCGAAACTGCACCTGCAACTCGATGCTTTTTAAGTCCAGGATGCCCAAGCCTGCATCCTGACGCGGCGCCACCAAGTCTTTAAGTCTAACACGGGTTCTTGCAGCTCCCCACAACGCTTTGCGTAGAAGGCGCTGCGCCCAGACTTTGACTTCCTGGGGGGTGAACAGACAAAATACAGGGGGCGAAGGAGGGGGGCAACAAAGGTGTTCCAGATGCTGGCCCGTTCCGGGAAGACGAACTCGCCTCCTGAGAACGCGACAAGTGCACGCTCTGCCTTCCGAAGGCAGTCCGACCACGCTTCTGAGACGCAGAAGTCGCCCAACGGCACGCCAAGGTACCTTAGGTACCTGCTCGCTGGGATCCCCTGGCGGATCCAGTAGGACTGCCCCTCCCACGTCGCTCCAACCGGAACAACCATGCTCTTGCTCCTGTTGACGCTCACGCCTGCACCGCGACGGATCAACTCAAAGAAATCTTCGAGCGACGCCACCGGGGTGGACATGGGCAACAGGAGAAGCAGGTCGTCGGCATAGGCTGCCACGGCCGGCGTACCTGGACAGGAGCTCGGCAGGTTATCTAGCGTCAGCCTGTAAACCTCCAGCACCATTTCTAAATAGATGCTAAACAGCAGCGGGCTTAAGCTATCGCCCTGCCTAATTCCTCGCCTAATTGGCACGCCATACACGCGATAGCCACTGAAAACAATAGATGGAATCAAGCATCACAAGCAGGAGCGCAAGTACGTCAACAGGGATGCCGGGAGATACAGATGTTCCAAAAGCACAAGAAGAAGCTTTTGGTTCACGCAATCGAAAGCTTTGTGCAATTCGACTGCAACCGCCAAGACTCTTAAGGATTCACATTGCTATCTGCGCTTCCGTCGATGAGAAATCGAAGGAGTCGCTTTCGCACGACTATCCATTGCCAAACGATGCTGCAATTGCAGCCATGTGCGGATGAACAAGAGGTTCGCGTCCATGGACCGCCTAGGAACAGCGTTAGTCTGCTTCGAACTTACCAAAGAATGAGCGATCCTCCCCATCCGCGCCACTTAAAGTTTCGAGAACAACTGGACGTCGGAATTCACTAATGTGATCAAACGTTAATTGTTCAGTGGCGCAAATCTCCAATTCCCGGCAGGAGACGCTCCTTCGCTGAGCGAAACGAGGCGGGGACATTGCCCGCGTCTCGCATCAGCGACTAGAGTTGAAGCATCAGGGGGATGAGCTCCTCCGCAAATCACTGGAAGAATTCCGCGGGGAGTCCATCCTCGCCTGGCGCTTACGGTCTCTTGAGTCTCGAGATGGCCGAATAAATTTCCTCTGCCGCGAAGGGCTCATGGAGACGAGCGCTTTCCTCTTCGTCTACAACAGGTGCATGAATCGGCACAAGCAGCTTAAAGAGAATGCGTTCCGTCGGTGCCTTCGCATACAGGGAATAGTAATAGCGTCTGACTATTCGTCGCAAGTTGGCTGGAGCCGAGCATTCCCGGTTCTGGTCGTCGAGCAAAACTGTCGCCCCTGACTGCCAGACCTGGCGCTCAGCCTTGGCCTTGTACACGGATAATCGACCAACGTTTGCGCGCCTGGAGTGGGAGCAGGCCTACAGAAGGTCTCAGCAGTTGGCTACACCCTCTCCGCAGGCGCGCGAAAGCTGGTAGAAGGGAAACCGGCAGCAAAACTCACGGACCGATCTTTTCAGATCGTCCAAGTCGGCGTGCTGACTTATGGCGAAGTCGAGGAGGTACTGGCGAAGATGCTCAGCCGCCTCCGGGTGGCTTAGCCAGTCTGCCTGCATCCTCCAAAAACAGTTTGGAGGCCCCTTGCCTGGCGGAAGCAACTCGAACTCGAGCTTGTTGTAGTCTGAAAGCACGGACGTCACGGGACCTCTTCGATCCACTCGAGAGAGCAACTGTTCATCAAGGTATACGTGGTTCGGCGTTGCTGCCATAACAGGGTCGCTAGCGTACAAGTTGCACGCGTGCACGGACTCGCACATCTCTTCCGCTAGCAACTTTTCCCTTTTGTGTACGCTATCCTCGGTCAGCAGGTGGACGTTAAAGTCCCCCACGATGAGATGCGCCACAGTAAGGTGAGAACGAGTGAGCCACTGGCTCTGAACGGTACCGAAGAACTTAATCCTTTCGGCACATCGTCCAGCACCGCTCGGCGACTACACGTTCGTTACGACAAGGCCGATCCAGTCGGACCACTTGAGTACAAGCTGTCCCACTCGGCCTTCCGTGTCGAAGCGAACGCCGCACAACGCTCCCGCAAACGTTCCTCGTACGAGGAAAGCCACGCCGCACGTACGTGCGACAACGCACCTATAATGTTGCCTTCCGCCTGCGCGATGTTCGATTTCGGCAGCCTGCTCTTCGAAGATGCTGTGAATCTCCTGAAGGAGCGTCAAGTCAAAGGCGCGCAGAGCGTAAGTCACAATTCGCCTTTTCTCGTAGTGCTGGAGACCGTCGACGTTCCAGAGCGCAACGGCAACACGACGAAAAGAGGCGATCGCCCTCATCACGGCTGGGAAAGCGAGGCTGTGGTTCTCGCCTCACCCGGCGAGCGGACAGTAAGCAGCAGGACGGGCTGGAGGGCACAATCGCCACCAGCCTCCATATTGCTGCGCGTAATCGAGTGCTCCTTCCCGGGTGCAGAACCTGTGGGTTCCGGGGTGAGAACTTGCCGTTCCGCGGCGAGTGTGTCACGCCTCAGGGCTTCAGCCCTGCGGGCGCTCGCTCCCGCGCGAGTAAGGCGTCGTTTAGCGGTGCTCTTGGACTCCTTTGTGGAGTCTGATGCTCGCACGTTCTACGTGCGCTTGCATCCGTCCGTTTGCACCGGAATCGTCTTCTCGGCGGTCACAGAGGCGGACTTGCACGCGTTGACGGCGCTGGCGTTTTCCAGGGCAAACGAACCTTCCGCGCGGGTTTTTGTAGTTCACGCGGCTGTTCTTTGCCTTCAAAGAGCTAACGGATGGAGGTTGCGAAGCCTTCTTGGAAGATTTTTCTTTTTTTCTCTTTACAATTTTCCATGAGCCTTCACGGTTTCCGGACGCTTTCGCGACTTTCGTCTCGGAAACCTCCGGAGTTTTCGCTACCTCCTCTAGGGGCGTCGCTTTCGCCACGTCTTACAAAGGAGGCATCGGAGTCACCTTCGTGGCAGTCAAAGGATTGCTCTTTCTATGCCGAGTCAGTGACCTGGCTTCGAGGTTCATTGTATTGCGCGCACTACGACGGTTAATTAGTTGATTGTGATCGTGTGTGGCCGGAGAGGGAAAGTGTCCAGAAGAAAGTGAGTGTGGACAAGAGTGTGCTGCGTAGGATCTGCTCATACAACTACAAAGAAAGCGCCGAAAAGATCACGGCGGAAGACCTGCAAACTTCCTTAGCGGCAGAACCAGCCGCCAGGATGCAGGTACCAGCAGGAGGGGAGAAGCCGACGTCCCCCTTGCAGATGGAGGTAACGTATGACAGCAACGAGGTTGCGGCGGCGATTCCAAGATTCGCGCCCGCTGCGTCCACGGTGGAGGTCGTGCCCGCGGCGTTGACGCCGAGGATCGCGCCCGCGGCGGCAAAGGTCGCGCCTGCGGTGGCGACGGCGGCAACGTCGAGGGTTGCACCCGCGGCGGCGCCCCAGGCGGGACCCGCGGGCTTCCACGCGGTGCAGGTAGCTTAAGATGCGTAACCATCTTGCTCGGTTGCGTCGGTGCAGCCGTTTTCGTACGCGTCGGTGGCGGCGGAGCAGGTCAGTGTTCATCCACCAAGGAAATTCGGCAAGCTCCTAAGGGGGAAAGTCGAAAAGGTATATCGGCCTATCGTCCAGTTAGGGACAGCGCTAAAGCCCATTATTTTTAAGACTGGATTGATCAGTTTCAACAATATCCGGGAGGTATATCTGTCTCTGGACATGACAGACATAGATTTTAATCGTAATCAGGCGATCATTCCGAGCAACAACGGGTTCACAGTCTTCACGGACTGTGAATACATTAGGGGAAAATTGATCCAGAAGGGGATCATTACTCAAGGAAGGCTGGTTTGTGGCGTTAACGAGATGCCATACACGACCGTCTTTTTACATGGCATATCCATCTACACTCCACAACTAACGGTGTGGAAATACTTGGAGCAGTTTGGGAAAGTTCTCTACCTCGAATTCGAGAACTTCTCAGTAAAAATCTTTTCTGGCGACATGATCGCCAAAATAAAATTAAAGGAAGGTGTGGCGATCCCTGCGATAGCAGTAATTGACGGGCCATCGCATTGTGTGAATGTGCGTTACCGGCAAGAGCCGATATTTTGCACCGGATGCAAGCAGTTTGGCCACAGGGCCGGCGCTTGCCCAACATCTCGATGCAACCGCTGCGGCAAGATAGGACACCAAGTCCGGAACTGCCCGCAGCTGGAGGTTTGTTCCTTCTGCAAGACGCATGGGCACGCTAAATGGAGCTCACCTGAATTCGCCAATTGCAGAAGGATAAGAGGACACTCTCCCGTGAGAGAGAGGAACATAAAAGAGGCGGAAGAACCTCAAAAGTTGGCAGGAAGGCCGAAAAAGACTAAGGAAGCGGTGCCGATATTGGCGGACGCATTCATCGAAGTCGGTAAAAAGGGAGAGAGTAAGATGCTCATCGAAGAGCAGGAAGCCTCTCTTAATCCAGAAAGAGCAGCGGAAGGTGAGAAAGTGGAGACAGCATAGGAAGAAGCAAAAGTGGAAAAAGAAGCCACTCCGCTGTTGCAGGAGGCCCTGCAGTCCATCGAGGAGCTGGCAGAACTGCGAAAGAAGTGATGGAGGTGCAAAGAGGCCCCAGCAGAAGCAAATCCTGCAGCAGATCGGAGACGCTTAGGAGACGGTGAACTAGGCGGTGGAAGTTACCAAGCGCGAGAAACTGGAGGAACAGCTTCTCGACGTGAAGGCGAACTTCTGCGCGAAGGTAGCGATAGAGGCGCTATCTCGAAAATTGATCGCGCGGGCGAAACACTCTACGGAGGAGGCGGAAATTACCGACCTCACAGGTACGGAGAGTAACGCCGGCAGCAAGAAGCCCGCTGCTTCTTCGACGTCTGGAAGAGCAGGCTCTCCCAGACAGAAGAAGCTCAGGAAGGCCAAGAAACAGGTCTTCCCCTTTTATGACCTCTTCCCTATCGAACGCCAGGAGGCTGAATATCGCCTCCTAAAACGTAAACGGTGTAATCGACCAGGGAAAAAGAAGAAGGATTGTACGGACCATCGCACAACAAGACATCGTGTGCCTGCAGGAGACCCACAGGATGGGTCTCGAGATCAGCCAGCGAATGGAATGGCGATTCAACGGGCAGATGTTCGTCAGCGAAGGAGAACGGAACACCAAGGGTGTAGCGGTGCTAATAAAGAACCACTTAGCCCCCACTATTCTGGAAGTGTTCTGTCCCCAACCCGGACGAACCATCGGTGTGCGACTGGCCTGGTCCGCTACTGTTCACCTCATCCTGGTGAACGTGTACGGGCCGCACAGGCTAAAACATCGTTGTGCGGAGGCGCTGCATGCAGCACTTCGTGAAAAGGTTGCTTTCAAGGACGTCGTGATTGTTGCTGGCGATCTCAACATATTGGATGAGATCACTCACTCCGAAGACGCCAGAGAAAGGACGGCGTATCAACGGCTATCCGACGAGTTCGGACTGGTCTGGCGAACAGCAAGCCACAAGCCGATCGATCACGTACAGCACAGCACCGAACTTGGGAACCGCATCCAGAGGTTTCGCGACACTATGACTACGCTGTCCGATCACCCCCTGGTGCAGTTTTCCCTAAGAACGGGGAATCCTCGGCGGAGGCAAGGCACCAGGGCGGCGCTCATCAGCATGCTCGCCTGGTTAGAAACCCATCCTGGACATCAGGCTGTCCTGGAGACGATTCTGAAGGCAACAACAATCCGAAGAGTCGCCGACTGGGACAGCCTGAAACACAGGATACACCTGTTTGCAAACATGCAGTTCGGGGATAGCCGCTTGAGGCAGGAGGCGTACCTGGAGCAGAACATCCAAGATCGCTCACTCTTAAAGTACTTCGATCAGTACAAGAGTCGGTACGTCTTCAAGAACATCAAAGGGGAAGTCGACGTGCTGGAGAAGAGAAATCTGGCAACAGATATCTTCTGCATCCAGTACGACGGTCAAAAGCGACAGTCGTCTGAGGACATCGTGGATGCCTTTCACAGGCATTACACGAAACACTTCAGGCGACAACATCTGTGTCGCTCCAGTCAACAGGCCTTTCTGAGCTACCTCGAGAAGAGGACCGACGATCTCCAGCGGAACAGACTGGAGGAGGAATTCTCCGAAGAAGAGGTGAAGACTGCGTTTGGGCAACTTCGCAAAGACGTGGCAGCGGGCCCTGACAGTGTACCCATCATGCACTATTAGCGGTACCTTCACGCCTACCTGCGCTTCTTCCACCAGTTGACCCTCTGCATCCGGGAAGAAGGCAGACTATCTCAGTCCTTCTACGTGAGACGGATGAGAGTGCTGCCGAAAGGAGGCGACTCTACCCAGATCGCCCAATGGAGGCCAATCTCGATGTTAAATTCCGATGCCAAGTGGTTGGCGAAGATCTGGTCCAACCGCTTAGGCAAGGTCATGTCGAGGCTGATCTCTCCGGTTCAGACATGTGCAGTCCCAGGACGACACATGTCGGACAATGTCAAGTGTGCCCAGGCCACTGTTGGACTCACTCGATACGTCGGCGAGAACCTGGTGCTGGTGTTCACTGACATGGAGAAGGCTTTCGACTCCATCGACCACGGGATGCTGCTGAAGGTTCTGGAGAAGCTAGGGCTTCCGGAACACTTCAGCAACTTCGTGAGGGCGGTACTCCAGAACCCGTACTGCCGGATCAAGATCAACGGCCAGGAGACGGCAGCAATCAAGATGGAACGAGGAGTCCGACAGGGCGACTCGCAAAGTCCGATGCTGTTCGTCATCTATATAAAAGCGTTGTCGTCCTTTATCGAGAAGAGCGGACGACTGAGCGGGATTACCATCGATGGCCAGCGTCTTACCCATCTGGCATACGTCGATAATCTACTCTTCTTCATCAAGGAAGAAAAAAATCAGCGTGCGTTTCTGGATGTGGTGGACCTGATGGAACAGGGCTTGGGCTTAAAAATCAATTCCCAGAAGAGCCAGCTTTTGCCCGTCGGAATCCTTAACCTCTCCACTCTAACGGGTAGTGGATTCCGTACGGTGGACACGGACAAGTACCTGGGTGTCTACATCGGCGACGACTCTGCGTCGATGCTGCTGTGAGAGGAAATCCTGGGGAAAACGGCCAAAAAAGCAGCCAAGTACACCCGAACGGACCTTAAGATGAAGCGAAAGGCCAACATATGGAACGGAGTACTCCTTCCGAAAGTGCTCTTCGGGGCGGAATTCGCGAGGATGAACAAGGACACTACTATGGAGTTCGACAAGCTTCAAAGAAAAACACTCTGGGGCCACTATCGCCCAAGAGTAAGACTGAAACCCCTGTGTCGTCCCAGGGAAGAAAGCTGTTCTGGGATGAAGTCGCTTGCACATTCCATGGAAATCATGGATACGCGAAACATCCTGGACATTGCCACTCACTGGGATGACTGGCCGCATGCGGCGCACAGGGCCTACGCGTTGTTGCTTAACAACTCGAAAGGCCTGATGACTGCGCTGCTAGGCAAAGTAGGGAAATGGATAACAATCGAACCGACGTGGAGGAGGAAGCAACGACTGGTGCGAAAGCACCAAATCAACATCGTGCCGCGAAGCAGGGAACTCTGGCAGGACGAGTCCATCCTGGTGATCCCTTGGATGCTTCCTGTCCCGCCGGACACGAGAAGCTGGATCTACCAGCTGCCCAGAGTTACCCTACTGCAAATTCAGGAGTGGAGGCGAGGAGGTTACCTACATCAAACTCGTATACTTCGGTATACAGAGATGATCTTAGGAAGGTTTACCCACAGGACCCGCGAAGTGTGGTTCAACCACAACGACTTCGCATGGTCGAGGGTAACCAGAACAAACCTCCGAAGGCTTATCAAAGAAAACGACCGTGACACCAGTGCCCTCTAGGAAGCCACCGAACGCTACGGGAATGAACGGTTCAACCTGTTAGCGATCGGCACGACGCTCTGGAGGAGTGACCTTCCGCCGGGCACCCAGGATGACCTCCTGATCTTTTATCACGGAGGAATCCAGAGTGGTTCCCGATTGCAGCACTTCACAGGAAGACAAGAAGATCGAGACTGCGCAGCATGTGGAGACGACGACACGAGACTTCACGTCTTGACGTGTCCCACACTGCTGCATGACTGGCTGATCCTGAAAAGGATCATAGGGCTTTACAACAAGTCCGTTATGGAGATCCTCGCCGGGATGTTTCATGGGGATGGTAATGTTCCCTGTTACAATCTCATGGTGAGGACGACCATCGCCCTCTTCATCACCGCCATACTTGTGTGGTGGTGGAAAATGAGGAAAGCCAGGAGAGCCGCACCACCGATGGAGATCCTACAAGGGCTCTTGAAGAGGGAAATCGGCATCAGGAACTGCGGGAAGATCCACGCCTGGACGTACCGATTCATCCTAAAGAGGATCCAGGACAACGTCCGGGACCATCCAGCTGGAATTCCCTCCTGAAAAGCAGAACTCTAGTGCAACCCAAGGACCCCCAAGTGCAAAATGTTTGTATTGAGTGAATGAGAGTGCGAATGTAAATATTGTATTTTTATAGAAAAATAAACTTACCCCACCCCTTGTGGGACTTGGGGAAACCTAGCGATCGCGAGAGGCGCTGCCTCTTCCAGATCGGAGGGTTCGCACGTTGCCTTTGCGACCGTTGGGGGCACTGCTGTAGCGGTTGTGCTCGCCCTAGCAGTTTCTTCCTTGGCCACAGTAAGCGCTGCGTCCGCGCGCGAGGACTGCGGATTTGCCGGCTGTTTCTTCGTGGCACTCGGTGCCTGGGGCACCTTGGCCGCAGTAGCTTCAGACGGCGCGGTGTCCTCTGTCCGCAGGCTTGTTTTTCCCGTATCGGGCGAACGACCGCATTCCGCGCCGCTAGTCGAGGCCTTGGTACGAGGCTTCGCGGTCGTGATGCCGACAGTACGAGGCTCTTTGACCTTCGGCACAATGTCTCCTGCATTCAACAATTGGCTGCGAGGTCTCGTAGAAAAGTCGCATTCTTCGCGAGCTTCCTTGGGGTGGATAGCCGGAGGCTTTGCAGCGACGAGTTTTTTTGTGTTTTTAAACCCCTTCTTTGTGGGGGCGAGAAACAGTTTTCTGCACGTGCGTGGTCGCGGTTTTCGCAACGCTTTTTGGAGCTTCGATGTTTCTTACTCTCGATTCGCCGCGATTATTCCGCAATGCGGAACGCGATTCGTTCCTGCGCTTTTCATTTTTTAAAAGGAGCTCCGGGCACGTTCCTTTAGTGTGCCCGTGCTCGTGGCAGTAACGGCAAGCGGCCGAGGGACACTTCGTAATGCGGTGACCCTCCTGCCCGCATTCCGAGCATACATGCGTTTGCCCGCCAAACCACAGGCGGACGGTCATTCCATCCACCTGCAGTCGCGTGGGCATTGCACGGCGATCCGCCATCGTCACTCGCACTTGCGCGAGCTTGCTGTGGTGGTCTTCTAACCCTTCAGCAGGGTTTGGCAGCCTCCAAACCGCGTGGACGGTAGCGAAATTTTCAAGGGACTCCACGACCTGGGGGTCCGAAAGGCCCTTACACACTCCACTGAGCCGGACAGCGAACGACTGGTCCGTTGTGACAGGGAGTATTTCCTGCCCACGAATGAGCAGCGGCGTGTGCAGCAAACGCTGCGTAAGGAGAGCGTCCTTACTGGACACCTCCCAGTAGCCGCACCCACTTATGGGCATGATGGACTCCAGTTGGCCTTTTTGAACTCCAATCCGTTGGAGTTCCTAGCCAAACTCGCGCCCAAACCGCTCATGCAAAAGGACACTTAAATTATACCTGAGTGCAGGCGTGTAGCCATTTGCTACATATGCCTGAAGCTCAGGGCTGTCGGGCGAAGGTCCCATCGTAGCCGCGAGGGCAGCGACCTGGGCGAATGTCCTCGCCGTCTGCGAGGACAGAGGCTCCTTACTAGCAGCCGAAGCAGCCATCTCAGGAGCAGGTGGCGTTTCCTTCTTACGGCTGAAGTTCTTCTTTGCTCCCATTGCAGCACAGAAGCCCAGCAGAACAAAAACACACAAGAGCCAATCTACCGCGGAGCGACGCAAAAGCACGGGCGTACGCGACCGTCGCTGATGCAAGAGACCGGCGATGTTCCGGTTTCTTTCCGGTCAGCAAAGGTGAGTCTACTGCCGAAAGGCGGTGATCTGCTGGCGTCCGATCACATTGGTGGATTCAAACGTGAAGTTGTTCTCCAAGCTATGGGTCGCGCGCCTGGGGAGAATCGCGGAGTCCTTGATAAGTCCGGAGTAGACGTATGCTGTTCCGGGGCGGTCCATGGACGCGAATCTCTTCTTTCCTTTAAAATGGTTCGATTTGCAGCAGCGCGTGGCGCAGTAGTGCCAGGCAGCTAAAATCGCCGCTGCCAAAGGTAAGCGGCGGGGTTCAAGGCACGAAGGAACGCAGGGAGCCTTAGCGGTCGCCGTCGCTCTCTGTAAAGCGTTCGATTTTCACCCGGATTTCTCCGGGGCGTTTATTATAAAACAAACATTTACAAAGACGTGTAGTGGCTGGACCATTGCTCCAGCCACGCACGAAGAAACACAGAGCCTGCCGGGTCATTGGTTCGCAGACCGGTACGGTCCACCACGGAAGCAGGGGTAAGGGGGAAAAACAAAAAACAAAACAAAAAAGAAAAGAAAACTTGGGAGGGTGAGGGAAGGGATTACAGTTGCTGGTGGGGCCGTTGCATCCTTTGCAGGATGCCGGCAAGCTCCTTCTGTATTACTGGATCCAGGTATGGCCATTGGGAGGCCCACTTCAGAAACTAAGAGGCTGGCAAGATGGCACCCTGGTCGCGTTGACCTCCCGTTGCCTTGCTCCAAGCGGTGACGATCCCGCGTAGGCAGCACGAAGCTGCTAACGAGGTCGCTGGCCGAAAGGCGTCAGCAGCGAAGAGGGCTTTCAGTGCGTCCCTGGGGTTACCGCAGGGGAATCCGATGGCCGCGGCAAAGCGAAACCAAAGTGGCCGAAGGGCAATAGAATCCACTAGCAGGTGGAAAAGGGACTACCGTTCCCCACACCTGACGCAATTAAGGTCCACCGCTCCCCAGGTCCAGTGGTGTCGGCGGGCGTTGCAGATGAGTCCCCAGTGCTGCAACAGGAGAGCCGTCTCCTGCCATTTTAAAAGGATGGCGGAAGTGTTCATGAGCACCGGGAACCAGTTCAGATGTTCAATGGGAACATCGAGCAGCGCTCTTCAACGCAGAAGTACATTGGGAGGCGTACTCGGGGTCGCAGTGTCTGTCAACTGGACCATATTCCACTCTCCTATCTTCTTCTCCTTCCCGGAGATTTTTACTGTAACCTCCCACTTCGCCAAAACATCGCTGTCCAGATCCTCCATCAGGGAAGACAGCGCAGCAGCAAGGGGGGTTCTGCTTGCCCACGCACTCTTCTTTTGATCCTCCAGGAACTCGCGGAGCGTGCAACTTCTGTAACCCCCAAACAGAAACTTTCGTTACTGTTGAAAGCGTTGCATGCCGAACTGTCCCCACGTTCGAACGGTTTCCTGAAACCAGGCACTACCGTTCAAAGGGCGACAGGTGAGCAATCCTAAGTTTTTCCGATACAGCGCAGCCACCCACCGTAGCTGGAGTCCGCATCGGTTGACGCGGCGACGGAGTGCAAGAAACGACATCAGTCCCATCTTGCCGGTGGCTTGCTGGAGAAGGAGACGTGCAGGGACGCACCAACAGGTGCACCACAACTCTGGAAAGAGTGCCGACAAGCGAAACTGGAGCTCAAGCTCCAGCCGCTCCAGCGTCAGCAGGCCCAGACCACCGTCCCGACGACGAGTGCACAAGTCCTTTAATCGGACTCGGGCCCTCCCGTTGCCCCAAAGGGCGATAGGGATGAGGTCCTTTGTCCGCTTTTTAATTCTCTCTGTAGAGAAGCAAACAAAAAGCAGAGGGCGGAGGAGAGGAGACGCGAACGTGTTCCAAACCGCTGCCCGTTCAGGCAGGAAAAACCTACCGCCTCTGAACGGGCCGATCGCCTTCTCTACTTTTTGGAGGCAGCCGGACCACGCTGTCGCCGGGGAGTAGTATGCCAACGGCGCACCAAGGTACTTGGAGTACCTCATCGTGAGGATCCCCAAACGCACCCAGTCCTTCTGCCCTTCCCACGCCGCACCAACTGGCATCACTGACGACTTCGCCCTGTTGACCGTAAGTCCGGTTCCTTGATGCAAAAGGTCGGAGAACTCCTCGAAGGCCGCAGCCGGGGTGGACATAGGGAGCAGCAGCAGAAGGTCGTCCGCGTATGCTGAAACGACCGGCGTACCCGGCACAGTCGTGCGGCAGCTGCGCCAGAGTTCTCCTGTACGGTCTCAGTACCAACTCAAAGTAGGTACTGAAGAGCAAGAGACTCAGGCTGTATCCCTTTTGGATCCCACGCCGCACCGGCACGCCGTGCACGGTCTGCCCGCTAAAAGTAACCTTGATGAGCGCGTCGCGCCAGCTAGAGCGCAGATAGGCCACTAATGAGGCCGGGAAGCCCAAGCGTTCCAGAAGCTCCAGAAGGAAATTCTGGTCGACATAATCGAATGCTTTTCGCAAGTCGATTGCGACCGCAAGGGCTCCCTCCCCCACCCAACCATCCAACCCCTTGCCGGCGCACGCACCGGAATTCCAGGTCCGCACCAAGCTCCTTTCATGTTGGTGCTCTAGCCAGGTGGAAGCGTGGAACAGGTTCGCCTCCATGCTTCGCCCGGGAACAGCATATGTCGGTTCCGGGCTGATGAAGATGTTGGCAACCCGTCCCAGATGCTCTGCTGAAACCTTTCCTAGCAACTTGGTGTCCGCATTCACTATTGTGATTGAACGCCAGTTCTTTAAATCCCTGAGGTCTCCCCCTTTCGGAAGGAGCCTCACTCTGGCTGACCGAAACGAGGCGGGAACATCGCCTTCGTCTCGGATCAGCCTGATCAACTTAAGCAGCAGGGGTGCCAGCTCTTCCGCGAAGCACTGAAAGAACTCCGCCGGCAAGCCGTCTTCCCCTGGAGCTTTACGCCTCTTGAGCCTTTGGATACCGGCGAGAATTTCGCCGGTGGTAAAATGCTCGTCGAGGCTTTCCATCTCCTCCTCCCCTATTGCCGGGGCGCCATCCGGAAGCAAGGGCCGAGAGGCTTTCCGATCCGGGGGCTCCCTGACGTAAAGGGAGGAATAAAAACTCCGCACGAGATGCCGTACCGACGCCGGGGACGAACATTCCCGGCCCTGGTCGTCCAGCAAGCTCGCCGACCCGGTTTGCCAGGCTTGGCGTTCGGCCCCAGCGCGGTACTCGGCCAAGCGACATACATTAGGGGTTCTCTCGTAACAACGAACCCGTAAATAGGCTCGATGGTTGCGAACACCCTAGCCAAATCCGGGAAGCAGGCGATCCAGGGGAAAATGCTCGCAGAACTCGCAGACCGATTCCTGAAAAAGGTCCCAGTCCTGGAGATTCCGGAGCGTCGAGCGGACGTGTCTTTTCGTTGCTCCTGAGTTTCATTTCCGTTGGTGCTTGTGCGTGGTGTGGGTGGAGGATTAGGCAGCAATGCCTGATACCACCACCGGTGAGGATCCGGGGTCGATGACCTCATTGCCCCCGGAGGAGATGGAGGTGGGGGCTCTCGCATCAGTGGAGGCTTCCGCCAGCATGGATGCGCCCCCGGCCCTACCCAGGGCTTGGAACGCCGTGGCTGCGGCACCTACGCCAGCGGCTATGGCGGAAATGCGCGCTTACCTGGAGGAGGGGTATAACCCACCCCTTCTATATAAGGTAGGCGGTTTATATTCTCCCGAGAACGCGCGCGCCTTTTCGCAGGCGATGCGCGTTCTCGGTGTACAAAAAGAGGAACTTCTGGCTATGTCCGTCAGAAGCGGGGGTCAATTTGTGGAAGTTATCTGCAAGGAGGCAACTCTTGCGCAGAGACTTCTGCGAACCCCCGTAATTATGGGCAGCCGGAGGCTTCTCCCCATTACTGAAGACCGGTCGGTGATCATTCACCTGACCGGTATCACGTTCCGGATGAGGAAGGAGGCCGTCCGGAACGAATTAGAAAAGTTTGCAACAGTCCACGCGCTGTGGGGAAAGCCTACTCCTTTTGTCGATTACGACGGGGTGCTTGGCGGCCTGGGTGCAGCGCGAGTGACGGTTCGCGAGGGATGTGAGTTTCCCCACAAACTTACCGTCAACGGTGAATCCGTTGACGTGTGGTACGTGGGGAAACCCAAGTTTTGCGGCTGCTGCAGCAGCTTTGGTCACCTTAAAATGAGGTGTCCAAACGTGCAGTGCCAGCAATGCAAACAAGCGGGGCACACCCGTCTGGTGTGCCCCCAAAACACAGTCCGCGTCGTGTCCGCGAAAAACGCGAGAAAGCGCGCGGCAAAAAAGAGAAAGAAGCTGGCAGCTCGTGATGCTGCTAAGGAGGTCACCTCCGCCACCAAGGCGAAGGCCAGCCCCGAGACTTCTGCTTAAAACGCCAAAAAGGTCGAGGGCGAGGGTCAAGAGCCAGGGTGGCAGAAGGTCGACCCCAAGAAAAACTCCCATAAGAAGGGAAAGAACGTGGCGAAACGGAGCGAAACCGCCCTGCGCCGCGAAAAAATTAAAAGCTGCTGCGTCGTTGTAGAGCGGATTCCCGCCATCGACGGATGCGGCGCTAAAGAACTCGCTGCTGCCCCTGCTCAACCCTCCGTTGACAAAGTCAACAAGGAGGGAAGCGAGGCGGCGGCGTCCGTCATCGTGCCCACGCTCGATGACGTCGCCTTCGAGCGCGCCGCGGAGGAGCTGGCTGCCTCGCTGCAGCCGGTTGCCCCCAAGGCTGGCAAGAAGGCCGTCAGGCGTCCGGCTTCCCCTCAGGAGTCGGCCACTTCCGACCCCGAGGTGAAGGCCGGAAACACAGCATCCATCTCCGCGGCACTCCGCAAAAAGGCAGGACGAAAGTCCACAATGCCCCGGAAGATCGTCTCCCCCGACGAAGGGGAAGAGATGGCTTCCGGTAGCGAGGGTGCCATGAGCGTGGGAAACTCCCGGGATCCGTCGCCCGAGAGAATTCCACGCTCGGACACGGAGGGGATGGTGAGGATGGAGGCCGAACAGGTACCCCAGGCGCCTGAAGAGGCCTCCGTCCTCGTACCGATGGACCTTTCCGACACTGCCCCGCGGCAGGTGTCGCGACGCCACTTTCCCAGCCATAATGCCGGGAATCGCCTCTCGCCGTCGTCTTCTGATCGCCTGTTGGAACGTGAACGGGCTAAGCGACGACGGCAAGAGGCGTGACGTGGCCGCCACCCTGGCATCCTTCGACCTGGTGCTGCTGCAGGTGATCCACCTGATCTCCGCAGATCAAGCCCGGGAGATCGAACGGATCTCGGGTGGGCGGCTGTTGTGGCGTTGCGGCACCGCGAAATCAAGCGGTGTCGCCTTCCTGCTTCGGCCAGCCATCGAGACCGCAATAAAGGACGTTCGCTTCGATGACGCAGGTCGCGTCGGTCAGCTGACTCTCAGCTGGTCCGACTCTATCGACCTGGTCTTCACCAACCTATACGCTCCTCGCGGAAACAACGCGTTGAGGGCGAAGGCAAGAAGGGAATTCTACCTTGCCCTGAGACGCGATTGGCTGACCGATGCAGGAGTTTGCAAAGCGCACCTGATCGCAGGTGATTTCAACCTGCGCCTGCTTTCAGGTGCGCCGGATACACTGAACGACCGCGTCAACGAGTTGTGCGCAGAAATGAAAACGCGCAACTTGTTGGCCGGGGACACGGCCATGGAAAGCAGCATCGATCACGTGTACCTTGATCAGCACCTATGCTCTCGGGTTGGCAGGCGCGGCAAGGTACCATCCGAGCTGTCGGACCATGGTCGGATCATGTTCGAAGTGCGTCCGCGCGACAAGGGCCCCCCCTCGTCAGCGTGGCGTCTGCCAGGGGACTGGCTGAAGTTTCCCGACGCGGCGGAGCACCTCCGCGCGTTTATTCGAAGCTTCAGGATGCAGACACTTCAGGACTGGGACCGCTTCAAGCGGTCGGTCCAGGAGTTCTGCGATCAGTTCCCCCTGCATCGCCTACCTGCGGGATTTGGGGAGGGGCCGCGTAACGAAAGGTGCTATCTTCAGGCCCGACGTTACGCAAGAACCCCCGACATGCGCAGGTTAGCAGAGTATCGAGCGGGAGCCGAGAGGCAAGCCTGGCAATCCGGGTCGGCCAGCTTGCTGGACGACCAGGGCCGGGAGCACTCGGTTCCCGCTCAGAAACGCGGGATAGTCAGGAAATTTTACTCCTCCCTGTACGCCAGGGCGCCTCCGGAGCGGGACGTCTCACGACTTCTGCTTCCGGAAGGTGCTCCAGCGATCGGGGAGGAGGAGAAAAGAAGCCTCGACGAGCCTTCCACGATGGACGAGATCCTCTCGGCCATCGGAAAGCTCAAGAGGCGGAAGGCTCCAGGGGAGGACGGCCTGCCCGCGGAGTTTTACCAAACTTTCGCGGCTCAGCTTACTCCCCTGGTACATCAGCTCACCTTGCTGATCCGTGTAACAGGTGACGTTCCCACCTCGTTTCGTTCAGCAAAGGTTCGGCTCCTCCCGAAGGGAGGAGACCTAAGGAGCATGAACAACTGGCGTCCCATCACAATAGTGAATGCGGACGCCAAGTTGATAGCCAAGATGTGGGCAGAGCGTCTGGGACGGGTTGCCAACATCTTCATCAGCCCGGAACAGACTTATGCTGTTCCCGGGCGGAGCATGGAGGCGAAACTGTTCCACGCTTCCACATGGTTAGAGCTCCAACAAGGAAGGGGCTTATTAAGCAGCCGGAATTCCGGTGCGTCCGTTGGCGGGAGACGGAACGGTCGGGTGGGGAAGGGAGCCCTTGCGGTCGCTGTCGACTTGCGTAAAGCATTCGACAGCGTCGACCAGAATCTCCTCTTGGAGCTTCTGGAACGCTTGGGCTTCCCGGCCTCTTTGTTGGCCTACCTGCGCTCCAGCTGGCGCGACGCGCTCATTAATGTTCTTTTCAGCGAGCAAACCGTGCACGGAGTACCGGTGCGACGCGGCATACGGCAGGGAGACAGCCTTAGCCCCCTGCTCTTTAGCGCCTTTTTCGAATTGGTGCTGAGAGCGTACAGGGAGACTCTTGCGCACCTGCCGTGCGATTGCCCCGGTACGCCTGCGGTTTCGGCGTACGCGGACGACCTTCTGCTGCTGCTGCCTATGTCCACCCCGGCCTCGGCGGTCGAGGACTTCTTCGACCTGCTGAGTCGTGGAACAGGACTGACGGTGAACAGGGCGAAGTCGTCCGTAATGCCAGTCGGAGCGGCGTGGGCAGGGCAGCAGGACTGGGTCCGTTTAAGGATCCCCACGGTGAGGTACTTCAAGTACCTTGGTGTGCCGTTGGGGGATTACTCCCCTGCGGAAGCGTGGTCCGGCTGCCTTCAGAAAGCTCAGGAGGCGATCGGCCCGTTCCAGGACGGCAGGTTCTTCCTGCATGAACGGGCCGCGGCGTGGAACGCGTTTGCGGCCCCCCTCCTTCGCTCCTTGCTTTTTGTTTGCCCCCCCTCAGCGAAGTCAAAGAAGAGGACGAAGGACCTCCTGAGGATCGCCCTTTGGGGCAGAGGGAGGCCCCGAGTCCGTCTTTCGGACTTGTGCGCTCCTCGTCGGGATGGTGCTCTGGGTCTCCTGACGTTGGAGCGGCTGGAGCTACAGCTCCAGTTCCGAGTTGTTGCCTTTATGGCAGAAAACTGGTGCACCCCTCGGTGCCTCCCTGCACGTCTCCTCGTCGAGCGGGCCACCGGCAATGCGGGACTCTCGTCCTACTTTGCACTCCGAAGCCCCATCTGCCACTGCGGACTTCAACTTCGGAGGGCGGCCAAGCTCGTGAAGAACAACTCGGCGCGGATCCTCGTACGCCCCGCGAACGGCCCTGCCTGGTTGCAGGAAACCGTCCGCACGTGGGCGATGATTCAGGAGCAGAGCCCGCAACACGAGCGAATAGCTCTGTTCGGGCCGCATGCCCGCCGCACGCTCCGAGAAATCATCGAGAATCCCCGAAGGAGAGCGTGGGCACAAAGAACCTCCCTTGCTGCGGTACTGCCTACCCTACGGGAACATCTGGGCAGCGACGTCGCGGCACAATGGGAGGTTACTTTCAAGATCGCCAGCAGGGCAAAGAAGAACGGGGATTGGAGAACGGGTCAGCTCACCAACGCTGCGACCCCGAGGACCACCCCAAATGGACTGTTGCGCTGGGGAGAGCTACTGGATGTTCCAGAGGAACATCTCGAGTGTCCCATGGTGCTTATGGACTCGCGCACCCTCCCCATAAAGTGGCAACAGTCGGCACTGATGGTGTTGCATTGGGGGTTTCCTTGCAACGCCCGCCAAAACCACTGGACGCGGGGGTTGTCAACCCTAATTGTGTCAGGTGCGGGGAGAGGGAATACCTCCCCCACCTGTTAGTGGATTGTGTTGCCCTCCGTCCCTTGTGGGAACGCTTTGCCGCAGCCGTGGGGATCCCCGGAGGCAACCCCAGTGACGCTTTGCGCCCCCTCTTCGTCCGTGACGCCCTGCCTCCAGCGGCCTTGCTTGCAGCCCTGTGCTGCCTACGCGGGATCGTCGTGGCATGGAGCAAATCGACGGGAGGATCCAGCGACAGGGATGCCAACGTGTATGCTGCCCGTTTCCTCAGGATGGCGACGCGATGGCCCCATCTGGAACCACACACGCAGAAACAGCTTGCCGGCATCCTCCAGAGGATGACGGAGCCTCCCAGCAGACTGTGATCCCTTCCCGCTCCCTCCCTGATTTTTGTTTATTTTTTGTTTTCTTTTTGTTTCGTTCCCCCTCCCCTCTGCTGCCGAGGTCGACCGCGCCGGTCTGCGCACCGGTAGCCCGGCAAGCTATATCTTTCCAGGGCGTGGCTGGACTACTGGTCCAGTAACAGATTGTATAGGTTTATTCGAGAGAATAAACGTCCCGGCGCACCCGGGTTTCAATGGAGATTCCGGAGCGTGACGCTTCTCAGGTATTCGCGAAGGCGTTCCTTCGCACCTGAGAGTCGCGTCCAGTCCACCGGCATACGCCAATCCCTGGACGGTGGTCCTTTGTCTCGAGGCCACATCTCGAAAATTAACCGGGAATGGTCCGACAACGTCGACGCAACCCTCCCCCGTTTGCCGACCCGTGAACACAGGTTAGCGTCGAGGAAGACGTGGTCGATGCTGCGGACCATTCCCCTCTCACCCGCGAACAAGTTGCGCGCACGCATGGCGGCGCACAACTCGTTCATCGCGTTCTCTTGTGTTTGTGGCTCACCTGTTAGCAGACGGAGATTGAAATTTATCACCCGGTCACGCCGGGGCGTTTATTAATAATAATAAACTGCTCAGGGACAATGTCCTTCAACAACAGAACGACAGAGAACATAGAAAAATTACCGGCACGCAGGCTTGGTAAACAAACCGCTCGCAGTGTGGGAGGAATGAGGGGAAACAAACAAAAATCAAAAACTGGAGGGAAGGGTAACGGGTTTTTGGTTAGGCTCCGTACTCACGGGGATTTAGACGATGAGCACCTAGAATGTTCCGGAGCCTATGGGGACGCGGATGTAAAAAGAAAATACAAAAATAGTTTATGGAGGGTAGGTCAATGATCACCGGGTTGGCCGCTGCTGAGCGTGTGTAAACCGGCGGTGTATTGCGGCGAGATTCCTCTTTGTCTCCTCTGTCAAATGAGGCCATCTAGCGGATGCTCCCATGTAGAAGGATGCTTTGCTGATTACCTCTTGGTGCTGTCCGTTGATTACCAACGCCTGGCGGACGGAAACTATCGCGCGTATGCAACCGATGGTTGCAATCCTTGCGCTTAGTGAAAGCCCGCTCCGCGTGAAGAATCGTCGCAGCAAGTCTCTTGCGGTGTCCACGGGATGCAATAGTGCTGTTGCCAGCCTACGCCACAGTCCTTGTAGGACACCGCAGTCCAGAAGTAGGTGCGGAATCGACTCCGTCGATCCGCACAGAACGCAGTTCGCAGACGCAAGTCCCCCGGAGTCACGATGCCAACGCTCGTTGCACTGAAAACCCCAGTGAACGAAAAGCAGCACGGCTGGTTTCCAAGCAAGGGGGAGCAGCGAACTGTCCATACACTGTAGAGGGACTACAAGTTCTTCGGGGGTGACAGCAAGTTCTTCTGCCCACCGGAGGAGTCCCTTTGCAGTAACACGAGGAGTGGCGGCGTCCGCCAACTCACTTGTCTTAGAGGTGCCAAGGAGTTTGGTTTTTCCCGCTATCGTGCAGAAAACCTCTTACCTCGCCGGTTGGTAACTGTCGTTTCTTGCCCTGAGGGCAGACAGCGCTGCGGCAAGAGGCGTGGCAGCCAGAGTAGAAAACTTCACCTCGTCCTGCAGTACTTCTTCCAAGGATCGTGAAAAAATTGGCGCAGGGGGCGAAGATCTTCAGGACGTATTCCTTGGAACGCCGCCCAGGATTCAACAGACTCCTGCCGCCAAGCTTCAAAGTTCATTGGGCGACAGGAGATCCAAGAGTGTGCTTCCAGAAGTGCGGTCAACTGCCGCAATGGAAACACGAAACCCCGCTTCCTGTATTGAGTGCCCGGCAAAAGCGAGAGAAATCCTCCGCTGCCGGCGCATCTCCGCTGGAGAATGCGAGCTGGCACACACAGGGGGGATGTCCATAGCTGGGCACACAGTGCAAGCAGTCGGAACTGCACCTGCAGTCCGATTCGCTCCATTGTCAGGATACCCAAACCAGCATCCCGACGCGGAGCTGACAATTCTTTAAGGCGGATCCTGGATCTCGCCGGACCCCAGAGAGCGTTCCTGAGCAGGCGCTTAGCCCGCTGTTTCGCCGCATAGGGGGGGTCCAAAACAAAAAACAGGGGACGGAGGAGGGGGGCCACAAAGGTGTTCCAAATAGTCGCCCGTTCCTGCAAGGTAAACTTGCCGTTAAAGAACGGGCTGATGGCCAACTCTGCTTTCTGAAGACAGACCGCCCACGCTTCGGGTGCGCCGAAAGCGCCCAACGGAACGCCAAGGTACTTAAAGTACACGCCCGTGGGGATCCCCAGGCGGATCCAGTCGGACTGCTTCTCCCACGACGTACCCACAGGAACGACCAGGCTCTTCTCTCTGTTCACGCTCACGCCCGCTCCCCGACGAATCAGGTCGAAGAAATCCTCGACACTGGACGCCGGGGTGGACATGGGGAGCAGAAGAAGCAGGTCATCAGTGTAGGCGGCCACGGCAGGCGTTCCCGGGAAGGAGCTTGGCATGTGAGACAGCGTCAGCCTGTATGCTCTTAGCACCAACTCAAAGAAGATGCTGAAGAGCAACGGGCTTAAGCTGTCGCCCTGTCGGATGCCCCTACGAACAGGGATACCATACACGCGGCAGCCGCTAAAAGTGATGCAGGTTAGCGCGTTGCGCCAGCACGCGCGCAAATACAGCAGGAGTTGCGCCGGGAACCCAAGGCGTTCCATAAGCTCCAAAAGCAGCTTCTGGTTTACGCAGTCGAACGCCTTGTGGAGATCGACCGCGACCGCCAAGGCACCTGGCGTTCCCTCCTGCCGTCGGCGCCTGTTCTTTTTGCCTGCGGCAGTGACTTTCGCAGCAGCCTGGCTTTGCTGCGCCACAACTTCCTGCAGCTGCATCCATGGACGAGCGAAAAGGATGTTCGCCTCCATGGATCGTCCCGGAACCGCGCAGGTTTGTTCCGGGCTCATTACAGATTCCGCGATACTTCCTAACCGCGCGACTTACAGCTTGGAAAACAACTTGACGTCCGAGTTCACCAAGGTGATCGGACGCCAGTTGTTAAGTTGGCGCAAGTCTCCGCCTTTCGGCAGGAGACGCACCTTCGCTGAGCGGAAGGAATCTGGGACATTCCCGGATTCACTCATCAGCGTCGCGAGTTTCAGCATCAAGGGAATGCGCTCCACTGCAAAGCACTGATAAAACTCTGCAGGGAGCCCATCCTCGCCTGGCGCCTTTCGTCTCTTCAGCCCAGCGAAGGCGGACGAAAATTCATCCGCCGTGAAGGGCTCGTCGAGACGTTCGCGTTCCTCCTCGCCGACAACACGAGCATCCTGAGACAGGAGTATCTCAGAAAGAATATCCTCCGTCAAGGATTTCGCGTAGAGCGAGGAGTAGTAGCGTCTCACAATGCGGCGTACCTCGGCTGGGGCCGAACATTCCTGGCCCTTGTCGTTTAACAGGCATGCTGCTCCGGACTGCCAGACCTGGCGCTCGGCCCTCGCCTTGTACTCTGCGAGACACCCAACATCCGCGCGTTTTGAAAACGTGCGGGCCTGCAGAAAGTCTCTACTGTTGGCCACGCCCTCTCCGAAACCGCATGGAAGCCGGTGCAAGGGGGATTGGCAACAGAACTCGCGGACAGATCTTTTGAGATCATCCCAGTCCGCAAGTTCTTGAATGGCAAAGCCTCGGAGGTATCCACGTAGATGCTCCGCAGCTTCCGGTTGGCTAAGCCAATCCGCCTGCATCCTCCAGCATTGCAACGGAGACCCCCTGCCTGGCGGAAGGATCTCAAACTCCAACCTGTGGTGGTCAGAAAGCTCAGTCAACAATCTTCCTCTCCTACCCACACGCGAATGCAGGTTTTTATCGAGGAAAACGTGATCGAGCGATCTTTCCATTCCAGGTTCGCTGACCATCAAGTTGGCGGCGTGCACGGACGCGCACATCTCGGTGGGCAGCGCGCGCTCCCTCGGGCGGCTCCAATCGTCGGAGAGCAGGCGGACGTTGAAGTCCCCAGCGACGAGGTGCGCCACTTGGAAGCCGGAGTTGTTAAGCCAGTTGCTCTGCACCTCACCAAAGAAAGCTACTCTTTCTTCGAGGTTGCGAGAGCCACTCGGCGCGTAGACGTTCGTAACGACGAGATCGATGGACTCGGACCACTTGATGACAAGCTGGCCTATCCGTCCGTCGTCATCGGAACGAACACTACGCACCGCTTCCGCCATTTTTCCTCTTACGAGGAACGCGACGCCGCACGTGTGTGCGCCGCCGCACCGCCGATGTAGCGTTCCGCTTGCGCGCTCCGCGATTTCGGCTGCCTGTTCGTCGGAGATTACGTAAATCTCCTGCAGGAGCGCGAGGTCGAAGGGGCGCAGGGCGTTGGCTACTAATCGCCTCTTCTCGTCGTTCTGCAGTCCGTTCACGTTCCAACACGTTACGGACAGACGACGAAAAGATGCGATTTCCCGCATTACTGCCGGGAAGGTGGCAGCTTTTTGCTTGCTTTATCCGGCGAGCAGACTGCGAGCAGCACGACTGGCTGGAGGGGACGGTCGCCACCGTCCTCCGTCGTGCTGCATGCATGTAATGCCTCCACGTCAGGCTTAACCCCGTCGGGTTTCGTGGAGACTCCGCGTTGCTTCGCGGCGAGCGTTGCCTGGCTGCCTACTTTTGATCGGCGCGCACACGCTTTTCAACGAGTTGTCCTCGTCTCGGTGATCGGAACGGCATCCATTTCGGAGTCCGACCGGCGCATGGTTGATCGGGTTTCGGCCTTCCGCGAAGCAGTGACAGTTTCTGCTGGATCGACAGCTGTCCTGTTGTCGTTTTCCGTCACCAGAGCATTGCTTTTGGTGACGGCTGCTTTCCCGGCGCGCGCGTTTTCAGCGTGCTCACGCGCAGTTGCACGAGGGACCTTTGCGGAAGTCTTCTTTACTTCATTACGGTTCCTCACTTCGCGTGGCGCCGTAAATGGAGATTGTGCTCCATTGCCATCTTTGAAGCCATCCGCGTCTTTGGACGAAAGCACTTTCGATGGCTCCGACACGATCGTCATGGACGCTGCCTTCGGGAGGGCTTTTAATCCCTTCGTTGTCATGGCATCCGCGCCAGTCGAGAGCTTGCTCTCCGACTGCGACGGCGTGAGATTTTTCTCCGCTTTCGCGGTGTTGGATCGCGACGCGGATTTTTTTTTGCCGACTTTCGAAGTCGACACGGCACAACCCTTCTTACCCGATTTGGGCTTCTCAGCCACTGCAGGAGGTAAAGGAATGGATCTGACGGTACTGGAAGTGTCGTTACCGCCGTTGTCCATTGGCGTCCCCGCCGGTTGCTCGAACTCCGAGAGAGCCGGGCGTGCTTGGGAAGGACAGCTATTGAGACTAGGGGGACTTATTATTGCCCCGGATTCCCCGCACCCTTTCTTTTGCGGCTCCCCTGCCGCGAGAGGGGGCGCGCAGGGCTTCGCGTGCGAGGTTCCCTGCTGCTTTGGGGCGACATTCCGCCTCGCGTTTTTACCGAATTTCTGCCGTGAGGTCTCCATGTGTTTCGCAGATTTTTTCTTTTTATTTGCGCTTTGTTTTCTAAGATGGAGCTCCGCGGCTGCCTTTTTTCGCAAAAGATCCGGGCAATTTTTCAATTGGTGCCCTGATAGTTTGCAATAACGGCATTTTCCAGAGGGGCATTTATCCAAACAATGCCCCTACTTCCCGCATTGCTCGCACGTTCTTACTTTGCCCACGAACCACAGGTGAACGACCGTGTCTTTCACTTGTAGTTTGGTGGGAAGCAGACGGCGGTCCGGCATTGTAAGCCGGACTCCAGCGACTCCGCTGTGTATGGACGGGAAGTCCTTGAGGTTGCTACGCACCCTCCACAGCGCATGGACCGTGGCGAATTTCGCCAACGCGTTCCGAATATCAGTATCGGAGATTTCCGACTCGATGTGGAAAATCTTTGCCACAAATGAGTCGTCCATGGCAGCCGGGAAGACCTTCTGGCCACGGATCGACAGCGGGGTGCGCAGCAAGCGTTGCACAAGTGTAGCGTCTTTGCAACGCACGTTGAAATAGCCCATGTCTTTTACGGGCATAATGGCGAGAAGGTCCTCCTCCCGCACGCCAACACGGGTCAGTTCATCGTTGAACTGATTCCCGTCGCGCGCAGAAAGAAAACCACTCACCTTATATCGGAGAGCAGGTCTATAGCCTTCGGCTACGTATGCCCGAAACTCCGACTCGTCGAGTGGCTTCCCTTTGACGGCTGCTGTGGCAGCAACGTCAGCAGAACTCCTCTCCATTGGCGATAAAGACGAAGTGGAGGCGGCCGTCGGTTCCGCGATTGCAGATCCGGATGCTGTTCCTCCAACTTCAGTTGCTTCAAGTTGGGTCGACATCGTCGTCAAAATGTACGACGCCAAGATGAAGCGGATGAAAGCACGGAGACGAGAGCAAAGAAAAACACGTCCGCACTCGATTGAAATCTCCCGCTATCAGCTGAGCCTTCCCCACGTTCGTGTCCGCCAGCCAGTCGCGCTTCGGGGATTCCAGCATCCTGGTACGGTCGCTGTATCCCTGTTTACCGCTGGGGGCGTACACATTCGTGACGATCAGTTCGATCGAGTCGGACCAGCTGAGAATCAGCTGACCGACCCGACCGTCGTCATCGAAGCGCACGGCCTTCACGGCAGCGTCGATGGCGGGCTTCACGAAGAACCCGACCCCGCAGGTGTTGCGGAGGCCGCACCGCCAATACAACCGACCCCCCGCGATCGTCTCGATCTCCTGGGCGTCTGCCGCGGTGATCACGTGGATCTCCTGCAGCAGGGCCAGGTCGAGCTCACGCAGGGTGTCGGCCGTATCTCGCCTGTTACCGTCGTCGCGCAGCCCGTTGACGTTCCAACAGGCGGCGCGAATCCGACGGCGACTGCCGAGCCCAGGTGTTACTCCTGGGAAGATGGCGATGCGGCGTCCGCCACCTGTTGGGGCGGGACGCTAGGTGGAGGAGGAGGGTCAGGCGCTGCGTGCACCTGGTCCCCCTCCTCCATGGGTAACGGCGCGTCGAGCGCGTCACCCTCAGGTGGGGTCGCGCCTACCTGTTGGCCCTCCTCCATGGGGGCGGGCTGTTCAGGCTCGGCGACTGCAGGGAGGACTACGCCCCTCTGCTCACCCTCCTCCATGGGGGTGGCCGGCTCGACGGCTTCCGAGCGTGGGAGTTCCCCCTCCGGGATTCCCACGCTACCGCTAGCTTCCTGCTTCTCCTCCTCGCTGGACGAGGGGAGGCGCCTCCTGGGTTTTTGGGACTTGCGTCCCGACTTCCTGGGGGGTACCTTCGAGGAGGAGGATGCACTTCCGGCCCAAAGGTCCGACTCACCTGTGGGGGCCTTTTTCGCGGGAGCCGGCCTTGGCACGGCCTTGCGTGAGGGGTTCTCACGCTCCTCCAGCGTGGCCGCGAGCTCCTCTGCCGCCTTTGCGAACGCGGCGTCCTCGGTGTTGACCGGCGCATCGCGCGGCTCATCCTCTGTTTGCACAGAGGGTTCGCCGTCGCGAACTTCGGGCGCGACGGAAACGGCGAGGGGAGGCTCGTCGCCCCGGGTGGCCTCTTCCGGAACGACGATACGTTCCAGTGCCACCGTGCACTCGCGTACGGTTTTCGAACGCGGCCCGGGTTTTTTTTCCTTACCGGCCGGCTTCTCCTTCTTCTCCTTCTAAGGAGCTTTTCTCTCTTTTCTGGCTGCTACAAGTTGCCAGCGCTCTTCACCTTCCGCCTCTTGGGAAGGTTTATCCTCCGTCTTTTCTTTTGAAGGTTGAGGATCTGGCAGCTTCAGCCGGCCAGCGTCCGCCTTAGGTCTTGTGACCTTTAGTGCGCGTTTCATCTGCGCCTTTTTCGCGGCAGGAGGAACCGGAGTGGGGTGTTTTGGGCACACACGTCGAACGTGGCCCTTCTCCCCGCACATGTGGCATTGGATGTTAGGACACCTCTTGCGAAGGTGTCCTACGGTATCGCAGTAGCCGCAATACCGGGGCTTTCCCACGTACCAGAGGTCCACGCTCTCTTGCGCGACCTCCAGCTTGTGGGGAAGCCCACAGTCCTTACTTACGGTTACCCGCGCTGCAGCCTGGCCCCCGAAATGGCTATTGAAGCCTTCAAAGATTGTTGGCTTAGGCCACAGCGCGTGCACGTCGCCGAACTTTTGTAGTTCTTGTGCTACTGCAGAGCGAGTCATACGGCTCGTTATTCCAGTGAGATGGACCACCACGGAGCGGTCCATCGTCACCGGCAAGATCTTGCGGCCGTCGACGTTCAACGGGTTGGTGATCAGAGTCTGAGCCAAGGTGATCTCCTTGCACACCACCTCGACTCGCTGACCTTCGCTGAGAACGGACAAACCGTCAAGATCTTGTTCTCTTTCTCCGGCGTTTTGCAGCGCTTTCGAAAACGCGCGTGCCGTTTTTCCGTCAAATAAGGGGCCTACCTGGTACACCAAGCTGGGCTTGTACCCAGCTGACCGGTAGGCCGCCATCTCGGCCACGGTTTCCGCGCTCGGCGCGGCCACCATGGCGCTCCAGCTCCTCGCCTTGGGCGGCGAGGGCGATTCCGGGGCGGACGCCCCTGATTCTGTAGGCTGTGGGGGTGGTCAAGCCTCCCCCACACCTACCTCCATCGTGGTGTCCTCAGGCATCGCTGCCATCGGACACCAACGATGTTCCACACCAAACAACACAATAAAAAACCGCTTCCTGTCGACTCACTCGGGAGCGAAGGAAACACACGTCCACTCGCCAAGCGAGTCGGCGAGGTGCACGCGCTGTGACCTAAGCCAACAATCTTTGAAGGCTTCAATAGCCATTTCGGAGGCCAGGATGCAGCGCGAGTAACCGTAAGTAAGGACTGTGGGCTTCCCCACAAGCTGGAGGTCGCGCAAGAGAGCATGGACCTCTGGTACGTGGGAAAGCCCCGGTATTGCGGCTACTGCGATACCGTAGGACACCTTCGCAAGAGGTGTCCTAACATCCAATGCCACATGTGCGGGGAGAAGGGCCACGTTCGACGTGTGTGCCCAAAACGCCCCACTCCGGTTCCTCCTGCCGCGAAAAAGGCGCAGGGGAAACGCGCACTAAAGGTCACAAGACCTAAGGCGGACGCTGGTCGGCTTAAGCTGCAAGATCCTCAACCTCCAAAAGAAAAGACGGAGGATAAACCTTCCCAAGAGGCGGAAGGTGAAGAGGGCTGGCAACTTGTAGCAGCCAGAAAAGAGAGAAAAGCTCCTTTATAGGAGAAGAAAGAGAAGCCGGCCGGTAAGGCAAAAAAACCCGGGCCGCGTTCGAAAACCGTGCGCGAGTGCACGGTGGCACTGGAACGTATCGTCGTTCCGGAAGAGGCCACCCGGGGCGAAGAGCCTCCCCTCGCCGTTTCCGTCGCTCCCGAAGTTCGCGACGGCGAACCCTCTGTGCAAACAGAGGGTGAGCCGCGCGACGCGATGGTCGACACCGAGGACGCCGCGTTCGCAAAGGCGGCGGAGGAGCTCGCGGCCACGCTGGCGGAGCGTGAGAACCCCTCACGCAAGGCCGTGCGAAGGCCGGCTCCCGCGTAAAAGGCCCCCACAGGTGAGTCGGACCTGGGGGCTGGAAGTGCATCCTTTTCCTCGGAGGCACCCCCCAGGAAGTCGGGACGCAAGTCCCAAAAACCCAGGAGGCGCCTCCCCTCGTCCAGCGAGGAGGAGAAGCAGGAAGCTAGCGGTAGCGTGGGAATCCCGGAGGGGGAACTCCCACGCTCGGAAGCCGTCGAGCCGGCCACCCCCATGGAGGAGGGTGAGCAGGGGGGCGAAGTCCTCCCTGCAGTCGCCGAGCCTGAACAGCCCGCCCCCATGGAGGAGGCCAACAGGTAGGCGCGACCCCACCTGAGGGTGACGCGCTCGACGCGCCGTTACCCATGGAGGAGGGGGACCAGGTGCACGCAGCGCCTGACCCTCCTCCTCCACCTAGCGTCCCGCCCCAACAGGTGGCGGACGCCGCATCGCCATCTTCCCAGGAGTAACACCTGGGCTCGCCAGTCGCCGTCGGATTCGCGCCGCCTGTTGGAACGTCAACGGGGTGCGCGACAACGGTAACATGCGAGATACGGCCGACACCCAGCGTGAGCTCGACCTGGCCCTGCTGCAGGAGATCCACGTGATCACCGCGGCAGACGCTCAGGAGATCGAAACGATCGCGGGGGGTCGGTTGTATTGGCGGTGCGGCCTCCGCAACACCTGCGGGGTCGCGTTCTTCGTGAAGCCCGCCATCGACGCTGCCGTGGAGGGCGTGCGCTTCGAGGACGACGGTCGGGTCGGTCAGCTGATTCTCAGCTGGTCCGACTTGATCGAACTGATCGTCACGAATGTGTACGCCCCTAGCGGTAAACAGGGATACAGCGACCGTACCAGGCTGCTGGAATCCCTGAAGCGCGACTGGCTGGCGGACACGAACGTGCGGTAGGCTCACCTGATAGCGGGAGATTTCAACCGAGTTGGGCGGCGTTCCAAGGAATACGCCCTGAAGATCTTCGCCCCCTGCGCCAATTTTTTCCACGATCCTTGGAAGAAGTACCGCAGGACGAGGTGAAGTTTTCTACCCTGGCTGCCACGCCTCTTGCCGCAGCGCTGTATGCCCTCAGGGCAAGAAACGACAGTTACCAACCGGCGAGGTGGGAGGTTTCCTGCACGATAGCGGGAAAAACCAAACTCCTTGGCACCTGGAAGACAAGTGAGTTGGCGGACGCCGCCACTCCTCGTGTTACTGCAAAGGGACTCCTCCGGTGGGCAGAAGAACTTGCAGTCACCCCCGAAGAACTTGTAGTCCCTCCACAGTGTATCGACAGTTCGCTGCTCTCCCTTGCTTGGAAGCAAGCCGTGCTGCTTTTCGTTCACTGGGGTTTTCAGTGCAGCGAGCGTTGACATCGTGACTCCGGGGGACTTGCGTCTGCGAACTGCGTTCGGTGCGGAACGACGGAGTCGATTCCGCACCTACTTCTGGACTGCGGTGTCCTACAAGGACTGTGGCGTAGGCTGGCAAAAGCACTAATGCATCCCGTGAACACCGCAAGAGACTTGCTGCGACGATTCTTCACGCCGAGCGGGCTCTCACTAAGCGCAAGGATCGCATCCATCGGTTGCATACGCGCGATAGTTTCCGTCCTCCAGGCGTTGGTAATCAACGGACAGCACCAAGAGGTAATCAGCAAAGCATCCTTCTACATGGGAGCATCCGCTAGATGGCCTCATTTGACAGAGGAGACAAAGAGGAATCTCGCCGCAATACACCGCCGGTTTACACACGCTCAGCAGCGGCCAACACGGTGATCATCGCCCTACCCTCCATAAACTAATTTTATATTCTCTTTTTACACCCGCGTTCCCATAGGCTCCGGAACATATTAGGTGCTCATCGTTTAAATCCCCGTGAGTACGGAGCCTAACAAAAAACCCGTTACCCTTCCCTCCAGTTTTTGATTTTGGTTTGTTTCCCCTCATTCCTCCCACGCTGCGAGCGGTTTGTTTACCAGGCCTGCGTGCCGGTAATTTTTCTATGTTCTCTGTTGTTATGTTGGTTAAGAACATTGTCCCTGACCACTTTATTATTATTAATAAACGCCCCGGCGTGACCGGGTAATAAATTTCAATCTCCGTCTGCTAACTGGTGACCCAGAAACACAAGAGAACGCGATGAACGAGTTGTGCGCCGCCATGCGTGCGTGCAACTTGTTCGCGGGTGAGAGGGGAATGGTCCGCAGCATCGACCACGTCTTCCTCGACGCTGACCTGTGTTCACGGGTCGGCAAACGGGGGAGGGTTGCGTCGACGTTGTCGGACCATTCCCGGTTAATTTTCGAGATGCGGCCTCGAGACAAAGGACCGCCATCCAGGGATTGGCGTCTGCCGCAGGACTGGACGCGACTCTCAAGTGCGAAGGAACGCCTTCGCGAATACCTGAGAAGCGTCACGCTCCGGAATCTCCAGGACTGGGACCTTTTTGAGGAATCGGTCCGCGAGTTCTGTGAGCAGTTCCCTCTGGATCGCCTGCCCCCCGGATTCGGCGAGGGTGCTTGCAACCATCCGGCCTATTTACAGGCCCGCCGGTAAGAGAGAACCCCCAATATCCGTCGCCTGGCCGAATATCGAGCCCGGACCGAGCGCCAAGCCTGGCAATCCGGTTCGGCCAGCTTGCTGGACGACCAGGGCCGGGAATGTTCGTCCCCGGCGTCGGTACGGCATCTCGTGCGGAGTTATTATTCCTCCCTTTACGTCAGGGAGCCCCCGGATCGGAACGCCTCTCGGCCCTTGCTTCCGGATGGCGCCCTGGCAATAGGGGAGGAGAAGATGGAAAGCCTCGACGAGCATTTTACCACCGGCTAAATTCTCGCCGGTATCAAAAGGCTCAAGAGGCGTAAAGCTCCAGGGGAAGACGGCTTGCCCGCGGAGTTCTTTCAGAGCTTCGCGGAAGAGCTGGCACCCTGCTGCTTAAGTTGATCAGGCTGATCCGAGACGAAGGCGATGTTCCCGCCTCGTTTCGGTCAGCCAGAGTGAGGCTCCTTCCGAAAGGGGGAGACCTCAGGGATTTAAAGAACTGGCGTCCTATCACGATCGTGAATACGGACGCCATGTTGATAGCAGGGCTATGGGCTTCGCGTCTGGGGCAGGTGGCAGAATCCGTAATTAGCCCGGAGCAGACTTATGCTGTTCCCGGGCGAAGTATGGATGCCAACCTCTTCTTCGCAAGCACATGGGTGTACCTGCAGAGAAGAGAAAAGAAAAAGATAGGGAAAGTCGGCAACCCCACATATGGGCCGCCAGCCGGGCTGGGAAGGGACCCCCGGGCGGGGAAGGGGGCCCTAGCGCTCGCAGTCGATCTCCACAAGGCGTTCGACTGTGTAGACCAGGAACTCCTCTTGGAGCTCCTGGGTCGCTTGGACTTCCCACCCTCCCTGATTTCCTACCTGCGCTCTTGCTGGCGGAATGCGATGATTACCGTCTCTTTCAGCAGTCAAATAGTGTATGGCGTGCCGGTGTGGCGGGGCATAAGGCAGGGAGATAGCCTCAGCCCCCTGCTCTTCAGCACCTACTTCATGTTGGTGCTGAGAGCGTAGAGGGTGACTTTGGCCCCCTTGCCGAGCTCGTGCCCCGGCACGCTCGCCGTAGCAGCGTACGCCAACGATCTTCTGCTTTTGTTGCCAATGTCCACCCCGGCAAAGGCGGTCGGAGAATTCTGCTATCTGCTCAGCCGCGGGACCGGACTGCAGGTTAACAGGTCGAAGTCGTCGGTTGTGCCAATAGTTGCGGCGTGGGCAGGGCAGCAGGACTGGGTCCGTCTGGGGATCCCCACGGCGAGGTGCTTCAAGTACCTTGGTGTGCCGTTGGGGGACTACTCCCCTGCGGAAGCGTGGTCTAGCTGCCTCCAAAAAGTCGAGACGGCGATCGGCCCGTTCCTGGAAGGCAAGTTTAACTTGCCGGAACGGGCCGCGGTTTGGAACGCCTTTGCGGCCCCCATCCTCCGCCCCTTGCTTTTTGTTTGCCCTCCCACCGTGAAATCCAAGAAAAGGACGAAGGACTTCCTCCGTATCGCCCTTTGGGGCAAGGGGAGGCCCCGAGTCCCACTGAAGGACTTGTGCGCTCCGCGTCGGGACGGCGGTCTTGGCCTCCTGACGCTGGAGCGCGTATAGAAGCAGCTGCGGTGGCGAACCCTCGCCATCGCAGCGAAGATGTGGAGCACCCTTTGGTGCACTCCGCTCCGCCTCCTGGCCAGCCGTGTGTGCCGGTGCGATGAACTCGCGTCTTTTCTTCTGAGCCGTGGCCGGAAGATGCGAGGATGCGGCCTACTCCTCGGGCGCATGGCAACATTGGCCAAAAAGAACAGCTGGATGGTTTGCTTCCCCGCCAACTCACCCCCTGGCTGGAGGAGAATATTGAAACGTGGGCAGTAGTTAACCAGAGAAGCCACGAGTCGTGGAATCGTCTCCGATGCAGCCCCTACGCCCACTGCACGCTGCAGAATCTTCTGGAGAGTCCAGAAGATTCACGTTGGCAGAGACGACCTGCCTAGCTACGGCGCTGCTCTTCCTAAGGAGGGCACTTCACAGCACCCGGACGCCAAGGTGGCAAGTCTCCTGCTGCATCAAGGGACGCGAGAAGTTGATTAGCGGCTGGACAATAGGAGATCTGGCCTACGCCACGACCCCGTCCGTCCAGCCGCGAGGGTTATTAAGATGGGGCGAGCTGCTCGCCATCCCCAGGGATGAGCTGAAGTAGCCCCCAGGGATGAATGAATCCAGGATCCTGCCCCTCAAGTGGCAAGAGTCGCCGTTGCTCCTGTTGCACTGGGGTATACCCTGCAACGCGCGCCGCTTCCACTGGACGAGGGGAGCTGTGGATCCTGCGTGTGCCAGGTGCGGGGAGCGGGAGTCGCTTCCCCACCTTATTGTGGATTGTGCTGCCTTCCGACGTTTTTGGGAACGGTTCGGGACGACCCTCGGGCTCCCTACGGGCAGCACTCCCAGAGACGTTCTTCGGACCCTCTTCGTGAAGGACGCACTGCAGCCAGCCGCAGCCATCGCAGCCTTGTGCTGCGTCCGTGGCATCGTGGCGGCATGGAGCGACGCCAATAACGAAGGAGTGGGTCCACAGGCGACGGATGTCATCCCGTATGCTTAACGCTTCTTGCGAAGAGCTGCCGGATGGCCCCAACTGGGAGATATGCGGAGAGACCTCGAGGGCTTTCTTCGAAGGATGGGCCCTCCTCACAGCGACCAGTGATCCCTACTCTGCCCTCCAAACTCTTTTGGTTTTTTTATTTCTTTATTTTTCTTTTTGTTTTTCCCCTCATCCCCTTTCGCTGTCGGGGAGTGCCACGCCAGGCTGTGTCTCGGTGTCCCGACAGGTCCTGTGTTTACGGCCGTGTTGGGACCTTGTACCACGCATGTAAAGTTTATTAATAAACGACCCGGGCGTACCCGGGTCATAACGCCGAATCCCCGGGGCAGACGTTGCACAGGGAACTGTTCTCAGAACTCCCGGACCGAGTCCTTAAATAGGTCCCAATCCGCGAAACTCTGGAGGCTGACGCCTCGCAGGAATTCGCAAAGATGTTCTTTCGCTCCTGACAGGCGCGTCCAGTCCCCTGGCATACGCCAATCCCTGGATGGAGGTCCCTTTTCGCGCGGGTGCATCTCGAATACTAACTGGGAATGGTCCGACAGCGTCGATCCAAGTGTCCCTCGTTTTCCGACCCGTGTGCACAGGTCTTCGTCGAGGAAAACGTGGTCCACGCTGCTGACCATCCCGCTTATTTCTGTCAACAAGTTGCGCGCGCGCATGGCGGCGCACAACTCGTTGATCGCGTTCCCCTGTGCTCCGGGCTGATCTCAGAGCAGACGGAAGTTGAAATCCCCTACTATCAGATGCGCCTTTCGCACGTCTGCGTCCACCAGCCATTCGCGCTTCAAGGTTTCCAGTAACGCGTTGCGCTGCTGGTATCCCTGTTTACCGCTAGGAGCGTACACATTGGTGACGATGAGGTCGATCGAATCGGACCATCTGAGAATCAGTTGGCCGATCCGTCCGTCGTCCCCAAAGCGCACGCCCTTCACGGCCGCGTTAATGGCTGGCTTTAGGAAGAACGCGACCCCACAAGTGTTGCGGGCGCCGCATCGCCAGTACAACCGCCCTCCCGCGATCGTTTCGATCTCCTGGGCGTCTTTTGCGGTGATCACGTGGATCTCCAGCAAAAGCACTAGGTCGAAATCTCGCAAGGTGGCGGCTGTATCTCGTCTGTTTCCGTCGTCGCGCAGCCCGTTAACATTCCAACTGGACGCGCGGATCCGACGGCGACAGGCGAGCCCAGGTGTTATTCCTGGGAACCTGGCGGTGGGGCTCCCACCACCTTTTGGGGCGGGTCGCTAAACGGGGTTGGCGTCTTGCCCACCAACTCCCCATCCTTCTTACGTGCCGACTTCTCCGGCTGCCCGTGCGAAAAAGGTGTTGTTCGTACGTGTTGGCCCACATCCATTGGTGCGGGTGGTTCAGGTTCGGCGGTTTCAGAGGGCATTGCTGACCCCTGGTTACCCTCCTCCATTGGAGTCGCCTCCTCGTCGGCTTCCGCACGTGGGTGATGCCCGACTTGGGCTCCCACGCTGCCATCCACTGGTTCCTCCACCATTGCATCCCCCTCGCGCGGAGGCGGAATGCACCTTCGGGGTTTCTGGGATTTTCGCCCCGCTTTCCTTGGTGGTGCTTCTGCAGAGGAGAATGCACTTCCTGTTTCCCGGTCCGACTCACCTGCGGGGGCCACTTTAGACGCTGCTGGCCTACGCAACCCCTTTCTCGAAGGGTTCTCGCGTTCGGCAAGCGTTGCCGCAAGCTCCTCGGCGGCCTTCTCGAAGGCTGCGTCCTTGGTTTCGGCGATTTTGTCGTCTGGCTGACGCTCTTCGCAAGCAGAGGGTGGGTTTTAGCGCGCATTCGTCGCGGCGGGAAAATCGATCGAAGCCGTATCGCCTGCGGTGGTGTCGGCGGGAACGTCAGTGCGCTCCAGCGTAACCGTGCATTCTCGGAGAGTTTTTACGCGCGACACGGATTGAGCTTTTGTTCCCGCCGCCGCCTTCTCTCCTTTCTTCGGGACATGCTTGTCCTTTTTCTCTTTTTTGGCTTTGACTAGCTGCCAGCCCTGTTCTCCTTCTGCAATTTCGGGAAGATTTTTCTCCGATGCCGCGCTTGGAGTTTGGGTTATTGGAAGCTTTTCTCGGCCAGTTTCACGGTTTTCCAATTTTTCTTTCCCCGCGCGTTTCCCTTGCGCTTTTTTGGCGGCGGAGGAAATTGGTGTGGGGCGATTAGTGCACCCGCGACGGACGTGTCCCTTCTCCCCGCACTAGTAGCATACGATGTTTAAGCACCTCTTTCGGATGTGTCCGACCGCATCGCAGTAGCCGCAATACCGTGGCTTGCGCGCATACCATAGGTCTACCGGTTCTCCCGCGACCTCAAGTTTGTGGGGAAGCTTCCCATCGTCTTTTGGAGTTACACGTGCCGCGGCAAAGCCCCAGAAGTTGCGCCCGTAGCCCTCAAAAATTGTGGGCTTCGGCCACAGCGCGTGTACGTCCCCGTACTTACTTAATTCTTGTTTTACGGCAGTGCGCGTCATGCGCTTAGATATTCCTGTCAAGTTGACCACTACCGAGTGGTCCATTGACACCGGGAAGATCTTACGGCCGTCCATGATGAGCGGGGTATTTATAAGGCGATCGGCTGGGCTGATGCTCTTGCACACCAGCTCAACCCGCTGCGCCCCGCTGAGCATGCACAGACATTCCAGATCTTCCTCACGGACATTAGCATTTTGAAGCGCTCTGCTAAAAGAGCGCGCCGTGTTTCCTTCAAACAAAGGGCTTACCTTGTATACAAGCGATGGCTCGTATTCAGAGGCCCGATAGGCGGCTTCCTAGGCCATGGCCTCCGCACTGGGGGCGGCGACCATTTCACTCCAAGTTTTCGCCGGCTGCGAAGACGTTCCAGGGACTATTGCCCCCATAGCTGTAGGTCTTGTGGTAGGACTTGCCTCCCTTACAACTACATTTATCGCGGTGTCCTCTGGCACGGCTGCGATCGGACACCGACGACCCACACTTTACACCTGACTACACTGAAAACTCCGGCTGCTTCCCAGACAAGCGCTGGCGGAGCGACCAAAAAACACGTCCACCCACACCGGCTTTCGGCGAAGAGCTGAGGAAGGACTTGGCATACCATCACTCCCGTCTTTTCTCTAGGATTCTCGACGTTTGCCTGCTGGCGGAGTATAAAGCTGGGGCTGAGCGACAGACCTTGCAATCTGGGTCGGCCAGCTTGCTGGACGCCCAAGGCCAGGAATGCTCAGTTCCGGCGAAAATAAACCGCATCCTGCGGGACTATTACTCCTCCTTGTGCGCGCGTAGAACAACAGAGCGCGCCGAGAGAGAGAGAGAGAGCGCGCCGTCACACCCGGACACATTATTTTTTTTTTTTTTTTTTTTTTTTTTTTTTTTTTTTTTTTTTTTTTTTTTTTTTTTTTTTGTGTGTGTGTGGGGCATTTTTACTATCTCTCTCTCTCTAACTCTCTCTCTCTCTCTCTCTCTCTCTCTCTCTCTCTCTCTCTACAAAAAAATTAGATAATAAAGTCTTTCAAAAGTTAATTGTGGGAAACACTTGGTTTTCCCACCTTGGTTGACGTATCGGTTGCCGGTGCATTCACCGGTTAGGTCCATTCCCGAGGCGCATGGGAAGGGAAAACTAAAACAAAAACAAACAAAAAGAGAGATAACGGGGAGGGAAACAGTTGTATGGGGAGAGGGGGGGGGCAGGGAAGGGATCACTGAGCGCCTGGGTCGGTCCTCCGCATCCTGTTCAGGATTCAGTCAAGTTCTGTTTTAACTCTGAAAGGTAGACGCCACCTTGTCGCCGTCTCTAAAGAGATCGTCGTCCAGTGGATGGCGTCCCTGCATCTTGGGCCTCTTCTTCTGGCGTGCCACCTTTGCACAATGCCGCGCACGCAGCAGAGGACTGCTAGAGACGCAGCGGGGCGCAGGCCGTCACGCAGAAAGAGGCGACGGTAAATTTCCTTCGGGTCGCCTACTGGAAGATGGAGGATTGGGGCGATTCGACTCCAGAGTCCATCCAGGGCGACACACTCGAGGGTGAGATGCGGGAAGGTTTCTCTTTCTCCGCACTCGACACAGCGGGCATCCACATTTCCCAGTGTCCAGTGAGACAGGCGTGCTCTGCTTAACAGTCCCCAGTGCAGAAATAGCAACGCCGACTCCTGCCACTTCAACGGAAGTGTGCCGCAATCCCAACACGCTGGGGGCCACTTCACCTCCTCCGGAGGTATTGCGAGCAGCTCTCCCCCGCGCGCAAGTCCGTGAGGCGGGACGCTCGGGGTGGCAGCGTCCGTGAGCTCCCGAGTCGTCCACGCCTTTAAAGGTTTTTTCCTGCCTCGGATGAGGCAGGACACTTCCCACGATGCCAGCTCGTTGCTGCTTCTACTGTTTTTCAGGGAGGACAGAACGGGAGCAAGGGGGCTGAAAGAAGCCCACAGAAACTTCCGGGGCCTGTTGATAATATCCTGCCGCGGTTGTCGAGCGTACGGTCCTCGTCGTAGGCAGTTGTATTCCGCCTCGCTCGTTCCGTTGATCTTAGCCCACGCGGAAGCTGACTCCTGAAGCCAGGCAGTGCAGTTCGCGGGGATGCAGGAGATCCAGGTATTCTCCCTCATCAGGGCGACCATCTGGCGCAAATCGGAACCACATTTGGAGAGGCTGCGCTGGTAGGACACGAGGATCGAGGACAATCCTTCGCAGCCGGTCGCTCTTCTGGCGAGGAGCCGTGCCGGATCGCACAATGGCGTCATCCATAAGCTAGCCGCAAGGGCTAACTTTCGAATTGTTGTTTGAAGTTGGATGCGCTCCAACGTAAGGAGGCCCAAGCCACCATCCCTGCGTGGAGCGCACAAGTCTTTCAATCGGACTCGCGACCTCGCTGTGCCCCAAAGGGCAGTCCTCAAGAGGGCTTTGGTCCGTCTCTGTATGATGGGAGGGGCGAAGCAAACAAAAAGTAAGGGGCGAAGGAGGGGGGCCGCGAACGCGTTCCACACAGCGGCCCGCTCCTGCAAGTAAAACTTGCCGTTCCGCAACGGGCCAATCGCCAACTCCACCTTTTGGAGACGGTCGGACCAGGCTTCTGCAACGCAGAAGTCCCCCAACGGAACGCCAAGGTACTTGAAGCACCTGCCCGTTGGGATCCCCAGGCGGATCCAGTCCGGCCGTCCGGCCCACGCCGTATTGTTTGAAAGTATTGGTGATGTAGGAACGATTGTGGATTTCTCTCTGTTCACCTCGAGGCCCGTCTCGCGGCGCAGCAACTCAAAGAAATCTTCGAGCGCCGACGCCGGGGTGGACCCGGGGAGCAGGAGCAGAAGGTCGTCGGCGTAGGTCGACACGGCAGGCGTGCCGGGACACGAGCTTGGCAGGGTTGCCAGAGTCTCCCTGTATGCCCTCAGCACCAGCTCGAAGTAGATGCTGAAGAGCATGGGGCTCAGACTGTCACCCTGCCTTATGCCACGCCGAACCGGCACGCCGTACACGTGCCGGCCGCTAAAAGAGATGTTTATTTGAGCGAAGCGCCAGCAGGAGCGCAGGTAAGCCCGGAAGATGGCCGGGAATCCCAAGCGTTCCAGGAGCTCCAGAAGCAGTTCCTGGTCGACGCAATCGAACGCTTTACGCAGATCGACTGCGACCGCAAGGGCACCGGGCGCGGCTCTTCCATGAAGGGCGTCCCCTTCCTGGTCACAGAAGAATTCAGGATTTTCTTGACCTCCCTGGTCTTCGCTTCGTTGCAACTGCCACCATGTACTGGCGAGGAACAGGTTGGCCTCCATGCTTCGTCCGGGAACAGCGTATGTCTGCTCCGGACTCACCACGGATTCCGCCACCCGTCCCAGTCGCTCAGCCCAAAGCGTGGCAAGCAACTTCGCATCCGCATTCACTACTGTGATGGGACGCCAGTTGCCTACGTTGCGATTGTCTCCTCCTTTCGGCAGGAGACGTACTCTAGCTGACCGGAACGATTTGGGGAGGTCCCCTTGTTCTCGGATCAGCATGCATAGCCGATGCACCAGGGGGGCCAGATCCGCCACGAAGCCTTGGTAGAACTCCGCGGGCAGACCGTCTTCCCCTGGTGCTTTTCTCTTTCGGAGCTTTCCGATGGCGGAGACGATCTCTGCCATCGAGAAAGGCTCCGCGAGTTCATGTGCCTGCTCCTCCTGCAGCGCGGGGGCGCCTTGCGGCAGCAAGCGCTGCGCCACGGCGTTCTCTGTTGTTCTACGCGCGTACAAGGAGGAGTAATAGTCCCGCAGGATGCTGTTTATTTTCGCCGGAACTGAGCATTCCTGGCCTTGGGCGTCCAGCAAGCTGGCCGACCCAGATTGCCAGGTCTGTCGCTCAGCCCCAGCTTTATACTCCGCCAGGAGGCAAACGTCGAGAATCCTAGAGAAAAGACGGGAGTGATGGTATGCCAGTCCCCTTGTCTGGCGGGAGCAACTCGAACTCGAGCCTGTTGTGGTCTGAAAGCACGGACGGCACGGGATATCTCCGACCCACTCAAGAGAGCAAGTGTTCATCAAGGTATACGTGGTCCGGCGTTGCTGCCATAACAGGGTCGCTAGCGAACAAGCTGCACGCGTGCACGGACGCGCATATCTCTTCCGCTAGCAACGTTTCCCTTTTGTAAGATCTATTCTCGGAAAGAAGGTGGACGTTCAAGTCCCCCGCAATGAGATGGGCCACAGTAGGGTGAGATCGAGTGAGCCACTGGCTTTGAAGGGTACCGAAGAACTCAATCCTTTCGGCCCATCGTCCAGCACAACTCGGCGCGTACACGTGGGTTACGACAAGGTCGATCGAGTCGGACCACTTGAGTGCAAGCTGTCCCACTCGGCCTTCCGTGTCGAAGCGAACGCTGCGCACCGCTCCCACCAAAGTTCCTAGCACGAGGAAAGCGACGCCGCACGTACGTGCAACGCCGCACCTATAAAGTAACGTTCCGTCCGCGCGCCGTTCGATTTCGGCAGCCTGCTCTTCGGAGATGTTGTGAATTTTCTGCAGGAGCGTCAAGTCGAAGGAGAGCAGAGCGTAGGCCACTAGTCGCCTCTTCTTCTCGTGTTGGAGCCCGTTGACGTTCCAAGACGTTACGGCAACACGACGAGAACACGCGATTGCCCTCATCACGGCTGGGAAACCGAGGCCGTGGTGCTCGCCTCCTCCGGGGAGCAAGCGGTAAGCAGCACGACGGACTGGAGGGCGCGGTCGCCACCGGCCTCAACTGTGCTGCACGTAATCGGGTGCTTCTCCCCGGGTGCAGAACCTGTGGGTTCCGGGGTGAGCACTCGTTGTTCCGCGGCGAGTGTGTCACGCCTCAGGGATTCAGCCCTGCGGGCGCTCGCTTCCGCGCGAGTAACGCGTCGTTCAGCGTCGCTATCGGACTCCTTTGCCGAGTGTGATGCTCGCACGATCTACGTGCGCTTGCATCCGTCCGTTTGCACCGGAATGGTCTTCTCGGCGGTCACAGAAGCGGACTTGCACGTGTTGAAGACGCTGGCTTTTTCCTTGGAAGAGGCACAAGCCGCGCGTGTTTTCGTATTCCCGCGACTGCTTTTTCCTTTGGAAGAGCTCAGGAATGGATGTTGCGGAGCTTTTTTTGGAGATTTTTCTTTCCTCCTCTCCACAACCTTCCAATCGCCTTCGCGATTTTTGGAGGCTTCCGCGACAGTAGTTGCGGAAACCTCCGGGATTTTCGCTGCGTTCTCTGGGGGCGTTGCTTTCGCCACGCCTCTAAAAGGCGGCAACGGAGTCACCTTGACAGTCGGGAGATCGCTTCTCTCCTGCCGAGTCGGTGAACTTGCTTCGCGGCTGAAAGTATTGTGCGCACGACGAACTAATCAGTTGATTGTGCTCGTGTGTGCCCAGAGAGGGAAAGTTTCCAGACGAAACTACAAAGGAAGCGCCGAGGAGATCACGGCAGAAGACCTGCAGTCGTCCCGTGCAGCAAGACCAGCTGCCAGGATGCAGGCACCTGGAGGAGGAGTGGAGACATCGTCGTCCCCCATGGAAGCCATGGAGGTAACGTGCGGCAACGGCGAGGCGGTGGCAGGCATGCCGAGGATCGCGCCCGCGGCGGGCTTTGCTGCGCCGGCGGCGGCGATGCCAAGGGTCGTGCCCGCGGCGACGACTGCGGAGGTCGTGCCCGCGGCAACGACGCCGAGGATCGTGCCCGCGGCGGGGAAGGCCGCACCTGCGGCGGCGATGCCGAGGGTGCCGCCCGCGGCGGCAACGGTGGCGACGTCGAGGGTTGCGTTCGCGGCGGCGGCGTAACAGGCAGGACCCGCGGGCATCCACGCGGTTCAGGGAGAGACGCCATCTTGTTCGGCTGCGGCGGCGCAGCCCTTTTCCTATGCGTCGGTGGCGGCTGGAGAAGCGAGTGTCCACCCACCAAGAAAATTCGGGAAGCCGCTATGCGGCAAAGTCCAAAAGGTGGATCGGCCAATCGTGGAATTAGGGCCGAATGTGAAGCCCATTATTTTCAAGACTCGGCTGATCAAATTTAATAATATCAGGGAAATGTATCTGTCCCTTGATAAAACGGATATCAATTTTGATCGCATACAGGCGATCATACCGGCAAATAATGGGTTCACAGTCTTCACAGACTGTGAAATATTAAGAGAGCGATTGATCCAGAAGGGGATCAATATACAAGGTCGGATGGTTTGTGGTATTGGCGAAATGCCATACACAACCGTCTTTCTGAACGGCATCTCCATCCTCACACCGCAACTAACGGTGTGGAACTTTTTGGAGCAGTATGGGGAAGTTCTAAACCTTGATTTCCAGAACTTCTCTGGAAACATATTTTCTGGCGACATGATCGCCAAAATAAAGTTGAAAGAGGGAGCTGTGATCCCTGGATTAGCCGTTCTTGACAAACAATCCCAGGGAGTAAACGTGCGTTGCCGGCAACAGCCGATATTCTGCACCGGGTGCAAGCAGTTCGGCCACAGGGCCGGCGCTTGCCCAACTTGTCGTTGTTTCCGCTGCGGCAAAGTAGGACATGAAGTCCGAAACTGCCCGCAGGTGGAGGTGTTCTCCTTCTGCAAGAAACACGGACATGCCAAATGGAGCTGTCTGGAGTTTGCAAACTGCAGATGGATTCGAGGCCTCTCTCCCGTGAGAGAGAGAAACACTAAGGAGGCGGAACAGCCTCAGAAGGCAGGAAGGCCGAAGAAGGTGAAAGAAGCCGTCCCTGTATCGGAAGACGGCTTCATACAGGTAGGGAAGAAAGGAAAGAGGAGGATGCTCGTCTAGGAGCAAGAAGCTCTTCTTATCCTGGAAGGTGAAGAGCAAGAAGGCGAGAAGATGGAGGAAGCGGAGAAAGGCGCGGAAGAAGAAATAGCCGAAGCCACTCCGGTGTCGCAGGAGGCCCTGCAATCTACGGAGGAGCTGGCATCACTGGCTAATGAAGTCCTAGAGGTGCAGAGCGGTCCCCAGCAAGAGAAAATGTTGCAGAAGATCTGCAATCCACAGGAGGTCAACCAGGTTGTGGAGGTCACCGAGCGCGAAAACCTAGAGGAACAGCTTCTCGACGTAAAGGCGAACTTCTGCGCCTAGGTCGAGATAGAGACGCTATCTCGAAAACTGTTCGCGCCGGGCGAACACTCGACGGAGGAGGCGGAAGTAACCGACCTCACCGGAACAGAGAGTGACGCCGGCAGCGAGAAGCCCGCTGCTTCTTCATTGTGTGGAAGAGCACGCTCTCTCAGACAGAAGAAGCTCAGGAAGGCCAAGAAATAGGACTTCCCCTTTTATGGCCTCTTCCCTATTGATCGCCAGGAGGCTGAACATCGCCTCCTGGAATGTAAACGGTTTGGTCGACCAGGGAAAAAGAAAAAGGATTCTGCGGACCATCGCACAACAAGACATAGTGTGCCTGCAGGAGACCCACAAGATGGGTCTCGAGATTAGTCAGCAAATGGAACGGCGATTCAACGGGCAGATGTTCGTCAGCGAGGAAGAACGGAACACGCAGGGTGTGGCAGTCCTAATCAAAAACAACTTGACCCTCACTATTCTAGAAGTGTTCTGTCCTTAACCCGGACGAATCATCGGTGTGCGACTGGCCTGGTCCGCTACTGTTCACCTCATCCTGGTGAACGTGTACGGGCCGCACAGGCTAAAACATCGTTGTGCGGAGGCGCTGCATGCAGCACTTCGTGAAAAGGTTGCTTTCAAGGACGTCGTGATTGTTGCTGGCGATCTCAACATATTGGATGAGATCACTCACTCCGAAGACGCCAGAGAAAGGACGGCGTATCGGCGGTTATCCGAAGAGTTCGTACTGGTGTGGCGAACTGCAAGTCACAAGCCGTTCGATCACGTCCTGCACAGCACCGAACTTGGGAATCGCATCCAGGGTTTTCGAGACATTATTACCACGGTGTCCGATCACCCCCTGGTGCGGGTTTCCCTAAGAACGAAGAATCCTCGGCGGAGCCAAGGCATCAGGGCGGCGCTCATCAGCATGCCCGCCTGGTTAGAAACCCATCCTGGACATCAGGCTGTCCTGGAGACGAATCTGAAGGCAACAAGAATCCGAAGAGTCGTCGACTGGGACTGCCCGAAACACAGGATACACCTGTTTGCAAACATCCAGTTCGGGGATAGGCGCTTGAAGCCGGAGGCGTACCGGGAGCTGAACATCCAAGATCGTTCACTCTTAAAGTACTTCGATCAGTACGAGAGTCGGTACGTCTTCAAGAACATCAAACGGGAATTCGGCGTGCTGGAGAAGAGAAATCTCGCAACAGATATCTTCTGCATCCAGTACGACGGTCAAAAGCGACAGTCGTCTGAGGACATCGTGGATGCCTTTCACAGGCATTACACGAAACACTTTAGGCGACAACATCTCTGTCGCTCTAGTCAACAGGCCTTTCTGAGCTACCTCGAGAAGAGGACCGACGATCTCCAGCGGAACAGACTGGAGGTGGAATTCTCCGGAGACGAGGTGAACACTGCGTTTAGTCAACTACGCAAGGACGTGGCAGCGGGCCCTGACAGCGTACCCATCACTCACTATCAGCGGTACCTGCATGCCTTCCTGCGTTTGTTCCACCAGTTGACCCTCTGCATCCGCGATGAAGGAAGACTTCCACAGTGCTTCTACGAGAGTCGGATGAGATTGTTGCCAAAAGGAGGCGACCTCACGGAGGTCGCTCCAAGGAGGCCAATCTCGATCCTGAACTCCGATGCCAAGTTGTTGGCGAAGATCTGGTCCAACCGCTTAGGCAAGGTCATGTCGAGGCTCATCTCTCCGGTCCAAACGTGTGCAGTCCCTGTACGTCACATGTCGGACAATGTCAAGTGTTCCCAGGAAACCATCGGACTCAGCCGATACGTCGGCGAGAACCTAGCGCTGGTGTTCACTGACATGGAGAAGGCTTTCGACTCCATCGACCATGGGATGCTGCTGAAGGTTCTGGAGAAGCTGGGCCTTCCGGAACACTTCAGCAACTTCGTGAGGGTGGTACTCCAGAACCAGTACTGCCAAATCAAAATCAACGGCCAGGAAACGGCAGCAATCCGGATGTGACGGCGAGTCCGGCAGGGCGATTCGCTAAGTCCGATGCTGTTCGTCATCAACATGGAGGGGTTGTCGTCCTTTAGCGAGAAGAGCGGACGACTGCGAGGCATAATAATCGATGGCCAGCGTCTTACCCATCTGGCATACGCTGAAGATCTACTCTTCTTTATCTAGGGAGAGAGGAATCAACGAGCGTTTCTGCATGTGGTAGACTTGATGGATCAAGGCCTGGGTCTAAAGATCAACGCCCTGAAAAGCCAGCTCTTGCCCGTTGGAATCCTTGATCTCTCCGCTCTAGCGGGGAGAGGATTCCGAACGGTGGACAAGGCTAAGTACCTGGGTGTCTACATTGGCGACGTCTCCGCGTCGAAGCTATTGTGGACCGAGATCCTAGGGTAAACGGCCAAGGAAGCAGCCAAGTACACTCGAACAGACCTTGGAATGAAGCGAAAGGCCAACATATGGAACGGAGTACTCCTTCCAAGAGTGCGCTTTGGAGCGGCCTTCGCGAGGATGAACAAGGACACCACGAGGGAGTTCGAGAAGCTGCAGAGAAACACAGTGTGGGGCCACTATCGCACAAGAGTCCGACTAAAACCCCTGTGTCGTCCCTGGGAAGAAGGCGGTTCCGGGATGAAGTCGCTTGCACTCTCCATAGAAATCATGGATACGCGACACATCCTGGACATTGCCACTCACTGGGATGACTGGCCATATGCGGCGCACAGGGCCTACGCGTTGTCGTTGAACAACTCGAAAGGCCTGATGACTGCGCTGCTAGGCCGAGCAGGCGAATGCAATAAAATCGACCTAACCTGGACGAGGAAGCAACGCCTGGTGCGAAAGGGAACGGAAAGTAGGGAACTCTGGCAGGACGAGTCCATCCTGGTGATCCCTTGGATGCTTCCTGTCCCGCCGGACACGAGAAGCTGGATCCACCAGCGGTCCAGAGTTACCTTTCAACGAATCCAGGAGTGGAAACGAGGAGGGTACCTACATCACACTCGAATACTTAGGTATACAGAGATGATGTTAGGAAGGTTTACAGACATGACTCGCGAAGTGTGGTTCAACCACAACGACTTTGCCTGGTCCAGGTTAACCAAAACAAACCTCCGAAGACTAATTCAAGAAGAACACAGTGATATTAGTGCCCTCCAGGAAGCCGCCGTTCGCTACGGTAGTGACCGGATCAACCTGTTAGCGATTGGCACGACGCTCTGGAGGAGTGACCTTCCGCCGGGCACCCAGGATGACCTCCTGATGTTTTATCATGGAGGAATCTAGAGTGGGTCCCGATTGCAGCACTACACCGGAAGAAGGGAAGTTCGAGACTGCACAGCATGTGGAGACATCGACACGAGACTTCACGTCTTGACGTGTCCCACATTGCTGCATGACTGGCTGATCCTGAAAAGGATCATCGGACTCTCCATCAGGTCCGTAATGGAGATCCTCGCCGGGATGTTTGAGGGAGATGGTAATCTTCCCTGTTACAATCCCATGGTGAGTACGACCATCGCCCTCTTCATCACCGCCATACTTGTGTGGTGGTGGAAAATGAGGAAAGCCAGAAGAGCCGCACCACCGATGGAGACCCTACAAGGGCTCCTGAAGAGGGAAATCGGCATTAGAAACTGTGGGAAAATCCAAGCCTGGACGTACCGATTCATCCTGAAGAGGATAGAAGACGACGCCCAGGACCAAACAGCAGGAAACCCACCATGAGTGCAGAACTTGTGAGAACCCAAGGACTTCATAGTGGTAAAAAAAAAGTGCTAATGGTATGGATGAGATTGTAGTGTGAATGTTTTTATAGAAAAATTTTAGAAAAATAAATTTACCTCACCCCTTGTGGGACTTGGGGAAAACTGCCGAGTCGGCGATGGGTAGACTGCATGCAGCGTGCTTTTGCTCCTCACGACGCTGCTTTTTACGGCTTTCGTAGCCTTTGCAGAGGGGCCTGCGCTGCAGTGGGGCTCTCCGGAACTCGGAAGGGACAACGGAACGGGGCAGGAAGTCTTCGCACTGTTGCGATCTTCCTGTTTTCCTACCTTTCCCTCCAGGGTGTTACGGAGATTTTCTGGTTCCTGGCTGGGAGAGGTGCCTGCGAGTTCGGCAGAGAGGGAAGGCACGGCACGCGTCAAACCCTTGCGCCCCTTTTTAATTGGCTTCCCCGCCGTGACTTTCCCCTTTCGGGGCGTTGCGGGCGGGGATGCTTTCTTTTCATCCGCGGATCGCTCGTTGTTTTTTCCGAGTTTTTGCAAACGACGTTTTTTATCTGCCGCTGCGGCTTTTCGTGCAGTGGTCTCTTGAACCCGACGAATTTCCTCTGCGGCTCTTTTTCTTGCAAGTACCGGGCACTTTTTGATTTCGTGCCCGGAATCTTTGCAATAGCGGCATCTTGGAGAGGGGCACTCTTTAATTCGGTGCCCATCCTTGCCGCACTGCTCGCACGCGCGAGTCTGGCCTATGAACCACAGGTGAACGACCGTGCCGTTCACCTGCAGCTGCTCAGGCACAACACGCCTGTTCGCGACGGTGATCCCCGCGGAGGCTTGTCCGATGTGGACAGAGGAGAAATCCTTCAAAGGGTTCGGCCTCCTCCACAGGGCGTGCACGGTGGCGAACTTCGCCAGCACACTTACAAAATCGCGGTAGGAGATTTCCGGTTCGATGTCGCACAATTGAACGACAAAAGAGTCGTCCATCGCGGTAGGTAGGACTTCCTTGCCATTGATGGTCAACGGCGTACGGAGAAGGCGCTGCACAGATACTGAGTTCTTGCACCGAATCTTCGTATATTCCATCCTGCCAGCAGGCATCATGGCAAGGAGTTCCTCCTCGCGAACGCCGATCCGGACGAGCTCATCATTGAGCTCACGACCGATCCTCCCGTTAAGAGGCCCACTGACCTTATAACGGAATGCAGGCATGTATGCTGATGACACATATGCCTGAAACTCCGCATCGCAGGGTCCTGCTCTTTGGGAGGTAACGGCGGCGTAACTCCTCACCGGGGGCGAGGAAACCATTACGGAGGATGCGGCCGCTTCAAGTGCAGCTGAAGTGCATCCAGTGGCTTGCTCCTCCACACTATCCTGTGTACTGGCCATGTTGCACTATGCTACTTGGCAGATTGCACAGGAACACACAAGTGCGAGCGAAAACGCAGGCACAAAGCTGCCCGATCGTTGGCGTGGATAGACGCGGAAACACGTCTGCACTGTACGAGCGCAGGAGATCGGACGGATCTCCGGAGGGCGGCTGTGGTACAGGTGTGGAAGACCGAAAAGTTGCGGTGTCGCCTATCTGCTTCGGCCAGCCGTCGAGGCCGCGGCTCGGGGCGGGCGGTTTGACGATCACGGTCGTGTCGGCCAGCTGACTCTCAGGTAGTCCGACTCGATCGATCTGATCGTCACGAACGTGTACGCACCGAGCGGCGGGGACCTGATGACCAGGCGGGCGAGGAAAGAGTTTTTCCTTGCCCTCCGGCGAGACTGGCTGACCGATGCAGGCGTGCGGAATGCCCATCTGGTTGCAGGCGATTTCAACGTTCGCCTGAAACCAGATGGGCAGAATCCCGAGCGTGAGCCGGTCAACGAGGTGTGCATGGCGGTGCACACCTGTAATTTGTTGGTTAGTGCACCGGGGATATAAGATAGCATTGACCACGTGTTTCTTGACGAGCACCTGTGCCCTCGCGTGGGCAGGCGCGGCAATTTACCGTGCGAGCTGTCCGACCATCGCCCGCTAGTCCTCGAGATACATCCGCGCGACAGGGGCCCCCCTCGTCAGCGTGGCGTCTCCCAGGAGACTGGCTGAAGCTCCCGGACGCGGCGGAACATCTACGCACGTTCATACGGAGCTTCAGGCTGCGGACACTCCAGGATTGGGCCCGCTTTAAGCGGTCGGTCGAGGAGTTCTGCGACCAGTTCCCTCTGCACCGCCTACCTACGGGTTTTGGGACCGGGGTCCGTAACGAACGAGCCTCCCTGCAGGTTTGTCGTTACGCCAGGACCCCCGACATCCGCAGGCTGGCGGAATACAAAGCGGGAGCCGAGAGGCAAGCCTGGCAGTCCAGATCGGCTAGCTTGCTGGACGATCAGGGTCAGGAGCACTCGGCACCCGCCCAAATCCGCGGTCTGCTGCGGAGTTACTACTCCTCTTTGTATGCCAGCGCACCTCCGGAGAGGAACGTCTCACGACTCCTGCTTTTGGAAGGCGCTTTAGCGATCGCGTAGGAGGAGAGAACGACCCTCGACGAGCCTATCACAATGGACGAGATCGTCTCGGCCATCGGTATGCTAAAGAGGCTCAGGGCTCCAGGAAAGGGCGGCCTGTCCGAGGAGTTTTATCAAAGCTTCGCAGCAGAGTTGACCCCTTTGATGCACAGAATGACACAGCTGATCTGGGAAGAAGGCGATGTTCCCGCCTCGTTCCGGTCAGCAAGGATGAGGCTCATTCCTAAGGAAGGAGACCTCCGTAAGCTAACCAACTTGCGTACGATCACTGTCGTGAATACGGACGTCAAGTTGGTCGCGAAACTATGGGCTGCGCGGCTCGGACAGGTAGCCGAATCCGTAATTAGCTTGGAGCAGACTTACACTGTTCCCGGGCGAAGTATGGAGGCTAACCTGTTCTTCGCCAGCACATGGTTCCATGCGCAAGAAGAAGTAAAAGAACGCAAGGCATCTCTGGGCAGCCGCAATTTAAGGGTGACCACTGGTCAGGGTGGGGACAGCCCAGCGGCCAAGGGTGCCCTAGCGATCGCAGTCGATCTTCAGAAAGCGTTCGACTGCGAGAACCAGGAGCTTCTCCTGGAGCTTTTGCACTGCATGGGCTTCCTTTTTACCTTAACGGCGTACCTGTGCTCCTGCTGGCGCGCCGCGCTAACAAACATTTGTTTTAGAGAACAGAACGTGTACGGCGTGCCATTGTGCCGCGGGAGTCGGCAGGGCGATAGCCTGTCCCCTGCTCTTTAGCACCTACTTCGAGTTGGTGCTGAGAGATACAGGATGACTCTGACTGCCTTGTCAAGCTCGTGCCCCGGCATGCCTGCCGTGTCCGCATATGCCGACGAACTATTGCTCCTGCTCCCAATGTCCGCCTCTGCAAGGGCAGTCGAATATTTTTTCGACCTTCTGAGTCGGGGAACAGGACTAACGGTGAACACGGCGAAGTCGTCCGTGATGCCAGTCGCAGCGGCGTGGGTAGGGCAGCAGGACTGGGTCCGTTTGAGGATCCTTCCGGTGAGGTACTTCAAGTTCCTTGGTGTGCCGTTGGAGGATTATTCCCCTGCGGAAGCGTGGTCCGTCTGCCTTCAGAAGGCTCAGGCGGCGATCGTTTCGTTCCAGGACGTTAGGTTTTTCCTGCAGGAACAAGCCGCGGTGTGGAACGCGTTTGCGGCCCCTTTCCTTCGCCCCTTGCTTTTTGTTTGCCCCCCCTCAGCGGAGTTAAAGAAGAGGACGAAGGGCCTCCTGAGGATTGCCCTTTGGGGAAGAGGGAGGCCCCGAGTCCGTCTTGCGAATTTGTGCGCTCTGCGTCGAGATGGTGGTCTGGGCCTCCTGACGCTGGAGCGGCTTGAGCTTCAGCTCCAGTTCCAGATTATTGCCTTTATGGCAAAGAACTGGTGCACCCCTAGGAGCGTCCCTTCACGTCTCCTCGTCGAGCTGGCAACCGGCAACGCGGGACTCTCGTCCTACTTTGCACTCCGAAGGCCGATCTGCCACTGCGAAATTCAGCTTCGGAGGGCGGCCAAACTTCTGAAAAACAACGCGGGATCGACCTTCGTACGCCCCGCGAACTGGAACTCCGTTGCGTTTACCTCTCCCCGTACTGCACGGTGGATGAGGTGTGCAACAGCCAGGAGAAGTGGACTCTCCTGGCCGTCACGCCCCTCGCCGACGCGCTGTCAGCCCTCAGGGCAAGAGATGACAGTGAGAACCGGCGAGATGGGAGGTCGCCTGCACCATCACAGGAACAACACGACCTATTGGCGGCTGGAGGACTTGCGAGCTGGCAGACGCCGCCATGCCTCGCCACATCTCGAAGGGACTCCTTCGGTGGAGTGAAAGTGAACACTTGAGTGTGCCCCCCGAAGAACTTGTGGTCCCTCCCTCGTGTCTGAACACTTCTGTGTTCCCTCTAAACTGGAAACAGGACGTGATCATGCTGGTGCATTGGGGTTTTCACTCCAACCAGCGCACGAACCGTGTTTCCGGGGGAGTTGTCTGTCCAAACTGTAAGCGGTGCGAGGAAGTGGAAACGCTCCCGCACCTGCTCCTGGACTGCGGTGCCCTCCTAGAACTGTGGCGGAGGCTGACCTCAGCTCTCCTGCACCAGGGGGACACCGCGAGAGACTTGATGCGCCGCTTTTTCACGCCAGGCGGCCTGTCTTTAGGTGCTGTCGTTGCAACCGTGTGCTGCACCTGCACCATCGATAAGGCCCACCGAGAATTGGAGAAGCTGGCCATCCTTCGTCAGCCCACCGGATTTGCCAGAGCGAGCATGTCGTCGGCTGCCGAGTTGGCCCATTTACCAGAAGGCGTGAGGAGAGAGATCGCCGGCATTTATCGCCGGTTCTGAAAGGATGGAACGGCCGTACCAAAGACCCCTGTCCCCTGCCCTCCATATTTTTATTTTTATTTTTTGTATTAGTGTATTTGTGGTCCCCTCCCTTCCGTTCCGGACTTTCGGTATACCGACCTGCGTGTCAGGGATCCCACCCCCTTCGTCTCTTGTGTGTCCTTTGTCCGGGAACTCTGTTTCCGGCGAGTTTTATAATAAACGCCCCGGCGCACCCGGATGATAAACAACCGATCCCCGCGATCGTCTTGATCTCCTGGACGTCTTTGGCGGTGATCACATGGATCTTCTGCAGAAGCGCCAGGTCGAATTTTCGCAAGGTGGCGGCTGTGTCCCGACTGTTTCCGTCGTCGCGCAGCCCGTTGACGTTCCAACAGGCCACGCGGATCCGACGGCGACAGGCGATTCCAGGTGTTATTCCTGGGAACCTGGCGGTGGGACTCCCGCCACCTTTTGGGGCGGGTCGCCCTACGGGGTTTGCGTCTCGCCCACCAACTCCTCATCCTTCTTAGATGCCGACGTCTCCGGCTCTTCGTGCGAAGTGGGTGTTTCTCCTACCTGTTCGCCCACATCCATTGGTGCGGGTTGTTCAGGTTCGGCGGTTTCAGGGGGCATTGCTCTCCCCTGTGCACCCTCCTTTATTGGAGTCGTCTCCTCGTCGGCTTCCGAACGTGGGTGATGCCTGACTTGGGCTCCCACGCTGCCGTCCACTGGATCTTCGTCCATTGCATCCCCCTCTCTCGGAGGTGTAATGCACCTTCGGGGTTTCTGGGATTTTCGCCCCGCTTTCTTTGGTGGTGCTTCCACAGAGATGGATGCACTTCCGCCTTCCCGGTCCGACTCACCTGCGGGGACCATTTTAGCCGCTGCCGGCCTACGCAGCCCCTTCTGCGAAGCGTTTTCGCGTTCCGCAAGCGTTGCCGCGAGCTCCTCCGTGGCCTTCTCGAAGGCTGCGTCCTCGCTTTCGGCGAGTTTGTCGCCCGGCTAATCCTCTGCGCAAGCAGGGGATGGGTTTTCGCGCGCATCCGTTGCAGCGGGAACATAGACTGAAGGCATATCGCCTCGGGTGGTGTCGGCGGGAGCGTCAACGCGCTCCTGCGTAACCGTGCACTCGCAAAGAGTTTTTACGCGCGGCACGGATTTCGGTTTTGTTCCGGACGCGGTCTTCTCTCCTTTCTTTGGGACATCTTTGTCCTTTTTCACTTTTTTGGTTTTGACTAGCTGCCAGCCCTCTTCTCCTTCTGCGGTTTCGGGGAGCTTTTGCTCCGACGCCGCGCTTGGAGATTGGGTTCCTGGCAGCTGTTCTCGGCCAATTACCCGGTGTTCCGGTTTTTCTTTCCCCGCCCGTTTCCCTTGCGCCTTTTTGGCGGACGGGGGAATCGCGGTGGGGCGTTTGGGGCACACACGACGGACGTTTCTCTTCTCGCCGCACAAGTAGCATACGATGTTTGGGCACCTTTTTCGGATGTGTCCGACCGCATCGCAGTAGCCGCAATACCGTGGCTTGCGCGCATACCAGAGGTCTACCGGTTCTCCCGCGACCTCAAGTTTGTGGGGAAGCTTCCCATCGTCTTTTGGAGTTACACGTGCCGCGGCAAAGCCCCAGAAGTTGCGCCCGTAGCCCTCAAAAATTGTGGGCTTCGGCCACAGCGCGTGTACGTCCCCGTATTTACTTAGTTCTTCTTTGACGAAAGTGCGCGTCATGCGCTTAGATATTCCTGTCAAGTGGAGCACTACCGAGTGGTCCATTGATACCGGGAAGATCTTACGGCCGTCCATAATCAGCGAGGTATTAATAAGGCGATCGGCCAGGCTGATGCTCTTACACACCAGCTCAACGCGCAGCACCCCGCTGAACACGGACAGACCTTCCGAATCTTCCTTACGCACATTTGTATTTTGCAGCGCTCTGCTGAAAGAGCGCGCCGTATTGCCTTCAAACAAAGGGCCTACCTTGTACACAAGCGATGGCTTGTATCCACTGGCCCAATAGGCAGGTTCCTCGGCCAAAGCCTTCGCACTGGGGACGGCGACCTTGGAGTTCCAACTCTTTGCAGGCTGCAAAGACGGTCCTGGGGCTGTTGCCCCCACATCTGTAGGTGGTGTGGGAGGACTCGCCTCCTTCACGACTACCTCCATCGCGGTGTCCTTTGGCAACGCTGCCATCGGACACCGAGGACCCACACTACACCGGCATTACGGTGGACCGCAGTATGGAACACCATACTGCGGTCCACCGTAATGGGAAGGAGCCTGCGTGTCTCCATCACCACGGGGGTTTTGAGCAGACGCTGGGCCAGATCTGCCTGTCGGCAGATCACCTCCACGTACTACCCCCGCTGCGAATGGTCATCGCGCTGTGCTCCTTCACTTTATCATTGAGAGCGCGCATCCCTTTCGAGAATTCGCGCGCGCTCTCAGAAGAGTACAAATCTCCTACCTTGTAGAGTAGTGAGGGGTTATACCTATCCTCCACACAGGTAGATAATTCCGCTGCAGCTGCAGGCGATGGTGTCGCCACGACGGCGCTCCACGCCCGCTCTGCAGCGGGGACCGATTCTGTGGGGGCGGATACCCCCACCTCCATCGCCTCTGGGCTCGACGTTGCCGCCGCCTTCTGGCACTCACTGGTGGTCGTGTCAGGCCTCGCTGCCTGATCAACCACTGAACCACAGAACGCTTGCTCCTAGAGAGCGTTATTGCCGCCGAGGAGCACCGAGAAAACACGTCCGCCCTGCGCTCGAAAAGCATTTGACTGCGTCGACCAGGAGCTCCTGCTGGATCTTCTGGAACGCATGGGCTTCCCGTCCTCTTTGATGGCCTTTCTGCGCTCTTGCTGGCGCGACGCGCAGACCAATGTCTCTTTCAGAGGAAGAAACGTGTTTGGTGTGCCGGTGAGCCGCAGGATACGGCAGGGTGATAGCTTAAGCCCCTTGCTCTTCAGCACCAACTTCGAGTAGTGCTCAGGGCGTACAGGGAGACTCTTGGTCGCCTGTCGCGCATGTGCCCAGGTACACCGTCCGTGGTGTCGTATGCGGGCGATCTTCTGCTGCTGTTTCCATTTCTACCCCAGCATCGGCGGTCGAAAACTTTTTCGAACTGCTGAGTCGAGGGACAGGACTGGAGGTGAACGGATCGAAATCGTGCGTGGTTGCAGTTGCTTCATCGTGTACAGGGCAGCAAGACTGATCCCCCTTGGGAATCCTCACGGTGCGGTACTTCACGTACCTCGGTGTGCCGTTAACGAAGTATTCCTTTGCGAAAGCGTAGTCTTGCTGCCTCCAAAAGTCCTAGAAGGGGATCGACCCGTTCCTGGATGGCAAGTTTTTCTTGCCGGAACGGGACATGGTGTGTAACACGTTCGTGGCCCTCCTTTTTCGCCACTTGCTTTTTTTTGCCCCTTACTCTGCGGTGTGAAGAAATGGACAAAGGACCTTCTGAGGATTGCCATTTGGGGCAGAGGGAAGCCCCGAGTCCCGTTGAAAGACTTGTGTGCTCCTCATCGCGATCGACGCCTCGGTCGCCACACGCTGGAGCGGCTGGAACTGCAGCTGCAGTTCATGACGTTAGCCCTAGTGGCGAAGTTATGGAGCACCAGCTGGTGCGAGCCTGCACGATACCTGGTTCAGAGATCCAGCGGCTGCGCGGGACTGTCTACCTTCCTAGCACGCGGCAAACGCCAGTACCTTTTCCACTGCGGACTGGCACTTCGGCGAGTGGTCACGCTGACCAAGACTAACACCTGGATCTCCTGCCGGCCCGCGAACGGCACTTCCTGGTTGCAGGAGAGCCTTTGCACGTGGTCCCAGATTGCGGATGCGAGCCCGGAGTTGCGGCAGCGACTTCTGCACTCCTTTTACAAGAGCCGCTCCCTGCAGGACATCATCGTGCTGCCCGCCTTGAGTGCGTGAGCTGAGAAGACCTCTTTTTCCAAGGCTCTGTCCCACCTCGAGGAGCACCTGTGCAGTAGCCAATCGGCCAAGTGGAAGGTTCGTTGTAGCATCTCTAGAAGAGAGAAGAAACATGGTGGTTGGACCACGGGCCAGTTGACTGACGCTGGGACTCCAAGTGCCCCACCGAAGAGACTATTGCGCTGGGGCGATCTGCTGAGCATCCCGCTGGATGTACTCGAGTGGCCCCCGTTGCTGAAGAATACCCTGGCCCTCCCCCTGAAGTGGCAGGAGTAGGCGTTCTTGGTGTTGCACTGGGGACTCCCCAACAACGCCCGCCGTTCTTACTGGACGAGGGGGCCTGTGGACTCAAATTGTACCAGGTGCGGGGAACGAGAAACCCTCCTGCACCTGCTTCTTGACTGTGTTGCCCTCCGGTCCCTGTGGTTTTTTTTTCGCAACGGCCCTAGGAGCAGCCAAGAACAATCCCAGAGACGTGTTAAAGCGCCTCTTCGTGCGCGACGCCCTTTAGCCTGCCGCAGCCCTTGCTGCCCTCTGCTGCCAACGAGGGATTGTTGCGGCCTGGAGCACCCCCACTGGTGGAGCGCACGATAGGGACATCATCTGCTCCTCCCTACGCCTGCTGAGGACGGCAGCCGGATGGTCCCATCTGGAACATATGCAGACTGAAATTGCCGGCATCCTGAAAAGAATGTAGAGGACGACCCCAGCGGAACGTGATTCCTTCCCCAAACCCTCCCTACTTTTGTAAATAGTGTTTTCTTTTTTTTGTTTTTATTTGTCCTTTCTCCCTCCGCTGTCTAGTCGAACTCGCCGGCTTGCGTGCTGGCTACTCGACAAGTTCAGCATTTTTATAAGAACCAAGATCGGACGCTGTAGGGACAATAGCCCTGCACACGCTTGTTTATTTTTTATTATAAAAATAAACGCCCAGGAGCACCCGGGTGTTATAAAAGAGCCGATGGTCGGACGGTTTTTTTGCGCGCTCCTGACTCGCTCGTTTTTCTTGGTGTAGTGCGGTGTTTTAGTGGTCGAAGGAAGGCAGAAATACCTGATCCCGCCACTAGAAAATGTGGAGGAGTCGACGGTCGAACGTCCCTCGTCCCCATGGAGTTGGTGGTATCAACCCCGAAGCATCGTCCCCCGCGCTAGCGAGGGACTACAGCGCCGTGGTCGTCGCTCCATGGCCGAGGCCCAGGCCTACAATTACAACCCCAGCATGCTGTACAAGGTAGGCCATTTGTTTGATGACCGTGTGGCGCGCTCCTTCGAGCAGGATCTCCATTGAATGAATGTGAACAAGGTGGATCTGTTGGGACTATCCATCCGCAGCGGGGGCAGCATGTCGAGCTGACCTGCAAAGAAGCAGGGTTGGCGCAAACACTGCTGCGAACCCCGTCAGGATCGAGGGCCGCTAGCTCTTCCCCGTTCCAGTGGACAACTGGATAGTTGTCCGCCTTAGCGGAATCACCCTGAGGATGCCGCCGAGCGCCGTCAGGGCTAAACTGAATAAATTCGGCACCGTGCATGCAATGTGGGTGAAGCCCAACAGATTCCGTACCTACCACGGACTTCTAAGCGGACTCGCCGCGGCGCGCATCACGGTAGCCAAGGACATTGGGATTCCCCACAAACTGGGAGCACCAATTCGAAGTCACGCAGGGTGTCGGCCGAATCCCGCCTGTTGCCGTCGTCGCGCAGCACGTTGACGTTCCAGCAGGCTACGCGGATCCGACGGCGACAGGCGAACCCAGGTGCTAACCCTGGGAAACTGTCAATGGGGCTCCCACCACCTGGTCGAGCTGAACGCTAGGCGGAGGGGGTGCGTCGCGCACCGCTTCTTCCTCCTCCATGAGGGCCAAATCGTCGGCAGTGCCGTGCAGAGGAAGGGGGGGTTCATTCACCTGCACTTCTTCCTACATGGGGGTCGCCAGCGGCACGGTGTCGGGGAATGAGAGATTCCCACCGTCGCCTCCCACGCTGCCGGCTTCCCCCTCGGGGGCCGATTCATCCGCCTCCTCATTGATCCGGATGCGCCTCCTGGGATTCTGAGACTTCCGTCCCGTCTTCTTTGGTGGCTCCTCCGCTGAAGAGGACACACTTTCGACGTCCTGATCGGCCTCACCTGCCTCCGGAGCCTTCCTCGCGGCCGGCCTTCGCAAGGCTTTTCGCGAGTTCTTTTCACGGCCTTGCAATTCAGCCGTGAGTTCTATCACCGGCTGCCTGGAGGCGGCCTCCTCGATCGCGTCGAGCGCGGCGCGCGTTTGCCCCTCTGTTTCGCCAGAGGGTTCACCATCGACCGTCGCAACTTCGGCGGACGCGAGGGGGGGATTGCTCCCCCGGTGGCGGCATCGGGTGCCTCCACACGTTCTAATTTTACCGAACATGCGCGGAGCTTTTCGCGGCACGGTTTTTCGCGCTGCGTTTTTGTTTTCACCGCGTTTCGTTCGGGACTCCCGGGTTTTCTTCGTGGCTGTACCGTCTGCCAGCCTTCGCCGTCACCAGCGTCGTCGGGAGTGTTCTCAACCGATGTTTGCTGTGAGGGCTTAGGGACTGGCATCTGGGTGTTTACAGCCCGTTTCTGTTTATGCGTCTCTCCCGTGCGTTTCCCCTTTGCCTTTTTTGCAGCGGATGGGGGCGGGATTTCTCTTCTTGGGCACACCTTACGGATGTGGTCCTTATTTCCACCTAAGTGGCACTGGATGTTACGGCACCGCTTTTTTAGATGCCCTGTAGCATCGCAATGGCTACAATACTTGGGCTTACCCAGGTACCAAACATCGACTTTTTCTTCGCCGATATTCAGTTTGTGGGGAAGCCCACCATTCTCTGGTAGGGTGACGCGGGCTGCGGCCATCCCACTGAATAGCCTTCCGTACGCTCGGAAGACTTTGGGTTTGGCCCAATACGCGTGCACATTACCATGTTTCGCCAACTCCTCATGGACACCGGTTTTGCCCTTCCGTAGTGTCACGCCTGTGAGGTGGACCACGACGGAGCGGTCCTCCGTCACAGAGAAGATCCTGCGGCCGTCACCGTAATAGGGGTGTTCAGCGGGCGTTGCGCCAGACTTGCATCTCTGCAGGTCAGCTCGACTCGCTGTCCCGCACTGAGGACGGAGAGGCCCTCAACGTTTTCCTCCCTCACATTCAGCCGTTGCAGCTCTATTTCGAAGGAGTGTGCAATCTTTTCGTCAAATACACTGCCTACCTTATAGATCAGCGACGGTTTGTAGCCGCTGTTTTTGTAGGCATTCTGCTCCGCAACTGCAGCCGGGGATGGTGCAGCAACGACAGCACTCCAACTCTTCGCCACTGGCGAAGAGGGTCGCGAAGGGGCGGTTGTCCCAGATTTCGATGTGGTAAGTGCTTCGGATTCTGTGGGGGCGGGTGCCCCCACTTCCATGGGTGGAGAAGAGCAAGTCGTCTCTCTCCCCCCAATTTCCATCGCGGTGTCCTCAGACATTTCTGCCATTGGACACCGGAGCTCCCACACACCAGACAAAACCAACAAAAAGTTTCCCACCAACCAGTACGCGGAGCGATGCCAAACCACGTCCGCTCCCTAGAAGGACGCGGGGAGTTGTGTCTCCGAACTGTAAACGGTACGGGGAAGTGGAGACGCTCCCACACCTGCTCTTGGACTGCATTGTCCTTCAAGGAGTGTGGCGGAGCCTGGCATCAGCTCTCCTGCTTTCAGGGGGTATCGCAAGGGACTTGATGAGGCGCTTCTTCACATTAGCAGGCCTGTTCTCAGGTGCTTTTATTGCAACGGTCTGTAGGAGGCGCGCCATTAACAAATTCCACCCAGAGCTGAAGAAGCAGGCCATTGGACGTCAGGCCACCGGAATAGCCGACGAGAACATGATGTCGGCTGCCGATTGGGCCCATCTTCGGAAAGACGTGAGGAGCGAGATCTCGGGCATCCACCGCCGGTTCTGAAGGAAAGGAACGGCCGGAACCAAAGACCCCTGTCCCCTACCCTTCCCATATCTTTATTTATGTATTTTGCATGTGTGTTTGTGGTCCCCTCTCTCCCGTTTTAGACTTTCGGTTTACCGACCTGCGTGTCAAGAATCCCTCAATTCTTTTTCTTGTGTCCTTTGTCCGTGACGAACCCTGTTCCCGTATGGTTTAGAAATAAACGCCCCAGCGCACCCGGGTGGGAAACGGCCGGAATGCCATTCACTGGTCGGCCATCTCCATGGAGAAGGCCTCTCGATGGCGCTGGCTAGGGTCTTTACGACCAGCACTCGTCCGCATCCTTGACGGGATGCAGAGGACTACTCGGAGAGAACAGAGATCCCTTTCCTTATTTCCCGTCCCCGAAAAACATTTTCCTCGCCTGTTGTTTTTGTATATTTTGTGGTTTTTTTGTTTGTGGTTTTCTCTTCACCATCGACTACAAAGAGGGCCTCACCGGCCTGCAGGCCGGCAGTGGCATGTGTTTCAAGGCAGACTGAACCAAGTTGTTGTGCCTGTCATTACTTCTAAGACTTCCTGACGTCCTGCCCATGTACGACGGCGGGACGGTCTACGCAGATGACCTGCTTCTCCTATTGCCCAGATGCACCCCGGTGGTGGAGATCGATGAATTCTTTGAGCTCATACTCCGGAAAGCAGGCTTGGACGTCAGCAGGACGAAGTCCACGGTCGTGCCGGTTGGAGCGTCCTTGGAATAGCAAGTGGACTGGATCTGCTTGAGGTTTCCCACGGGCTGATACTTTAAGTACCTTGGCGTACCAGCGGGTGACTTTTGTACTGCTGAAGCATGTCCGAATGCCTTAGAAAATCAAAGGCAAGTGCTACTTGCTGGATTGGGCCTTGATCAATCAAGAATTCTTCAATATCTCCCCTCCTCTGACAGCCTTTTTTCGTTTGTTCTTCTCCCAACAAGGCAAGAAAACAAGCCGACGGACTTCTGAGGAAGACACTCTGAGGCGCGTTCCGTTACTGTGACAGGCAGGCCCTCTGCCTTTCTTGGCTTCTTACCCATGTGGGAAAGTCACCCTAGCTACTACGCAAACATACCAGTGGAGATAACCCGATTAAGGCACCTGAAAGGGGAAACGCACTTGGGAGTCAACGACCCTTCAAAGCTCAGTATGTCCGGTTACCCGGCTCGAAGACAAAAGCCCTTTCGCTTTCGCGGAGCAAACGAAATACACGTCCGACTCTACATAAGGCAGAGAGCACTCTCGTCTCCTTCCAAGGTGAGAAGCTCGTCTTGCCGGAGGGGGCCTCCGAGTGGAACACCTTTGCAGTCTCCCTCCTCAGCCATTCTCTTTTTTTTTTTCTGCCTTTCAGCTCGGCCAATGTCAGCTTGCTGTTTCTGTTGAGGAACGCAATGTGGGGACCTGCGAACTCAATGATACGCCTCAAGGACTTAAATTCTCCGCGTTGGGATGCCAGCTTGGGCACCTTGACGTTAGACAGGATCGGGCTGCAATTGCAGTTCCTTGGCGCTTTCTACCAGGCTATGGATGACTCCGTGGTGTGCTTCGCGCGCCTGCGACTTTGGCGCTGCACCGGCAGCGAAGAACTGCTTTTGTTGCCGCCGCATTCCCAGAGCACCACGAGAGGATTCCGCTTTCTGCTCATGCAGTGGAACTCGCTCTTGAAATAGTATTCCCAAATCTCCAGCTGCCTAACCAACTTAAACGCGTGGCAGCATGAGACGTCATGGTCCAGTGAAACGGATCAGCAAATGCTGCTTATCAGATTTCGTTGTGTGCAGCTTTCTTAGTACTATTGGAGGATGTTCTGCAGTACCAGGACGATTGCACTCGCCTGGTTTCCACGCCCATTTCCGCAGCAATGTCTGTCTTAAGCTCAAGAGACGACAGTGAACAGCTGACGAAGCGGAAGATTTCGTGCATCACCGCGGGAAAAAACAGACTTCTTGGAGACTGGAGGACGCTCGAGCTGGTGGATCCTGCTACTGCGCGTTCTGTGGCGATGAGACTTTTTCGTTGGTATGAACTTTTGAGTATGTTGCTCCTGAAGAAAATGTGGTATGTCCCCAATATAAAAGCGGTTCGTTGTTCCTCCTCGTTTGGAAAGAGGCCATACTGCTCTTCATCCACTGAAGGTTCCAGTTTAGCAAGCGACAGCCTGGAGTTCCGGGAGGGGTTGCATCACGGACCTGCGCCGTGTGCAGGAAGGAGTGGATTTTGAGCATGCTTTCGGAATGCGGTGTTTTCCATGAACAGTGGCGGACACTGGCAACAGCATTCCTGCACCAGGAGAAAACTGCCCTAGCCGTGCTGCGGCGGTTTTTCGCGCCAAGAGGCAATTCGACGGGAGCTGCAATTGAGAACGTGAGTTGCATCGTGCCATTGTGGCAGCCCGACAGGTGCTGGAAAACACCGCCCAGCAAAAGGAGATCACAAGGATAGCAGCCACGCACAACAGAGAGACTGTAAGGTAGCCCATCTGGAAAATGAAGCCAAGGAGATCACCGTCATCCACCGCAGGTGGATGGGCGGTTAGGAACAGAGGACACGGTGACACTTTCTCCCACTCTTCCTTCATTCTTTTGTTTTTTTCTCTTATTCCCCATCTCCGGTTGATCAGCAGCTTTCCTGGTGTTTTTCTTTTTTATAGCGGCGCGAAAGGAGCGACTTCAAAGATCCATGCCCCTTCCTACTCTGTTTTTGTTGTCCTCTTTTCCCTCCTCGACTCCAGACTATTTGTTGTCCCTGCCTGCGTGCCAGTAGACCCTTCTCCTTGTTTCTTGGTGTCGTCGCCTAGAAACTTCCTTCTTCACTTGTTTATTTTTTATAGAATAACTACTTGGCGTGACCGGGTGAAAGACTTCTTCCCGAGCCTTAGCTTCCATTCGTGCGCTTCAGGATGTGCATTTCTACGCCGGATCTATAGAGCGCAATTTGCTCTTACGAAATCATTTCGCAACTGCAGATTGACCTAAAATTGCTCCTTACATCCTCGAATGATGTTTTCGGAATGAACTTCCTACGCGTCCTCGATTGAGAGCATTTTGCGTTCTTGCGCACTTATCTGTATTTAACGGAAGTCTATTCTAGTTCATCCTCAGTATTCTTTTATATTCTGGGATCCTCGAGGATGGAACAGATCTGGGAAATTTTCGAAGCATTCGTTGGAAGTATTTTCTCTTATTGTCTCTGTTTTCTACTCTCTTCTGACACAAGCGGCTCGCCCTGAATGCCATGTTCTTCTACTGATTTTTCCTTGAGAATCATCAAAGCCATTATGAAGTTGACACTGGACAGTATGGAACCGTCGTTGCTGAATGTGTTCTTGGAGGGATGCTGATTTGATAGCAGTAACTTTGCTGTTATTAGGATTACAATGACAAATTATAACTCTTCATTGTTCAGCTGAAGATCGGACTGTTGGATCCATAAGCATCCAGTGAGCCCATTTTGGAGAACACAACTGGAGCTGTGAAATGAATGGGTTACGGCGCCTGATGCGGCGCCCACCAGATCCCACGAAATGTGTTGGTTGCTATAGACAATAGGACAGTGGCCATGGAAGTCGGAATCCTTTAAGGGATGTGTAACGAACGACTTACCTTCCGTAGCAATCGGCCCTGGAAATGGGTGGCTCCCAGCCTCCGGAACGGAGCCTTCCCAGAACTTCCAAACCCGTGCCTTCCGGACTTGCTCCAGAAGATGGCAGGTTTCTCAGCTTTTGGCGAGAAGCAGGGTTGCGACAGTGCGCGTAGAAGGGAGCGAGCTTGCCCGGAGCCGCCGTCGACGCGCATCTTAGTGGTAGCAGCAAACATCCAAGGAGATCCTGGGACTCTGATGTGATGCAAGATTCTTTTGGGAACGGTCTAGTCGATCTTGAGTACATCGAGAGATCCGTCGTGCAGTGCGTGCAGCAGCGCCACACTGAGCTCGAACGCCACGTGGATCGGGACGAAAGGGAATCCGAAATTGATCCTGGCCATCAAAGAAGAGAGCACTTCCTGCGGCTTTCGCTCTGCGAACGTGCATCTAGACGGCTGTCTCGTGGAAAACTTGTCGATGCAAAACAAGTGGGCTCGAATACGTCGAACCGCATTCTTCTGCTTCAGGTACCGTTTATACCTGCGGAGTGAAAAGGTGCATGCTCAGATCAGCCACCGACCGAAACACGTACTCTCGGAAACGCCTTTCCTTTCTGGCATGCTCCGGCATGGGTGCACATGGGATTCTGTAATGAACTGTGCTTTCGCTCCTTACTTTTCTTGAGTGCAACACTGTTGTTGTCTCCAGAACGATGTCGATCTTTTCCTCAAGAACGGATGGCTGCTAAGTGGGATCGAATTTCGAAGAGCAAGGCAAGCATCCGATTTCCATATTTAGACACAAAAATTTCTTCAAAAAACGAGAAAGAGGGAAACTTTCTGATTTCTTTACTCAGGAAACTCATTCTCCATGCAAATTTCAAAGTGCGTCTCTGGAAGCCATATGGAATCCCAGAGTACCCATACTACTGGTGGTGTGAGCTGGGGTTTTAAGTTCTTAAGCAGGTAGCTGCAGTATCGACATCCCTCCTCCCTCTTTCTATGAATTCTCTCACTTTCCACAGCGATCTCTCCCATAGGAAGTTATGAGTGCGGCATGCTGGGATGAGAAGACCACGCCTTGTCACACGATGCAGTCTGATCTACTGGCATACGTGAGGATGAGGTGGCGAAGATTGAATTTGGGAACGCACAAATGGTGAACTGGCTGCTACCAGGACGGAGAAGATGCAAAGAAAGGACCCATGTCCCGCGCTGCGAACTGTCTGTGTAGTCGTCAACGCCGCACCGACAATTAGATCTTGGGACGTTCGCTTCTGTCTCTTGCGCAGGCATGGAGACGTGGCTGTTCTCGTGAGTGTGTCTGACGCTTAAAATCCACTATTCCCCGGGGTTTCCAAGCTGCTCGGGGCGGTGGCGAACAGCAGCTTGTAAGAGCAGCTGCGGGCTCGTGAAAGAGACTATCATTGCGGCCGGCGAAAGCTACAATTCTCGTGCACAGGTGCCAAAGTCAGTTTCTTAGGTATGCATTCCGAGTTCATCAAAGCTGGCTCTGGTCATCACGCACCACAAGAATTTTTAGTATCTAAGTAGAACTGTAGATTGTAATGGATTTTCATAAGTGTTACTAGTAATCCTAAAATAAGCAGTTCATTTATTTTTGAGTACACAGATTTCTTGGAAATGAAATTTATTATTTCGGAACCCAGAGCTTTGGAGAGTTATTAAGGAAGAAGCTTGTATAGGAGATTAAATATCTTTCTTTTCTGTGTCGTGTAGAGGGCATAAGATGGACTCCTTTTTCATTTGAAGATGAAAATAAATTCCTTCGTTAGAAATTGTTTTTCATAGCTTGTGTCAATGCTAAATACCTAAAGAAGATTCTTGAGTTCTGGGACATGTGCTGCAGGATCGAAATTCCTGTAGCACTTTCGAATACGAAGCTTCAAATTTTTGGACTGAAGATAGCAGTTTCTCTGAGTCATATTCCATTCACAACACAACTACAGATTCCCTAATTATGGGCTTTTTTCGAAAGAAAGGATACCGTGGCATCCCTGCTTCTTTCGCTCCATAGAAATCTGCGAATCGGGTCCGCATGATTGGGATTGCTGGAAACCATTAGTAGCGAGTCTGGAGTGTACCATCGATTATATTATTCTGATTCCATAGCCAACTGTTGTGTACTCAGAACATTTTGAAGGTAAGTTGCTTTAGTCATCTGATGTAATCGCTTCGTTGTGCTTGTCACCCATTCTGAAAAGGATTCCTTAGATACGATATGATATACAGTAAAAATGAATTTATTGCTCATTGGAGTTTTTGAAAGTTTTCACCCGTGCATCTCCAATAAGCAACAACAAAAGAAAACACTATCGAGAAAAAAAACAAAACTTTCGAGGGTAGTCAACTATATCAGATCGTATGAAAAAATTCTCACGATTAACGTGCGTAACTTTTGACTGCAGTCGGGGATCGAAATGCTTTCTGTGGTTTGGTACGCCCATGGCGCTCCAATCCGAGCTTGAGCACATACTTTGTTTTGCAAACAGGATTAGTTTCTTAAAAGCCTCAAAGAAGGTGGAGGAATCGATAATTCAAACGATATTGCGAATCCATACGATGTTTTCCCATATTGTTAGTGAAGAGTTTTATTTGGAGGCGCAGCAAGATTGCTGTGCTGCGATGTCAGTTTCCCACCCTGACAACACGAGGCAGTGGTGGTTGCCAGCCGTAGTGAAAGTGCATGGGAGGTACTAGGCATCCGTGGGAGCAGATTTGTTGCAGCCTAACAGTAGTAATAAGAGGATACTGAGACCTTTGTGTGTGATACCACTTTTGTGAAATGAGTAATGTTTAGGGGAAATTGTACTTAGGATTGGTGGGAGAGGAGGATTTTCCAGTAGACAAGACATGCAATTCATGTGTTCAGCTCTGCAGTGCACGCTTTTAGTTGATATCACGTTTATGTGTGTTTGAGTAATCTTAATGAGACTTGTTTTCCATAGGAATGGCAGATGTATTGGACATCCATGCAGAAGAGTTTGAAGTGGAAGAGGAAGGAGATCGTAAGTTTGTGGTTTTTTGTAAAAGTTTCCTGTTCATTGCTGTGGTTTGCAGAAGGGGTTCAAAAACTCAAGGAGAAAGTGAAACACCGAAAAGGTCGGGGATTTGGGCTGGACAGCTCCACAAAAACGGATGTGAATCTTTATGAGTCAGTGGATGTGGATGGTGATGATCTTCCTGGCCCACAGCGCTGTAAGGAAAAGGTGTTTAGGATTGAGGAGTGCAGTGGTCTTGTTTGTAGCTGTGGAAGGGTGGATCCTGTTTGTGACTGGAGTCCATGAAGAGGCACAGGAGGATGATATCCAGGAGAAATTTTCTGAATATGGGGAGATCAAGAATTTGCATCTGAATATGGACCGTCGCACAGGATTCCTCAAGGGTTATGCTCTTGTTGAATTTGAGACATTCAAAGAAGCCTCAAATGCCCTGTTAGGATCAGCAGGAACTGAAGTGTTGGGTCAACCTATCAGTGTGGACTGGGCATTTGTGAAAGCACCAAAACACACTCACAGACGACGGCGTAGATGAAGCAAGCAGCCTTTTCATTTGGATCCTATGCCACTAGTTTCACTTTTCTGGATTAATGCCCCCCCATATGGTGTGATACTCCTGGCAGTCCAGAGAGTTGGACCCATATTTTGAGGTTGCACCCAGAAAACTTTCCCTCCAAAGTTTTCACAAAAGTGGGGAGTTGACTTGTGATTCTGTTTTGTACAAATACAAGCTACTTGTAAATGTTACATGTGAACTACTTGGCAGAGCATTATTCCCTTGTTCAGCAGTGCTGCACTGTGACACTGCTGCTGCATACTTGTTTGTCATTTACTGGTGGACTCCAGCACAATGGCATAAGGAGGAAGGAGGGTGTTTGTAATATGTTCACCAAATGGGAAACAAAGCCCGGAACACATGCTTGACATTTCCAATACCTTCATTTGCCAGAAATATACTTGTGATGAAAGTATGGAATGGGTAATTTTTCAGATGCCACATAATTGGGAAGTGTCACAAAAGGTAAAAAAACTTTGGAACCCGAAAAATGGAAGGAAGCAGCAGGCGTTGCCTACTTTGTTTGCCTGATGGAAGTATTTTAATATAGACCTTAGTCTTCAAGAATTTACATCTATGAGGATGTGTTCAAAGTAGGTTACTTGAAAATTGTTAGGGGACTGGCTTCTTTGTCGCCTCAATTGCTGTGGATCAAAACGTCCTGCGTTTCCGCGAAGAAGCTGCAACCTTTGTCGAAACATGGTGTTGGCGATATTAAGCGTTTTGGAAGCCTTCCTTGCAAACAAGTATCACCTGTGGAATGGTGTGAAGGTGGAGACGCACATACTCGAAAGTGCCATTCAGCTGCTTCCCGGAATGCCGATGCCGCTCTTTCACGTTAAAAGGCGAACTGGCTATAGCTGGGTAGTGCTTGCCTGTTCTTTAAAAGTCTTATCCCACGACTGCTAGCGTTGCAGTTAGCAGGGTCTTCAGCGTGCGCATTCATCGTCTGTTGCAGTTTTCCTTCCGTAGCCCTCCCTGCGAGCATTCCCTTGCCCACTATCCGTCTTCCTACTCCGATAAGGAGGAACGACGGCTGCCCTTCCTCGGATTCCGATCTCAAAGTTCGTGAGGAGGCAATCGATAGACTCGGCAGTCTGTCACGTCTTCCTTGCCGCTTCTCACTCTTTGTTTTCTCCTCGTGCTTTTAGCATTGCGTGGATGGATGATAAGGAGAACTCTGTGGAATGCTCACAGCGGCAGAGCGAGGGTAACAGAGCCGCCTGACAGACCCGTGGTAGCGAGCAGTGTGTTTGCGCAGAGTGTGGCCGCTGGCAGCGAAGCGACCACGGAAAAGGTCGCAGCTTTGGTGTTGCCGCCTGCCGAAAAGTGTTTTTGGCCTCGATCTTCGCCGACCGACCGACTTGTGGGAACTGAAGCAGGCCGCCAACCACCTAGCGCATTCTCGCTAGTCGCTGAAACCGCATGTCCGAACAAGGAATGTCACGCGTAGCCCGAAAGACGAAAGCGGCCCTCGGGAAGGCCGGAGTGTCCGCTTACACGTCGCAGCCCTCGAGGGCGCAGGGAGTTGCGAGCTCAAGTCCTCAGATGAGTTTTCTCATCCGTGGATGACGGATTTCGCGCGGGACGGAGGGGGAGGTTCAAAAACGGACGGGAGCGAAGACGTTGGAAAGGCGGGCACGGAGGTATCGACGGCGGCGGCAGCATACGAGGGTAGCCTTGTGCGAGCCAGGAGTCCCTCGCAGGCGGCGAGCGCGGCTCGCAGAGCCGACACGTGAGCTACGCGATGCGATACCCGTGCGAAGAGCTGGAAGATGGTCATCCAAGGATATGGAAGATGAAGCGCGCGACCTGGCTTCCCGGGCGGCCAGCGGGGATTGGGAGGAAAGTGAAGTTGCGTGGTGGCGCGCTTAGTTTCAGGGGGAGCAAACGGCTCTCGTCCTCACGCGAAGCTCAGTCCTCCGTGTTGGCCGTAGCGGACGGTTTCCTGGGTTCTCCTGCCATCACGTTCAAAGCACGTTCATTCCTTTCTCAAAAAGTTTCGTGCACTGGTAGTTCTCCATTGCGTAGCTTCCCGAAGGTCTTAGCTCTCTCGTTTCCGAGAAGTCCGTTCCGGTCTCCAATCTTCTGGAGATGTTGGGAAGGTTCCTGCAATGTCGTGTCGTGATGTCGGAAGGTTTCTCACATCGTGTTGCTTGAAGTCGTTGCGACGATGGCACACGAGAAGGCGCTGCTCTCGCATTGCACCTCAACATGCAGAAGACTTCACTGTAGCCGCAGCTCTGTCGTAGGAGGCGAAAGACAGCAGTCGAGGAGTGGCGGGAGGAAGGTGGATGGACGAATCCGCATCTGGAAAGCATTTTGGGTAAGAGCTGCCGTCCTGAACCACACGCTTGAGGCTAAGGGATGCGAACGGCGGGTGAATGAAGGACCAGCAAGCAGGAAAAGCAGCCTTCTCTTCCTCTTGTCGGTGCCGCGGTGATCACTGTTCAGGTGGGAGCCCTCCGGGTCCAGCTTGTCAGTGGGCTCATTTCCTATTCAGAGGACCATTACGTTGCTCGCGATGAACTTGCAGCTCTGCAGAAAACTCCATTTCGTTGCTTCGGCGGAGCAGTTCCGCTATGCACGAAATGGACCGTGCTTGCTGCTTGTGTCATTTGGTTGCTATGGCACGCATCGTGTCATTCGGAATCTCCTGCAAGATCAATTTTTTTTTTTTTTTACATTTAAACTGAATGCTGGTTCTCAAGTTTTAGTTGTTAGAGGAAGTCGTGGCAGCTTTTTGCTATGATGCTTGTGAAGTTTGTTACATTTCTATTGTTTTGATGAATGATTCAGTGATCCTGGAATTCTCTGATTCGTAGCGGTATCTAAGTTCGTTTCTGTAGGAAGATGACTAAGACGGTTTCGAGTGTAATTTCCCGGAGGGGAGATATCTCATATGTGCTACGGAAAGTGCGCGTTTTCGGCAGTGATTTTTGAGAATGCATTTCTTGAGTTTTTCTTTTTTCGTTGAGTACGACGGTCTACCGATATGGTATCTTCTCTTACTATTAGGTGCTATCAGCCGGATATGCCGGGACATTTATTTATAAAATAAACAGGCAATTAAAGTTTCTCCTGGTGAACCTAAGGGTTCACCATGTCACAGCAACTTGCTGGTTGCCGGTGCAAAGACCGGCGAGGTCCACCCACTGCGCGGGGGGTAGGGATAAAACAAACAAAAAGAAACAAAAACTGTAACGTAGGGAAGGGAGAACTGTCTAGCGGTGGGGAGGGCGGGGTAGGGATCACATTGCGCGCGGATCGGTTTCCTAGATCCTGTTCAAGATCCCTGCGTCCTGTTTGCGTCCAGGTGGGGCCACCTGGATATGTTCCGCACAAAGATGCGCGTCCAGTGGATGGCATCTCTTGCATTCTGTCCTCTTCTGGACGCGTTCTATGCCGCCAGGATTCCACGAATGAAGCACAGCACTGCTACATACGCGGCCAGAGGCAGGGCGGCACGCGAGAAGAGGCGCTTGGGCCTGGGGCCACCTCCGTCAATCTTCAGGATCGTCGCAAGACGATTCCAAAGGAATCGAAGGGCAATGCGGTCCACGAGAAGGTGCGGGAAAGTCTCTTTGTCCCCGCACTGGTCACAAAGGGCATCCACACTACCACGTGTCCAGTGATACATAGGAGTGTGCTTTGCACGGGAGTGCTTTATGCACGTACTTTACTATTAGGTTGGTTGTCTCGATCGTATTTCTCTCATTGATCTGTTACACGTTCTTGAGTTTTTTTCTGTCCTGGCATTGGAATCTTCAAAGTCTTCATTACATTAACCTATGTACATTCTCTGAGGATATCGTTCGGTGGTTTGAAGCTAATGGCATTGGAAGAAAAGGTTTCTGTCTCCCAGAGTATGTTGCTTTGTGTTGTGTGGTGAGTTCTTCAGCTTGCTAACTGCGAGTGCTGGTGAGTTGGAAAGGAAAAAAAAGGAATGCATCCACCAGCAGGATGGTTTTCGACCGCTGATGTGTCGTGATCACTCTGAGGGCTCTTTCGTACGTGTTTTGATGGTTCACCAGCTGGAGGGGTGCCACTTCAAGGTCACGTCCCTTGAAGATCACCAGCAAGCAGTCGGTGTTCTGTGGGATTTGGGTGTTTCGACGGACACCGTCACTGCGTCGGGTTAGCCAGAGAGGGATTCGGGTCTTCAGCAAGCTGCACGGTATGAGTTGCATGGCTGTTCCACGTGTGACACACAGAACACCTGGAAGGGAAAGGAAAAAAAAAAAAAAAAAAAACCTAGGGTTCAAGTACGTTCCTTTCGTCTGCAGCATGGCCGTAATGTAATCTTATCTCGGAAACGATAAAGTGACGGCACTTATAGTGCAATACATAGTGCTCGAGGGTTTTCTGATCGGGCAGATTGCAAAGTTTCACCTCACTTCTGCATCAATTCTTGAGTTTTTGCGAATTCGCTGGTCAGGTATGTGGTCTTGCCAGGTTGCTTGTCAGGTTGTGTTAGTTAGGATTGGAGATCTGGGAAAAAATTGGATTCGTGGACGAGCACGAATTCTTTTGTTTGAGCCGAAGTAATTTTTTGTAATTTAAATTTAAAAGATGCTATAGTGACAAGTTCTCTCTTTCTCTCTCCCCCGCTCTCTCCAAGGAACAGCCTAAACGCCTAAAACGATTAAAATGAGAACAATTTTTTTTAAACTGGAAAAATTGATTTGTAGGCACAGTTTAAGCATCAAACATAATATGTGTCCACGAATTTGTTTTTGCAATTCATTTTTTTTCTTATACACGTTTCTCAACCCCAGTGTTTGTGTAGTTGAAGTAGGAAGTTTCATAGTGCTTTTGGTCACCATAAGCTGCAACTTCACAGACAAGTTCAATATGTTTAAGAATCTAAATTCAGTTTTAAGTCAGTTAGGGGCCATTCCGTATGTGTTTCAGCTATTAAATGTAATATATTGAAAAACTGTGACATTCAACGTTACCAACTTGCTGTGTGAGGAAGGATAAAATAACTTTGATTATATGACCAGTTGTATTTTGTTTAGTTGTCACCTCGATATGAAATTTTTCAGTCAATTGGTATCAAATGGGAATTTTTGATTGGTGGTTGTTTTCAATGAAATGCTGCATTTTGGAGTGTCTTGGACATATTTTCGTCTTCACATTTCACATCGCATAACCTTTTATGGAGCATTGGAAGTAGTTAGAGCAAGACTGGAAAAGTTAAAGAGTTAGAATGCTGCCCCTGATGTAATGATTTCAAAACATATATGCAATAGCATATCCATATCCATAAACAAATCTAGCATCACTTTGTGCCCATTAACTTTTTAATATTTGGAATCGTGCATCGAATTGTTTTATTATTTTTGTGTTTTTGTCAAACAGCGATTGTTTATGGCGATCACTTTTGTTTTATAAGCTGAGTAAAAGTGGTGTCCATCATATTTCCATTTGGTGTTGCTTGTGTGCATATCCATGCCAATAGTTTCAGGGGTGCAAGTTAACATCAATTCTTCCCCGTAATCTCTAGCAGTTCATCTTTTCGTGGGTCTTAATTTGTCTTTATAGATGGGTATCCTCGAACTAATGGAATTGTATTGACTTTTGATTTTTGTAAGGAGTTTAATGCTTGTCTATTTTTCCATTTAACAACCAGCAATTTATTGCAGCAAGTTGTAAAATGCATTGCATTCCTAAATGAGTTCTCATGGTTCTACTGTTTTGCATGTTTTCCCTTTTTCTAGTGGGTATCATGTATATTATAAACTTTGGAATAACAGAAAATATATTAAGAACATTTGATGATCCCAAAGTGAATTTCTTAGGTATTTTTTAAGAACTTTAGGTATCAATAAGGCTGTAAATTCTGTAGACTCAACCTTTTTTGTGGAGTTATTTTGTTCATGGGGAGTTACACTTCTTCCCCCCCCCCCCATGGCATGTGAAGGATTTCCATCTAATGTTTTTTTTGGCAGTTGATTTAAGTGAAAAGTGTGCTTGTAGTACATTTATTGTGGAATGGAGCTTTTTGAAGTTTTTGATCATTTGGTAAAGTAGAACTGGAACTTCTTTTAAGGACTAAAGTACGTATTGGTACTTCAGTTGAAAACTTAAACATTGTATTTCTCAAATTTCGCATTTTCATTTTTGGCTTACTAAAAAATTTAGGCTTCTATTAAAGCTCAAGCTTCTCATTGAAGAATTGATGTAGTGTCACATTTTTGTTTTGTTGAATAGTATGATTGTGTTGTGTTAGGTATAAGTGTAATGGGTATCTTCTATTATTCTGTATTTGCTAAAACTTGTGTTTTCATATTCAAGTAATATCAGATTGCTTTATAAGAGACAGCATAAATTAGATTTCTCCGTGATTGCATTTTTTCTCACAAAATGTTTTCTGGTATGAGTTTTTGTTTCCATTACATTGCTAATGATTTCTGCTTCCAATTTTTACAATTTCCTTCCCATATCTCACTCGTAATTTGGAACTTAAATTATGAGCAGATGCTGTTGTGCATTTGAATCTACTCTCTATGTTCATGATCTCTGTCTGAGTATAAACTGTTTAGTAGACACTTCTGTTTTAAGTTATGACCTAAATTTGCATCAGCTTCATTTAGATCATTTCAAACTTCAAACAAACAAAGCGTTTTATTCCCCGTTCATTGTTTGGTTCGCAACAGATTTTTAATATCTTTCAGGATATCTGGTATTTGGGATGAACAGTGTAATGAATGACTACAGAGTATGTACATGATGTTATAAAGAATAGGGAAAACTTGCATCCTGGGAACAGATTCTTCTGATTATTAACTCATGGTTGCAAAGTAGATTTTCCTAGTCTGAAACCAACATTTCATATGTAACCTGTTGTTAGAATTTCATAAGCTTATGACTGAAAATTTTTGATAATATAGAAAGTTGACAAAAGTATTTTTTTAAGATTTATGATTTTGAATTCAAGGGTGCATATTAGATGGATAACAGATAACTTTGATTAGCTTACAATGAATTAAAGACATTGTCAAGCACCGAAATAGGAAAAAGATTCTAGTTTGCAAAGAATAGAGTTCATTATGGGAAAAAAATTACTAAAAGAGTTGATAATTGGCTTCATTTTTTTGTCATGAGGGCAATGTTTGCCTAAATGCTAAGTACTTCCACCATGCTGCAACTCAACATGTAAACTGTGTCGATGGTGAAAATTTTAAATTTTGTTTAGAGAATATTTAACTTGTATAAGGAGTTGCATTTGTTGAACTTGACTTTTCACATTTTTTATTATGCCTCAGTTTGATCTGATAACTAGTGATGTATGCAAAGTAGTTTTCAATTGCCTTTTATTTTGTCTGTGATTTTCAATTGCTTTATGAAAAATTGGAAGTTGTTTCAGGCAGATGTTTCAATTTGAACTGAAATAGGGCATCTATCAGAAGTAGTGGAAGTCTGTATTCAGACTACAGTAGCAATTATGTTAATCAGTTATAATCATTTGTTTTTTTAGTCTATTAAAAAGTCTTGTTTTTCAGGTGTTTTGCTTGATCCAGTATTATTTCCTAGAGTAATTGTACTGAGGTTATTTTGCACTGACAGAAGTTCATGGTGGATTTCAAATAATCTGTGTTTCGGAATGTTGATACTGTTAAAACTCTATATATTGTATATGGTGTTTCAAAAACTTGGATCAGAATGTTAAAAGCTCAGTTGAAATCTACGTGTTTTTTTTTTTTTCTCCACTGATGCAGTTGCATCTTATCAGAAGTGGCTTTGTATTTAAAAGAAGGCTTAGGTATTTTAGTCATTTCCTTTATTTTCTCGAATTCAAATTTAGTTTGCATATTTTTTTATTGTGCTTTTGTTCAGACATTTTATTTTATAGAGAAATTTTGTATGGGATTGCAAGTGTGGGTACTACAGCTTTTATGGGCTTGTTATGTTGCTATCCATATTCAATTAACTATTTGTGCATAGTCTTTGTTGTAATAGCTTATAAGATATTCATCTGTTGACCAAAAAAAATTCTGTATGAGCTTGCAGATGCTTGGTTAGCATGTATTTGATGTTTGAATTTACTGATATTCTTGTAATTATGAAATACAAGTTTTGAATTAATTTTGATGTTAATGTTATTTTTTGTGTGTGTGGTAGATATGAGTGCCTAAATAAATCATCAAGAAAGTGAGATGGGAGAATTGTTTTGGAAATATTGTGTTACATGGTAAGGAAATATTAATTATTTTGAGTGTCAGATTGAGCACGTGGATTAGTGTCTTAATGGCACTTTACTTGTACTTTGAATGAATCCATTTTACAAAATAAAAAAATTTTCAGGTGTTTTCTCTTGCTATGTATATATATCTTCCTTGTTTGTATAAATTGCATTAACAGCTAACTGGTTAATATTGATGTTATTTGTAATGTACTTGTCATTGCTTCCAGCACTAGGGGATAGTTCTGTGACAGCATACAACTGTTTAATTACGATCTTAAGACTGTGAATCCCAGGCAGTCCATTTGTGACTCATACATACATGTCTAATACATAGGAATTTTTTTCTTTTTTTTTTAATGGGAATCGATTGTGTGAAAATTATTTTTCGTTATAAATGATGGATTTTGCTATATTTTTTCTGTTTTACTTATTGAACCAGTTATTGAATTCGTTATTTGCCCTTTCGTCATGGCATCTGTTCTTTTATGATTTTGAATTTCCTTTTGTGTTTGTAGTGCATTATTTTATTTTAAGTACAAATTATTTGTATCTTGTGCTGCAAAGCAGAAAATATTTTTCAGTGTTCTGGATTAAAATAAAATACTTAAGTTTATTGTGGGTTGTCGATTGATTTGCCTTTTTTCAGTATTCATTAAAAGCTCCATTAATAGTATTACTCGAAGGTGGGGGTCTTATTCAAGTCAGACAGCTAGATAGTTGCATGAAGTCTTCTGTGTTTCTTTCTTTCTCTCTCCAATTTGTTTCTTTGCAATGACAGTTTGTGAAAACAGCACAGGCCAGGAAAGTATGGATTTGCATTATCAGCAATTTTCTGAAGTTAATATTTTTTTAAAGAAAGCTTTGTGAAGTTATGATCAAGCATGTTTCATTTCATTCATATCTTATAAAGTCATCATTCGATTTTCAGTTTTTTTTGTCTAAGGGATGAGAAACTGTTCAGTGCTTATTATTGAGTGCTTTTGTTAATTCTTGGAACCAAATGCACATCTCCTGATGCTGCTTGCATGAGAGAAGTGATAATTTTATAGATGAGCAGTAAAAAGGGAGTTGGAAGTGTATGAGAGAAGTGAGAAACATTTCTTCTGGGGAAAGCTGATTTTCGTAATTTGAAAACTTTGTTGCACACTTTGCTGGCTTCATACATGCATAATGTTTAACCCAAATGTTGATTATTCTAGGTACTGCTTTTATCGATGTAATGACTGCTTACCTATTTTTAATATTATAGGAATATTACATTAGGTGGCAGCAGTGCAGCCTTTAAAAAAAAATTTTTTCTCTTCTTTTACTGATTTTCCACATCAGCAGATCAGCTCCGGAATTTCGGATGACAATTTTTCGTGTGAAACCTGTTGAAGATCCTATTGAGTTGACAGTGATAGTTCATTCTTTTGTGTTTGAAAATGTTGCTAGGTTAATTTTGGTAGATTTTGAGAGGTTCAGTGCATTGTAAAAGTTATTAAATTTTTTAATGTTTTTGCTGCTCACCCTATAGTCAAAGTTTTTGAGAAAACTTTCGTGATACCGTGTATATTTACCAATGTTACGATATTATATTGTAATTTTTGGGCAGTTTGAAGTTTAGATGTTAGAATTTCGAAAGTTCTCTTTTACTTATTGAAGAATGGCTGACTGGGAAGCTCTCTGGAAGGCTCTCTGGAAGTGAGGAGTTACAGGGATTGTCATGATTCTTATTGTTAGCAAGTCTAGCATTTAAAAAAATTTCATTTGCAGACATGTAGTAATGTATCCAACATTTTCTTGATTATTGATTTGTTTGCCTCATGAGTCCTTTGTCTCTTCTTTCAGTTTCATTTTTTTTGCCTTCAAACTTTAAATGGCAGCCACATGTAGCCTAGTGGTTTTCTGTTAAATGTTGCATTAAATGTAAAGCAATATATTTCGTATTTATGGATATATTTAACTGCAAGGTCTCAAATCTCATGTTTCTCATTGCATGGTTTAAAAGAATTTCTCCGAGTGTGGTACTTTCATTTTCCGGAACCATAATTGTCAATTCCTGGAACTCAGTTGAATTTTTTAAATTCGCTAAAGTTCTCTGTATACCACACAGAACTTCTCCTTTTCTCTCCTGAATTCATTTGATTTTATGTTATTGATTTATCATGTTCTTCCATGTGTCATTGTTTGATTTTTTTCATTTGGCCCACTGCTTTAAACTATCTGTGATTTCTAATAACATTTCTTATATCCGTAGTGCCAGCTTTCCTCTTTTCAGTTTATTTCTATAAAATCATTCTCATACTTATAATAGAGTGTTTGACATTTGTATTTTCTCATGACATTTACGTGTATGTGCTCTTATCTATTGATTTTATAGTTAATCCATGGAATGCAGCCACAAAGGATTGCTGATTATTTTGTGATATGTGGGCTTCCTCCCAAATTGGAGTCGCTTCCAAATCTCTGCAAAGATCCTTTGACTCCAAAAAGCACACCACAACTGAATCCGATCACTGATATTGCTGTTATTTTCAAATCTTTGGGAGAACTGCCACCTGAGGGATTCACTTGCATTGATACCACTCCTGCAGGTGTATATCTTGTCTATGCATGAAATTCACTTTTCCTGCAACTGGTGCATGTGATGCTATAGAATGTAATTTTAGGCTGGTCAGCAAATTTGAATCATGGCAGTCCAAGAACTCCGGATGCGTTCTTATGCTATAGAAGGGGAGGCAAGAAACCTCCTCTTCAAGATATTGGGTGAGCAGTGCCTCTGTTTGGTCGAAATTTATCCTTGATTGTTTCTTCATGTAGCGTTTTGTATGAAGATAAAGAAAAGGTGATGGCTGATGCAGAATTGCTGCATTCAACTCCTTATGGGAGACCTGCAAATGTGAGCAATTCCGGATCTGGAGTTTTCTTGACATATAGAAGAGCAACTCAAAATCATCCATGTCATGAGCTTATAGTCAGTGACATCTGTGTAATCATTACCAGTGCAGGAGAAGAACCTCCTCATTCATATTGCATGATAGGCAAGAATCTCAATAAAGGAGTTCTTGGATCTGATGTATACATCTGCTACAAGAAATCTGTGTTTCGGCCACAAACCCTCTCCTATAAGCCAGGTATGTTTGTCTATTTTGATATAATGTACTGTTGCTTTCATTGTTATATTTTTCAGGAATTTTGATGTATCATCCCCAATTGCAGCATTCAGATTTTCCGCTCCCAGAATCGGTATCCCTCTTTTGCCTGCCAATGGGAGCTACTATTGAGGTATGGCCATCAAGTGCCTGCAATCCTCCACCCTTGTTTTCTACGTTTGCACTTACTGTTACGGACGAAATTGAAAAAGTGGAGAAAGTGTATGGTGCTAGCATTATGTTCTATGAACCGTTTGATTGGGAACAGTTATTAGCTCAACAAAGGCTTGATTTAAATTTGTCATCTGAGAGAAATGACCAAGTTTCTCTGCATACTAGCAGAGCTCTTTGTTTTCTTTCACATTGGCCATTTTTTGATACTTTTGAGCGCTTCCTTTTATATTTACACAAACAGTTGCATACAGGTCCACATACAATTCCTCTGGAATATTTGGTGGAGCATTTTATGGTTGAAGTTCCCTTCCCATCTGTTCAACGCCCACACGTCCTTGTTCAACTTGACACTGATATACATCTCACTCTTATTCGACCCGAAGACACTCCATTTCCTTTCAGGTAGGAAATTAGGATTCTAACAAAGAAGCCCTGGTTTTGTAGTGCATCATCATTCCGCACACTGCTGCAAAATCTGGGACCTGATCTCTGTTTGTTAGCACTGTTCCTTGTTCTTACAGAACAGAAAGTCTTATTGCATTCCTTGCGTCCTTCAGTCCTAACGGCTGTTGCTGAAGCAATGACAATGGTAAGTAGCTTGTGTATACACTGCAATCATTAGTCCTTTTAGATGATATTTCCATTCCGCTGGCAGTGTCCTTACATCCCCCTATGTCCATTAGCACTTTGTGAGATTCTAACTGCTCCAGTACCTTTCCTGGTAGGAGTTGATTCCCGGTATTTTGATATGTATGAACCTCCAGAGGATGTCAATTTTATAGATCTTGATACACAAACCATATTTCTGTTAGTAGTGTAATCCAACATACCTAATACTAATATGTTATTCTTAGTTGTTTGGAACGTAAAGGATTGAGCAATAAACTCCTTCCCAAGAAAGCTGCCAAGAATTTACGTGTAAACCTTGAACGTTTATATGAGCGAATGATGTGTCAGATACCTCCTCGATCTACTCAGGTGGATGATATGGACTTGGAACTGCGCCTTCGCCACCGAGAACAGGCTTTGGAATTAGATATTCAGCGAGCATTCTTGCACTTCATGGCTGCCATTTTGGAGGGGTATCGGTCTTATCTAAAACCCATGACAAGAGTTTCTAATCTTGACCGAAGTGCGCTTTTTGATAATGCTGCATTTTTGAAATCTCGTGAAAAACATGCTCAATCGTTTTACAAAATGCTTCTTCGGACGCAGTTGTTTATACGATTTTTGGAAGAAAGATCCTTTGCTGGTGCTAAGCAAGTCTCTCTGACTTTTTTTGATGAGTGTGCAGGGCAGTTGCCAAATACCAAACCTATTGAGCAGCCTTCCAGTGAAAGGACAGTGCTTGTCCTGCTACCGGACTTAGGAGGACTGCCCACAGATGCACTATATAGTTATCCTCAAGGAGTATCCAGTATCAATGCACAGTTATTCAAATGCAACACCCAGTTATCAAATAAGGCTGCTGTGAAGTTAGTTAGCTCACCATTTGTGCAGCGTTCTAAGCATGAGTTACGCATGGCTCAAAAGATGGCTCATCAGTGTGCACAGAGTGCTCCACATTGGGCCCATTTTCTGTTATCTACTTGCTTCAGCATCTGGTTTAGTATCTTACCAGCATTTGTGGAGAGTATGGGAGTATCTCATGCAGCATCAGTTTTACAGCTTGCCATGGATGTTCTCCTACATTTGGAAAATTTTCAAGATGCTCCGGAAGAATACTGTTACCGAGTTTGCATGCAATTGTGTCAGGTGTATTCGCAGCCTGTATTGGCAGTTCGTTTGTTGTTTGAAATGCGTCGGCGGGGAGTAATCCCCAGTGCTATTACATACGGTCATTACAATCGTGTTGTCCTGGAAGCAAAATGGCCTCGCAGTCCTTCGTGGACACGCTTACGGAATGTAATTCGAGCTGTCACTTGCTTTCGATCTACGACTAATGCAAATAGAAATCGTGCTGAGGTGTCAATGGAGTCTCCCCAAAGTGCAGCAGGTAATGAATGTCTTTAGGAGCATGTTATTGTTTTTGGCTCTTCTTCTTTGTTTCCTAGATCAAAATACGGAGATAAGAATGCAATTGTCCCCAGAGATAAGTAGGTTGTCCCCTTATGTACAGTGGGTAACATTGCTTTGCAGCCAAACATCAAACCTTAAAGTTAGATTCTGAAAAAAGTGAATCTGATGCTTCCAAACTGCGTACTGGAAACTTAGCCAAAGTGTGCAGTGTGACTAATATTTGCAGTTTGCAAGTAGCTGGTAAGAATTTGGGAATTTAGGAATTTCTGGAAGCCAGATAGCTCCAGGCAGTGTCCTTATCACCAGCCATGGCAAAGTTGATGCTGGACGTCACTTTCCTCAGAGTCGTAGCATGAGTTTCAATAATTATGTTCAACGAGAACGTCATAGGTGAGCTCCAGCATGTGTAGAGTGCTCATTGTGGAATTGCCAAGCAATTTGATTCGCTTGAGGCATGAGATGCCAAATAGTTCTACCCTGCCTGAAGAATCCACCATGTTACAAGCTGGCAGCAATGGATGTAAAGAAAAAGACGATCAAGCAGATTCTCCATTACCTAAGTCTCCTTCTCGATTCCAGAGGTTTCACAAGCTGCGCAGCTCACTAACTTTTCGTAGCCACCATAAATCTAACCCTCCCTCAACTCCATCCTTTACCTTGGTTGTGGCTGATGATCCACTGGGTGCTTTCTCCAGATCACAAAGTAGCGTGAAACATGACAATCCAATTAGCTCTAAGCATATTTCTGAATGTGATGCTTCTTTGGAGCCTAAACTGTTTTGTGATTTTGAAGAAAATGAAAAACTGCCTTCCAAATCCACTTCAGCTCGCAAAGGTTCCGCTCCTGATCTTGGGAGTGCTTTATGCTGCTCAGTCAAAGCTGGACTGGAGTCACTGTCGGAAAGTTTCCGTAATTTAGCTCTCAGGTGAATATGCTCCCTTTTTTGTCCTAATTCATGGAATTTCTCCTCTATTAGCCCTTACAATCTGACACCACGCAAAGAGGCTCTTCAAGAGAGAGTTCGGCAGGCAGCCAGCAGTATGTATAAGCGACTTGATGAGCTCAAGGGAAGCATCAGCACTCCTAACCGTTCTTTGAATGAATCTTGGTCTTTAATGGGTTCATCTGACAAGTTGTCATGTGAAGAAGATTACTCCATCCTGAATGATGGTCTTGAAGATATGTTGTGTAAGTTAGTGTACCTCAGTACATCCATGTAATTATGACACATAGGCCACAGCTCACAGTTTATCCTACCCCTGCCTTTGGACAAATATGGACTATCGACACCTGATTCAAAACCCATTCTAGAACTGGAAATGACATCCACTTGTTGTTGCAGTCATTGTAGCGTGATATTGTATGATGAAGAAGTAATGGCAGCATGGTCTGCTGATGATTCCAATTTGAATACCCGTTGTCGTGTCTGTGGTGTTTCCACCGTACCGCACCTGACTGCTTGGGTACATAGCGGTGGAGCCAATCAGTCAAAGCAGAAAACTTTCACTGATGTGCAACCCTGTTGTGTTCCATATTTAAGTCCATTAGTATTGCGCCGAGAATTGGAGAATGTGCTCCAGTCAGAAGGACACTCAGTCTTACTAGATGTCATGTTTGTGGAGTGCCATCCTATTCTTTATTGGAATCTGGTTTGGATTTTTTCGCGAATCGGTGTCTGGTCACATCTTCCATCTTTGGTGCATAAACAGCAAAATCTAGATATTGGTTCTGCAGTAGTACGTACTTGTTGGGACAATCGATTGTTGCATAATGAAAAGGAGCCATTGCATGTTCTTTGGCAAACGCGTTATCCAACTTCTCCTTTAGTTGATGCCTTGCTTGCTGATCAGCAGCTGGACTGTCGCATGTGAGCTCTTGTTTTGCCTTCTGCATGCATGTTTTTTTCCGTAGTCATCTAGTCAGTATCATTGAATGCATTCAGTGGAGAGATTTTGATGAAGCAATTCGCTTAGCTACCAACATGAAGAAGACTGCGGACAGTATTGGCGATGAACGATATCCCCGTGAATCCATTTATCGTGATATTCTTTTTCTTTCTGTTGTTGCCCTAGGCAGAGATGAAATTAATATAGGCAAGAAACATTGTTTAAATACTGTTTTCATACATGCCAAAATGTGTTCTTTACAGATTCCTTTGATGAAGAATTCCAGGCAGCAGCGTATCGTGCAAAATTGTCCAAGATCAACATGTCCCCCAATCGTTTTGCACGGGCCTGTCGTAATATTTTTGCAGAGTTGTGTTTATGAAGAGCCATTATTTTTATTGCATGGAACCTGTTGCCTTCGGTGGTAGTTGTGCTTTTTTCTATTTAGCTCAAAATGTTCAGTATGGAGAAGAGTACCTGCTACACATTAATAAACTATTTAATTTATAATATTTGTAATCATCAATGCCTTTTTAAGGGAGTTTATGTATGCTGCTGCCCCGTTTTAATATTCGTCTTTGCTGAGATTGTGGAAAGACGAAGGCGTGGATGCAAGTGATGGGAGCGAGCGCAAATCAGACCACCTTTTCGTGCAATCTGTGGACCAAAAACTAAGCAGAGGCGAAGCAGGGTGCGTAAAAGAGCTGCGAAAGATCTTCTTCCAAAGAGTACCTTTTTGTAAAAAAAAAAAAAAAAAAAAAAAAAGAAGGGAGGAGGGAGAAGAAATGTCTTCAGTTTTGTGCCATTTTGTGTACTGGAAACGAATAGCAAAGGCGAATCCCTCGAATAGAGTGCTGGCATGTTTAAGGCAAATGTGTAAATGGGAGGATTATGATTGCATGATAAGGAGTCAGACCACGCATCGGAAGTGGTATGGAGTGGGAAACATTGCAGTATATAAAAAAAGCATCGAAAATGCATAATGGAATTTAGAATCGTCTGAAGTTCAGAATATGTGGTTACACTGCTACGTAATGAAAGTTGGCCGGCCTGCTTCCACGAAGCATTATGGGTGGTGGAAATGCATGGATTTTCTTCATTTTCCCAATTCAGAGGTGTTGGCCACGTCTCCATGAAGCGCAGCTTAGAGGACATCCCAGAAAACATGCGAGGTGTGACGTCCTCCTCCCTTTCCGAGTATTTCACCAATCTTGAGGCAAAATCTCTAAAGTGGTAACCTGCCTCGAATCATATTATTTTTCCGTACTTTTGACCTTTGGAATGCTGAAGTACTGTTCTTTTGTTTGCCTTTTTTCTTCTTCGACACTACAAATCCATTACTATTTTTACTTTCAGTCGCATTATTATTTAAAAAAAAAAAAAAAAATGAATCCTTGAGTGACAAGTTTAGGATGATTTAAGCAGAATACTTCCAAATCGTAGGTCTCATGGGAGATTTGACACTTAGTGCTGGGGGCGCATTGAAATGGAAAAGTGGAGAATTTCGAAAGGAATCATTTGGGGAGCTCTTTTCAGTGGGACTGATTGCATTTTGATTAACATGATGGGATTCAAAACAGTAACTGGATCATGCATAATTTCCTAGTCAGTGGATTAGAATCATCCTGACTGTTTGCATTGCTGCAGATAAATGCCACGAGCATTTGTGGAAGATGGACAGATCGAAATCGCACAATAAGAGGAATTCACCCAGTATTTTCTGTCATTTCGAGTTTTGGGTGCCTGGAAGTGCAACCATTTTCCAGTGATTACTTCTTTACGCCATCCCATTTGCAAAGTCATCCAGCCTTTACCAACTTGCTCCATTTGATGGCTTAGCGAGGGAATTGAGAGACTGGAAAGACAACCATGTATATTCACGTGATCATCCTTCCCAAATTTAGGGGGCTGTGTCGTTTTTACCACTGATTCCGCGTTAATAACTGCCTCAAACTTTTGCCCTGCCCTCTGTGGTCTTTCGTCGCCCTACATTTTGAATATAGAACCTTGTACATATAGTGAATATGTGATTTGGTATATATATATATATATATATGCATGGCTTACATGAAGCATGAACATGACACTACGAGTTCTATATTTTATCAACATTTATGTAAGGTAGCCAATTTTGTTGAACCTACTCAGCAGTCGATATCATGATCCCCCTGTTTAATAGATGTCTTTTGGAAAACGTTCCTTGGCCATTGTAATACATATAAACAGATGTATGTGTACTTCCGGTTGCATACCCATATGATAGGTTTATCGATTTTTTTTTTTTGGCTGAAATGACCAGATGCACTTTGTAGAGTTGGTTAAGCATAAGATTGCATCTGTGATTGTGTTTTGCTGTGAAATTTCTCTCTTCGGCGTTTGAACATTCTCCCGAAGTTTTTGTGGAATATATACGAAAGACAACTGATTCTTTCTCGTGGTGCATGCACATGTAAGGGCATGCTTTTGACAAAACTGCCTTTACGGGTGTTATAAATTCACACATATATACGTTGAAATTTTCATACAAAAATCAGGGCACTTCAGTTTATGACTCAATTTCAAAAATTATTCGTACACAATAAAAAAAAGTTTATAAGTAGTCGTGGGAGTTGTTTGCGATCCAGCTTCAAGGGTCTCTTCCAACGCAATTTTACGGTCAACGAGGGCCCCCTTTCTCCTACCCGCTTTCCTTTCCGAAGAAAAAGAAGGAAGAAAAAGAAAAGGAAAAAGCCACCAGACTAGAGGGGGATAGAAGTGCAAGGTATGGATTAATGTTTTCATTCCTTTACCTTTCTTTGAGCCATGTCTAGTTTCAGCCATGCTAAACAGCTTCTTCAACCGAATCAATGCCAGCAGCTCCCACGAATCAACCCATTTATGCATATTTTTGCTGACTACATGTTTTCTCCCTTTTAGGGAAGGTGAAAACTCGAAAACGTAAACAAAAATCCCAACTCATTCAGTCACTTTGTTTTGAAAGTAATTCGGATAGCCGTAGGCTTAAGTGTCAGTACTGTCGTGCATTTTATATACTCAGAGTCATTCCCGCAGTTTCATCTTAAATCAAAAAGTGCGAATCCAAAAGTTCTTCAGTGTTAAAGCCTCAATACGTTTAAAAAGCTTGCTTTTGCATTCAAGCAGTTGGATGACGAGTGTCAACAGCATTAAATGTTTTTGCTATTTCTCAACCCCTTTTCCCCACGCACATCACCGGAATTTCACTTTTGTCTTTTATAAACGCAAATTTTAAAAAGGCCGGTCAAATATCTCCTAATAAATGAAGGGAATCGAGTACTTAGATGAATTCAAATAAAGAATCTGTACGTATCTTCTTTGGGAAAGGCCGTAGTCTCCTATTACCAGCAAATTGCTGGTATACTTTGATGGGTTTTCACTTTGCAAGTCCTTCTTCCCGTGCTTTGGGCTTCAGGTGAATAGCTTACATGATTTCCTTCGAGGTGCTGCTCCTACCAGCATTTCTTCGAGGTATCAGGAGAGAATGTTCACTCACAGGAACGAGAATTTGTTGCACACATTCAGTGCAGTCAGCTCCGGGAGGAAGACCTCAGGTTTAATAGGCGAACCTATTCGACGAAAGGTGGATGTGCAAGGAAATTTGGAGGGCAATTGTCTGGTTCTTCCCATTTACATTTAAAACAGCTGTGCGTCATATTCCATTTTTATTGATTTATGGGATTCCTAGAATCGCTTACCTGACGGCCTCATCTGACTTTAAGGTGATTCGGTCCTGGTTTCTTTGTTCGGGTGTACACGACAAAGCATTGACATGTACAGGAAGCTTCACAAAAGAATGATTCTATAGTTTTGGATGCCTGAAACTAAACGTGGGAAAATTTTCAGTCTTTTGTTAAAGAAAGCAATCCACTTTTGCCTGATTGCTGCCAAATACCCCTTCAGCTGGAGAACGTTGCCAAATGGGAGTGATAACACAACACAAAGTGAAAATTGCTAATTCGATGTGTTTTGTTTGCAGAAGCCCTTGATTGTGCTTACAGTTAGTGAAGGAAGCGCCAGATGTGGCCTCAATTTAACGTACATTCTGTGCTCTTTTATTACATCCTCCACTCCTAGCGTTCTTTTAAATTATAAATCGAAAATTCAGGTGTTTTTATAGCTATAGTTTGCTTCTCTGGTATCGGCTGTGGGACGTTCATGAAGTTGTGATCATTTGCTTGCTGACACCTGATAGCAGCACCGTACCAGCTTTACTCCATATCTGTGGTCGCATGCAATCTCGGAGCCACGTACGTGTCTCGCTCTTTCAAGTTGCTCTGACGTGTAAAGTGTCTTACTCTCGATCGAAGAACAGCTGCAGTTTCTCTCTTTTTCCTTTTTTTCTCCTTTCTTTTTTTTTTTTTTTCTTCTTTATCGATGGACTGGCAAGATCAGACGAGCCAACCCACTGATGACTTCGAGCCGCTCTTCTATGCAAGTATGGAACCTTGGCGGCACGCTCATAGACAACCAACCACCTACCTACGTACGTACGTACGTTAGAATTGGGTGACCCATGTGGTAAAAATTCAACTCCTTGCAGCTAGACGGCACGTGAATGTACATCGTGACCTATACAGTGCCTCCACGTTTACAGACGTTGGATATTTTGACTTCTTGAGCATAGCAGTCTCGTTTACCTGTTTCTATTTGTAGAAAGTGGAGGGGAGTGGGGGGAAGGGGACGCGGGATAGCCCTGTGGAGACTTTCGTTTTCAACAGAGCGAGTGTTGGACATTCGGGTGTTGGGCATCCTGACTTTCCAAAGCTCGCCCGCCGCCTTCTTTCCTTTTTTCCGTACTTCAAGAAAAAATACTGTGCGTTCACCATTGTGTACACGCAAGCTTTGACAAAAAAAAAACCCACAGTTGGCACCTGCGCTTCTCTTTCCATTTGCTGCCACAGTGATTCCAACAGCTGATTCTCGAATTACGGTTTTAACAGTTTGGTAAAGCAAAGAAAATCGGACCTTTCCTGCGTAGGCAAAGCTAAGAAAAGAATTTTTTTTTTTTTTTTTTTTTTTATCTCAATGGCAATTTTTATCAGCTTGGAGTACTCGAAGTGATGGTGCTGAAAAGGCGGTTGAAAATATCTGATTCAATCAAGGGCCCTAAAAATACAACCCAAAGCACGTTGTACATTCAGAAAATTAATGGAACAGAGAAAGAGAGAGAGAGAGAGAGAGAGAGTCGCACTCTTTCGAACTGGAAGCGAAGCACACCAAATGGTTGCGTGCATTTAAAAATTGATTGACAGCACAGTCAAGGATACTCAAGCAGATATTTCCTGAGTGTTTGAAAAATAAATACCCCCCCCCCTCCCCCCAAAGACTAATGTTTAAGCAGAATCACGATAACCTTGAAGGTTTGGAGTACGACATGACTGATTTTTAAATAACGTGTTTCGGCGTTGTACTGAACACGCCTGGAAAGTTCGAAAGATTGTCGCAATTCGAGATGGCTGCAACACGAAGAAAAGATGTTTTATCACTCGACCACTCGGCGCAGTCGAACGATGAGGTGTGGTGATGGAGCAACAACTGCATTCCATGGCATGAATCGAACCCGCGGAAGGAGAGAGGCGCGGGATGTTTCCCGTGGAAACGAACCAGATCGCAGCATGCATCCGACGCAAGGAGGCATCTTGCAGAGCACTCAGCCTTTAGCCGAGGATGGGAGCTTTCCTCTTCTTCCTCTTCTCCTTCTAATTCTCCCTTTTTCTGCCGTGCGGAGGAACCGCGAAGAACCCCAAATGCATCCCCGTCACGGAAATTCCGAGCTGACCCAGGAGAAACCCAAAAAGGTGACCTCAAAGCAAGATTTCGCATCAGCACTACGTTTGACAAAGTGGACCGTGTTACTTGTGGAATTCCTTTTGCTCCTTTTCAAGGTATGTGCAGGATTTTGCAAGGGTCCTTTTTATATTAAGGTGTCTGGCTCAGAATGACCTCACTGTGATTTCTGAATGATAAAAAAAAAAAGCGTTCTGCAGCACGCTCAAGTCGAAAAATGTGAATCAGGAGTCATGCGCTGCCACATTGAGGACCTTCTAATCATGATTTATTGAAATGAGTGTACGAAATTTGTTTGGGAAGTCCTTGCGTGTGTTCTGGACACTTTTGAAACCACGCGTGCTTCGGAATGCACGGGCATTCTTAAGGTCAGTGTGAAATCGATTGAAAATTCTTCCAGGCTTCCCTCCCCCCCACCCCCACTGCTAGACTCGGTTTGATCAAGTGCAAACTCTCAAAACGGTCTTCTTTGCAACCAGTGGCACAAAAGTTTTTTTTTTTTTTTTTTTTTTTACTCTACTGGACGTCTCGTGCTTTTTTTTTTTTTTGTCTTTTTGTGACGATGGTTTGGGAAAAAGAATTTTTGGACGACGTTTAGCAGTTCGGTGCAACCTCAAAGTAAGCTTAGAAATTCTTCCTATTAAGCTGTGTGGTGATAAAAAGTTGCATAGGAGATCTTCCTTAGGTGAAATGTGTGTTTTTTTTTTCTTTTACTTTTTCTTTCTTTTCTTTTCTTTCCTTTCCCCTCCCCCCCTCCTCTTTGTGAAAAGTGAAAAGTTGCCTCCTGGCAACAGAAAATTTTCCTTTTGATTTGCTGCAGGTTGCGCAACGCAAAGTGGATTAAATCATTACCAATTTCATACACATCATCATCGCTTCTCTTTCATCAGAAGAGGTGGTCAGCTGCCATCGAACGGATGATAATCCGAAGGGCTTCGTCCATTTGTTGCTTCCTCGTGCCCGGATTTGCATTAGCCTCACAGATGACCTCACATTTCGTGGTCGAGTTTCATCCGGGTTTTCCGCTCTTCTTAAGCGCTTCCTTCCCGACGGGATGTCCAGTCACCTCACTGGTGTAGCACAAAATCGGTGGCATGGGAGATGGTCTCATGATGCACCCGTGCACCGGTTCGAGCATCTCTTGTTCTCCGTCTCCGGTAGATCTGAACCGCTGACCGCTCGCTGCTCCTGTTCTCGGAAGCGTGCAGAACTCGGTTCTGCCTCCGCAGAAAAGCTTTCGAATCGGGAGCAGAATGGGAGAGAAGGAAGAAGGCGTTTCCAGCCCGAGTGCCTTTGACAGGACCGAGGCGAAATACACGCACTTGCTCCATATTGCTGCAAGCCATCAGCATGCTATGTAAAGGCCATCATCAGTGAGACGAGCAATGCCGCCGTCCGGGGTTTTCAAGCAGAATGGGGGGGGGGGCATCCCGAAATCGGAAGCCCCGTTCGTTGCTTAGCGGCCGGCAGCAAACGAGGCAGAATGCCCCACGAGGAGCATCCGAGATGACCTCAAGTTTCGGGTTTCGCCTGGTTTTGCCGCTCTTCTTACGTGATTGAGAGACGTGGATTGGCTGCCATGAAACAACCTGCATCAGAGTAACACATGTTGAGTTGGCCTCGGCGAGCGTCAAGTGTGATACAGACAGAGCTGCTTTATGCGTGCCTCGTGAATTTATCGTGCGTTTCTCGTGGGAGAAACGGCGATGGTTTAAGGACAAGGGGACTTCGCGAAGCTGGGGTCGGGAAGAGGAAGCTCGGGAAGATGAGCAAGAAAAAGCTGAGAAAGGTCAGGATGCCTTCCTAGTTAAGGGAAACTTATTCATTCGCTCATGTTTCAGGAGATCGAAGAGTCGGCGTTTCCGGTTCACTGCTGCTTCCCTTCATTTATTGTAATCATCCTCATTGAGTGAAGGCAGCTAAAATGCGGGATTCGTCCACCTCCGAGCAATGACGTCTTCCTTCTGAGCGAAAGCAGGCAAACCTGCATTTTTCGTCTTTAATGAAGACATCGTAACAGCACAAGGTCCTTCGGTTTCACGTCGCCCTCTACCACGTGTCTGCTGCTGATCTCTTGGACGGGTTGGTGCCTTTTGGGTGGTGTCTTCTGGGTCTTAAGTTGTCCGCAAGCGTTCCATGCTCAGAGTCGAAAACTTGGCCTGCGGCCGCGCACCGTTATCTTCGCCGTAGGATTTTCGCCCTTTTCACGCCTTCCTTCCTTTCCGTCTCCCCTCCATCCTCTTGCGAGCGAATCTTCGTCGGAGCAATGGCGAACCCAGCAGCCACCATGGCGGGAAAAGCGCGCCAGGCGTCAAGAAAATACTCCACAGGCACGTGCTTGCACCTGTAGAGCGGTACATTCGAAGGGATGAACAGGTGATTGGAGATCCTCACATGCCGAGGTTCGTTCAAGGAGGATGGGGAGGGAAAGGGCTCCGAATCGTGCCTGCAAAGGAGTGACCCCGACCGACCGCGCGCCACCATCCGTTCCCGTGGCAGCATAGACGTGCGCTCCTAGCGTCCACCCCTCCACCCCCCCGAAGCGTTGCGCGCTCGTTGCCGTGTGAACGGCGGGGGCGGGTCACCCCTGCGCCCCCATCTGGCCCGCGACCGCGGGTCTCTCCGGCCGTTCTTTCGCTCCGGATCGCTTCCCGGGTGCCGAGGTCGCAGTGGCGAAAACCGAGTTTTCGCTTTCTCCTGAAGAGCACGAGCGCGGTTTCGCCACGGAGACTTCTTTCTCCAGAGGAAAGGCCCAGCGGGCTGGAACGAAAACTTTTACTTTGCGAAACTGTGGAAAAGAGGCGATTACATTTCTTCCGGTGCAATCTCGGAAGAAATGGTTGGTGGTGCTTGTCGTGTGTGCTTTCTAAAGCTGTTCCGAAAATTTCCGTTGGGATGCAAAAACTTTGGCCACGCGCTTCAAGGTTTCACGAAACCTGCATTTTTTTTTTTTTTTTTTCCCGGCATGGGAGGGAAAAGAAAAAACCGAGCGGAAAACATTCGGTATCGTGAATTCGGTCGTTCCAAATGGTTGCGCTCCTCACTCACGGAAGAAGCGAAGAAAAAAACGCGCGCTAACAAGAGCAGGGAACAGAGCGATTATCGTTAGGTAAAAATGGCGCCGTCCCAGTCTGCCGGAATCGTAACGATTGCGACCGTTTAGAACAAGAAAAAAAAAAAAAAAAGAAACGTACATACACACAAAATAAAACAGCGACAAAAGGAAATGAAATGGCCATAAATGAATAAAAGCAAGGAAGGGGGCCGAGCCATGTAACGGCACGAACCTCATTGAGAGACGAGAAGAAACGCCGCCTTCAAGCAAGGGAGGAGGGAAACCACCGTGGGTACGCCAAGATGCAAGCGGCCGAGCCCACCGACTCAGCATGGGCTCCTGAGCCGCCCTCGGAAAGAGGGCTTCGTTCACCTCGACACGGGTGCACGCGGTCGTTTGAAGCGGCGCGCCCGAAAGCGCTCATCGTTGCTTAGGCAACTCTCGTGAGCGCTCGGATGCATGCCCGCTCTTTGGATGGGAGGGAAATCTCGGCGCTTGCAGGCCGCCTGCGCAGGAGGTTCATGGGGGTGCGCGGGAGGGAAATCACAGAGGCCTCACCGCCAAGAGGCGTGACGATCCGCCGCTCCCAAGTGATGAGAAGGAGTCCAGGCCGCAGAGTCGTGGTCGGAGTTTCCGGGAGCCCGGCGGGTTCCCGAAAACTCGAGGTTCCTTGGAAGAAGGCCGGGCGAATCAGGTTTGCTCCGGTGCGCGGCGCGGCAGGAGCGCTCAGTGCTAGTCGTCCGTCTGGATCCGTCGGCCGGGCGTCTGCAGCCTCGGCGGCAGTCCGCTTGTCCAGCTTGCCGTTCGTGAAATGCAATTTGGATAAATGCCTGGACAAGCGCCCTCAACGCGGCAAGCAGCTCCAACTCGCTGCGCCACGAGTGGAGACACCAACCGAAGGGGAGTGGGTTCGAAACTCTCCCCCTTTCCAGGTTTGTGCATCACGCGGCTTCTCCTGCGACGTTAGCCGATCGTCCCAGCATGCGCGAGTATCCGTTAGAAGACCAACCGAATGAAAGAAGAAAAAAAAGCAGCAGCCAGCGGGGTGTGGCGGCATCTCCGCGCACTTTGGTGTGGTGCGGAGACACGTTCTTCCGACTGGTTCCTACGATAGGTGGGCGTGCGAAGGACGGGTGGGCGTGGTCGAGTGGGGGGGAGAGGGACATCACTTCCCCTGGTCGGCGTCAGAGTGGGAGAGGGTGAAGGTGCTTCGGCGCTCCCCCCTTTTCTCCTCCATCTTCTGTTTCTCGAGAAGGTTGCCATGGATGTGTTCCGCCTTCGCGAACTCGGAAGTGCGCCGGATAAGCCAGCCAGCCGTCCCTGTTCCTTCCCTCCCAGAGTTGTGCACTGCCCTCGGAACGTTGGGGAGCCACGCAGAAGGAAGTTGGAATGGGATGTTTCAGAGCGTGCGGGATTCTCCCTCATCCCCTTCATATAGGAGACTGAAACGGGATCTCGAGGAAAGCGACGCACGAAACGAAGGCTGGGTGATTCCAGAAAATCGAATGGAGGAGGCGTGCCGAGTGGGGGTACGTACGGCTAGCCGACGACCTTCCCACTCCCGCCGCGGAAAAGATGGATGAGGTCCAAGTCGGTGGGAGCGTCCAGGTGTGGACGGGGCTTGCGCAACTGGGCATGGACTGCTGCTGCTGCTGCCTGTACAAGGAAGACCTTTCACGCATCCGGGTCGCGTGCCCCCTTCGAAAGAAGAAAAAGAAAAAGAAGAGGGGACGCGTCAAGCCCAAGGGAAAGCAGCGCACGCGGTGGGCACACCTAGGAGAAAAAGAGCTGCTTCCTGCCCGTTCCATTCCTGAAACGGAGACAACGACCGCCCGGAATGAAAATGGACAAAAAGAACGCGCGTGAGGGCTGTGCTCGCTGGCGGCAGATGGCGGCAGCGCTCGGAGGTGCTGCTAGGAGGAGGTGGGTGGGTTTTAAAAAAAAAGAAAGAAAAAAAATACGGCCGCCATCTTCCAATTTCACGGCGGCACTCAGAAGAAAAGGGACCGGGCCTAGGCGACCGTTGCCGCTTCCGTGGTGTGTCCCTTCCACTCCGGGGCCGGGGAAGCTCCCTCGGCCAACGATTGTTCTGCGATTTCCCCCAGGGATGCACCTGCGCAATAGCCTTCTACTTGCGCCGGGCAATAAAACGGGTCCTCTGGCCTCGTTGCCATGCAACGGAGCGCCTCCCTGCCTCGCTCCGCGCTTCTCTCGGACCATCCTAAATCAAAGCAAATCCGCTCGACTTTCCCTTTTGTTTCCTCTACCGGAGATAAAAATCTCGGGAATGCATCGGAGAAGGGGAGCGGGCCAAAAGGCCGCGGCCTCGGGGCGCCCGGAGGTTCCAGACCGGCGCTCGCTTCTGGATGTCGCACGGCCGCGTCCCTCGCAGCCGCGCGTCCCCCGGGAGCGGTCCGCTGCCCTTGACGACGGCGACGATGCGGGAGGGGTCATAGGGAGTCGTTCGGGCCGTGGCCGTTCCCTCGGCGCGCTGTAGCCGGGCAGGCGGCCCTCCAGCGGTCGCTCCTGGCGATGGGAGGGCGGGGGAGGAGCGCGCGCTCTCGTCTTCCCACTTCTTCCTCCCCCCAGGGGGACTCGTTCCTCCGTGGCTGACACACTACCGCCGGCAGCGGCGGTAGGGCGCGGGCCGATGAACCGGCGCAGGGGCGGCAGACCCTCCCCTGCCCCGGCCACCCTCTCCTTCCCTTCCCGCGGGAACTTCGCGGAGGGGGAGGGGGGAGACTCGCCGCCTCCTTCCATCCGGCGTGCGGCCCGGTGAGGTGGAAGCCCCCGGATCATGGGGCGAGGCAGGGAGAGGGTGCGTTGACCTGGCGGGTCGACCCCGCCGCTCCGCCTGCGCCGGAAGAAGGAGGAAGGCGCGGGTTCCAGAGACCGGGAAATGCCCTCGGGCGGAAGGTGCGCTGGTGGACAGATGGAGGTCGGGGTCAGCGCCGTCGGGGAAGTCCGAAAGGAGGGGGACGAAGATCCCGATCCGGGCCGCGACCGCTCCGGAGCCTCGTGCCTGCCCTTCACACGCAGGAGGAAGGCCGCCCCGGGGGCTGACCGCGGAGAGGTCGGCAGAGGACGACCCTTCCGCCAACCTCCCGCTCGCCGCTCGAAGGTGATGCGCGCGCACGCCGTCCGCCTCCACGGTCAGCCCCCGGCGGCGGGCGCCAAGGTGACCTCGCGGAGCTCGCGGGGCGGCATCAGCCAGTGGCAGCGCGACGAAGAGCGGGCGACCAGCCACAGCGGCTCCGCCCAGCCCCTCCTCCTCCTCCTCCTCTCTCTCGCGCGCGCGACCCACTTCCCCCCCTCCCCCCTCCTTTCCCTCGCTGCCGCCGCGTTTCCCCCGCGGCGTCCGTCCCACGGGTCTCCTAGGCAACGCGGAGCGATTTTTTTTCCCGTCGGCCGTCCGGACGGCGCGAGTGCGCGCTCCGCGGCAGCCGCGGCGCGACGATCCCGGTGCTCCCCGTCCCTACCCGCCCCGTCCGATCCCGGTGTTTCTTCCCCTCCCTCCTCTCTCCCTCCTCCTCCTCCTCCCCTCCCCCTCGTTCCCTCCCTCCACCCCCCTCTCCGCACCTGGAAGAATAGCGACGCGGGACGGTGACTTTCCGGGAAGGCAAGGAGAGCGCTCACGCGGCAACCCCATCCCTTACCCTCTCCCGGTCGGCGAGGCGGGAGAGCGGAGGGAGGGGCGTTGCCCCCGACCCCCTCCGTGCCAGCAGGAAGAGCAGGAAGATCGCGAGTGCTGTGTTTTCTCTTTGGTTATCTAGCTGTATGAGTGTCCATGGAAACCGTCATAAAGCTAGGTTACCAAAGTCAAGAGCGGCACCCTCTCGTCGGGAGCGCCTCGTCCTGCCAGGAGGAGGGGGTGGCGGCTTGGTCACGAGCGGATCCGCGACGGCGGCAGGCGGGCGGGCCCCACGCGCGCCTGGCAGCCTCTCGGCGGCGCGGTTCTTCCGTCCACGATGGACCGCTATTCCGAGGCCGCGACCCACGCGCTCTTCCCTGCTGCAGCCCGACCTCCCATCCTTCATCCAGGAAGAGCAGTTTGTTTGTGGGGCTGAGGGCCTGCTTTTCGGGGGCTGTTCGGGAAGGAGGCACCTCCGGCGTTGCAAAGCTTGCAGCGCCATCTCCGAGGGGGATAGCGAACCGTCGCCGACGAGCGCGCACCGAGGACGGGAAGGGAGTTGCCGTGGTGGACGGGGGCGAGTGAAGAATCTTCTGTGAGCCGCGCAAGGGTCCGGTTCGGCGACGGCCTCAGGCGTTTCGACGTTGTTGCGCGGGAGTGCTGCGTTGTGCCCGCAGGAGGAAGGGTACTGCTCGACCTCCCCGCGCCAAAAGATCCGGGTCCGCTTAGGGGAAAGGGAAGGGGGAAGGGCATGTACTGAGGTCTCCTCGATTTGCTTCATCCGGTAGGCAGCAGGCAAGGCAGCTCTGGTGACTCTCCGGCCCACCACAGTCGGCGGATTTCCCTTGCTTTGGCGTTTCGGAGGCTGCGCTGCAGCGACCCGACTCCCCCGTCACGAGGGAGCCCGGCGGGCAACTCCTGCGGGGCCGCTGCTCAATGGCGAGGGAGACGCTCGCGTTTCCTGAGGTGATGGCACTCCCCCGCGCTGCTGCCGGAAGTGCAAAACCGCGACGGAGGTGGTCCGTGATTCCGGGAGGCAAGCTGCCCACGAGGCTGCGGACCTCCATCCAAAAGGGGATTACCCGGCGTCCCCAAAATCCCCGAGTGCGCTCCCTCCACCCCAAGGACAGGTCGGGCGACCTCTTCCCACCACGATGCCTCAGGGAAGTCAGCACGGAGGTCGATGGTGACCCAGGGAGAGGTCGGCTCGAGGGGTTCTTACGACTGGGGATGAAGGGAAACAGACCTCGCCGCAGGGTGTTTTTTCGTAATGCCTGGGTGGAGCCGCCAAGTGGCTCGCTGAAATGTCTGATCCTCGGCCTCGCGTGGGAAACCTGCCGGAGCTTCTGCGCGCGAGAGGTCAACCAACTCGGCGCCTTGCCCCGCAGAAAAGGTCGCGCGCTCTTCTGGGTCGTCCGGTCGCTGAGGGAGCCGTGTCACCGTCAAAGTTGTTCTCGCGCTCGTCCTGCGCGGGCCGCGTGACTCGGAAACGGCAGCCGCCCGGAGCAGCGACCTCGCGGCCGCGATGGGAGGTCGGGGTCGCTCAGCTTCGCCGGGGGCGGCGCCTCTGGAGACCGACGAGCCCCGGGAGCGGGGAATTTCCCTTCAGAAGGGGCCTTGGTTGGCTCCCTGACAGGGGAGAGCAGGAGCCTTCCTCCTGGAAGAGATCCTTCTGCCCTGTGACGGCCCCCTCTCTGCGTCCGCTTCCTGACTCGAAGGCTTCACCCCGAATTTGCCGCCGGGGCCGCAAATCTTCCCGCGACGGGAGGTCCCCCGCCGGGCGAGCGTCCTCTGCGGCTCCCCCGCCGTGCGTTCGCAGACGCTTCCACAGGGGGTTGAGAGGCACCGCCTCCTTTCCATGGTCCCCTCCTCCTCCTCCTTTTTCCTCCTTTCGCGACGCGTTCGCGCATCCGGCCGGGATCGGTGCGCCTCCTACGCTTTACCTCAAATTCGTGCCGCTACAGGAAAGTCGTCGCCAGCGGTCCGCCTGGTCCGAAGTCCCGGCGACAGTCGATGCTCGCCGCTCCTGGAAGGTGGCCGGCAGCCCGCTAGGCGTTGGGGGCGGGAGCCGCTGCCACCGAAGAGAAGGCACAGCCCGGCTGCCGGTGACCTGCGCAGGTGACCTTTCACAACCCGGATGACACCTTCGCTGGCCGCACCCGAGGCGGGCAAAGGGGCAGCAGCCCGGATGAGAGGACTCTCCCTTCGCGACGCATGGTCGTTCCCCTTGTCAAGCGCCCCTCGAACTTTCGAAGCTTCCCAGCGCCCTCCACGTGGCTGCGGCCTCAGCTCCTCACGCCATGCCGGGTTCGAATCCCGCCAGGAGAAGGATCGGCGCCGGAGAAACGGGTGATGCGCGGTGGGTTTCGAGTACCCCCCGCAAGATGACGCTGGTTGGCCTTGTAGGCTTCGGGTGTGGCATGGGTCAAAGCCGCTGACTGGTCCTCCGGGGTCTTTCCGCAAATCTTGCGAAGATGGATCGTTTCTCACTCAGAGAGGAGGGACCCTCCATCGCCTACCACGGAGCTGGTGGATGGATGATCCCTCTTCAGAGTGCAAGAAGCGCGCTGCTCCCTTCGGGGAAAATGGGAAGCGTTTCTTCAGGGTTCTCTTCCGAGGAGGAAACAAGGAGCGGATCCTTTCCCGAGAGTCCCACTGGAGGAGAGATGACGCATGGTTCCCTCAGTGAGGTCCCTCCGGAGAGAATAGGGAAGACATTCCAGTCGGGGTTTCCTCCCAAGCGTAAGAGAGGAACGGACTCTTTCCTGAGGAGTCATGCTGGATTCATAGGGTGGTCTCCTCCCGCAGTACCCCTAGCTCGAAGAGTCACACGCGCCCTCGATTAGTGTAGATGATGTCAAAGAGCTGCATGACCCCCTCGGGCGAATGGCGGTTCTCCAGTAATTAGCGACCCCCAAAAAGGAAAGCAACCCTTCTCCGGGCCCCGGACGGAATTCGACATCTGTAAGCCGATCTGCTTCTGTTCAAACCGGTCATTCGAATTGGCTGTGGAACCAATACTAATACTAGTAATATCGTAAAATAATTGGAAATCAGGTAGTCTCACCAAATGTCCAAAACAAATAATAATAATAAAACGCAACTGCTGTTGCATGAGGATGGGTATGGACCGATGACAGCTCCAGATGATGGTCGAACCGGCGATCAGCGTCATCTCAGAAAGATCCAGGGTTCGACGAAAGGCGTCCGGGGAAAAAACCCACGCTGCCACCGATATTCCCTATCATTGAGAGGAGCACCTATTAGAGGCGCTCGCGTGCGTGATAGGCGCGCGGCAGTTCGAGGTCGACGTGCAGATTTTGCTTTCTAGACTGGGCACGTGCGCGGCGGAATGCCATGCGGGCAGGGCATAGCTGATGTCCAGGAAGGCTTTTTTCCAGGCACTCGCAAGGACTCATTTGTTCCGAGCCGATGAGTTCACGTGGTAACTTGCTCCGTTGAAACCGTTTTTTCTACTCTCTGCCCTCACCTTTTTTTTTTTCCTGCGCTTCCCATCCGTAGCTCACATCCTTGCACTTTTGTTTCCGCAGGCCCCCCCCCCCCGAATCCTTCTCTTTCAGCCAGCACTTTGGTTCCGAAGGTCCAGAGCAGTTCCGGGAAGGCAGACGCACATCCGTCATTTTGAAACACAAGCGATGGCTCTTGTGATGAATTTCGAGGAACGCCCGCCGCACCTTCATCTCTCCCATCACCCTGACTTTTTGTCTCCCCCCCCCCCCCCCAAGCCGAATTTCCACGCAGAATGGTCAAAGGATCTCGGCGAAAATGGGAGCAGGGCCGATCCGATTGGGTCCACTCCATCTGCAGCCAACGCTCAACTCCACTCTTTTCGAAAACTTTTTTATCGGCTGCATTTTGTTCATACTCCTCCCCCCTTCCCGTCCGAAAATGCAGCACTCACGCAAAGATAATACCTTAATGACAGCTACCTCGTGGAAGATCGTGTACTGTACGTTAACGCGTGCTGCAGGTGGTTCTCTCTCTCCAGCGTACGTACGTTCGACTTTTCTCGTGGAGCTGACGGCGCTCGGTGCCAAAATTCGCAGTGCATGCTCGCAATTTTTTAAAAAAATAAAAAAAAATGAATAAAAGCACCGTCAAAAGTCTTTTTTGCAGGCAGAGAAACAACGAAATGTAGGAAGCCACAGTTGCGGACCTCTGCAAACGGAAGGAGCCAAATTTCTCGCCACACCCCATTCGCGGTGCTGCAGACACCCCCAAAGAAGGGGACTGCAGATGCGGCGGTTGTGCCTTCCCCGCAAACGAAGGAGCCCCCCCACTGGAAAAGTGCGCCTTCCCTCTTTTTTTTTTTTTTGTTTTGTTTGCACGAAGGAACGTACAGCCGGATGTGCTTGCACACCGCGCAACCAAGTCGGTGATGCCGAATCAGCCGAATTCTCACCAAAAATCACCACCACGAGCGGAAATTCGGTTTCACTGCCTCGAGGAGAGATTTATCGCAACGAAACTCGGCAGTGGGAGGAAGCCACGGTGTTTCCACGCGGGGGTGCACGTACACCCCCGGCCTCGGTGCGTACAAACCACGTCAAAGGTGCGAATGCGTCGCTCCGAAAACGTACGAGAAAGGCATGCGACCGTGCCCACGGAAGGTGTACGGCGTACGGGGAAAAAACCGTACGTGCGTCCCGGTGCGAGGGCCGAGACGGGATGAAAGCCCCGTCCGCAGGCAACCAGTTGGGCGCTTCCTGGTCACGTGACGCAGCATCATCCCTCCTCCCTTTTCTGCACTCGAGGGTGCTGTCGCCGGTGGGTGTCCTTGCGATATGTTACGCAGCATGACCACCGGGTGTTACGAAAACGAAGCTCCTTAATCATTCGGAAACGGAACTTTACCGTCTTTTCATTGCATCGTGACCTGTAGCCCCGATCTACGAAATGCCCCCCCCCCCCCGAATGAGGCGGGCGTGTAGATCCGAATGTCTCTTTTTACACGTCACCAGCCGAGCGCCGCAGCTCCACGGCCATGGGGTGGACGCGGGCAAAAGCGCAGAGCCTCCACTCCGTGGACACAGCTCGGGCACAGTTCCTGCATTGACTGTGGCAGCCAGCAGACCTCGGTCACCTCCGTTCTGGAACAACAGGCTTTCGTTCTACACGTATGCGGCGAATGTTTCCCAAGCACCGTGCACCCACAAAAGTGGAGAAGGAAACCGGATGGTTACTCCTTTTCAACTCGGTCGAAACACCAGGACGTTCCCTAATTCTCCAGGCGAACCAATCTTATCTCCAACCAGCATAACGCCAACCGACATAACGAAAAATCAGCATCGCAGTGAGTGCACTTCACCACAGCCAGGAGCAACATATCTGCTGGAAGCCTTCAAGCGCCTCATAGCAGCCACGGTGAATCTCCGCAGCTCCTGGACCCAAACTTTTCTGTGTGCGCCCATCACTCGATTTGTTTTCCCAGTCTTCATCGCTAATCACGTTCTTATTACCTGAGAGCACCTTTCACCCTCTCAACGAAAATATCTTTTACGTGCATTTTGCCTTGAATAGTCTCATTCATTGCCTTTTAACTGCATATGCTGCTCTCTCCACACCATACTGACCTGTGTCTTTACCTTTTCAACCATTTGTGTTGCAATCAAATGGCTAACAGATAAAAAAAAAAAAAAAAAATTCGGCAAATGCTGGTTTTGAACTGGTTTCTGGTTTGCTTTGCTATTTCTGTTTATCAATACTTAACAATTTAACAAATGACTCAACCATAAGATCCAAGGATTGAACTTCAACAAAATCTGAGGAAAATTGGAAAGGATTTGGAAACATGAACTGAACATCCTTGCATGTACCTTTAGATCTTTGGTTTTGATGGCTCACCATACAAGTGCAGAGGAGATATCAAAAATTAGCAAATGAAACCCAGATCAAAATATTCGCAAGCAGACCAGCTACCTAAAACTCACAAGTGAAAACAAAAACTGAAAAGAACAAAACTTATGGCAGAACCATCTTAAAGATAAGCATTAAAGAGAAAATATAAATAAATAAAAGTAGTTAGGTTTGAATTTATGATTCTCATCTGGAAAAAATACACAGATGTAATGAGGTGCATTCAGCAACAAGAGATGCAAAAGCATATCTATAGCAAGGTGCAAAAAAAATGCTCAGTTTGCACCCTCAATTATGATTCATCAAGGCTTCCCAGATGTGCTACCATTTTTATTTGTTTCTTTGCTACAGTAAAGTTTCCATTTGTAGCCCACACTCCCAGTACACATCTTCAGCAGTTGCTTACAATAGTCATTACACATGATTGTGGGCAGAACCAACCTTAGGTATTCAATTTGAAGCTTCACAATGCTGACTTTATCATCTGGATCTACTAAGATTACTGAGAATGAACATACACTTCCACAAGATTTTTATGATTCTGTCCCCCAAAGATCAAACGCACAGAAGTGTAACCTCCAACCTCTATTTTCTTGTTAACTGACTACATGCACTCTTAGAACTTCAAGAGTATGCGTTTTAAAACAATCAAGAACAGTGCAGGAAACTTTGCTACCCATCCCTTCAATTTATTTAGTATGAAGGTGTACAAAGGCAAGTTTTTTCCAACATGGATGTACTTGTGATGTCAGAAAGACCCAGATGTTCCTCAGTAAGGGCACAAAATGACCAGTCCCAGTTGACTGAAAATGACTCCACAAAAGAAAAATCCTTTCAACATTGGCATGTATGTTACTTCACATGCACTTTAGGTACCTTAAGCCAAGTGAATTTGGTTAACTGAAGAACGAACAAAACCACTACACAAAAGACCCATCCAATCAGGAACTGTTAACCCACCTTTATTCCCAAGAGCACTTGAAATTGTGATTCAACTATTGCATAATTCCATGTTAACAGATATCATATTTTTCTGTGTTATCAAGTGAATTTGCTGAGAAGTACTTAACAGACTTATTTACTTACTTTCACACATAATGACAGCACTATTCCTATTTCTGCTGGAATACACACCAACATAAACAAATACAAATTGCATAGCAACATGACAGAAGCAAGATGTATAAATCATAAATCAACATCATATCATCATGAACTTAAGAGGACTCAGTGAGTCAATCAATTGAAAGGAAAAACTATTTGTCTATCTATATAATTTATTTGGCTTGTGCACCAGCAGCTTTTCTTTTTTGCACGAGAACACTGCTGAGTTCTTCTCGCTTCCTTTTCCCACGTAGATGGGTACCCAGCTGCAAAAATTGTCAGCAATACATGCACTTTAATCATTCCTGATCTTAAAACACATCCTCGCAACCATTCTTACATTTGCAATTCCTATGATCACCTTTAATACCGATACTATTAACATAAAAAATGGCAAGTTACAAGGATTTCTCCCAAATCGAAGGCAAGTTATACTCTTAATATTGTGAAACGGAAATGTTCACATCAAAAAACCAGTTTCTAAATGTAAAAGTAGAAAGTTCGAAAATGTTTACTTAATCACGTTTCACTATCTAGTTTTCTAATATCGAAATCTCGAAAAAGACTAAAGTCTATTTCAAAAACACGTATACGGTGAGCACAGTGATCCCTACCCTCTTTTTCAAAAACTTGAGAGCCCTTTTGTCTCTAGAAACTTTCAATAACTCCATGGCTCTGCGCTCGTAAGGTGCATGGCCAGCAATTTCTCGTATTATATCACGCACAAACTTGGCTCGTTTTGAAAATTTCTACGGAAAAAAAAAGATTAGACAAAGGTTTCTGCCACAAATTTAACTTACCCCTTTCCTTCTAGATGGTCGTGGTTTGGGCTTATTTTTTGTGACTTTGAAACCCTTATGCAACCCAATACACGTCGTGTACCGCGGCATTTTGCTCGCACTTCACGCTACATTTTACGAGACCGGAAGTACACAGGATAACAGAATTACTTGCAATGTATTCATAGGTTTTGAAATTTTTAATTACAATATTGAAAACTAAATGAATCACATGCAATTATGAATTAATATATTGGAAAAAAATTGCAAATACATAAATTCAAATGTGAGAAAACCAAAATTAGGTTTTCGATTTAAACAGAGGACATGTAGGAATACAATAAATATGACGAAAATATGTCTTTCAAACGACTGTATTGAATCTCTCTTCATCTATTGCTTGAATACACTTTAGATCATTTCCTTTCAATAAAAATTGTCAAATTTTTGACAGTGAATCATATTGTTTTCTTTAATCCTTTTTGAGTACTTAATTTTTTTCTGTCTGACTCTTATACTAATACATTGAAGGTTGTTCGAAATAAAAGTGTAAGTGAAATAAAATGAAAGTTTCAGTAAAAATATTTTGTGTTATCTTAATTTTACCTTTTTTCACATTGTTATTTTGAGCACCTGACTGATTTCGCCTTAGTTCTTCCTGATAATGTGTGATAATTGTGTTTATTTTTTTGTGTGTGCTTTTTTGTTTGCAAAAAAGCCATGGAATTGTTGAAAATTTCTAGAGTGCCATTTTTTTTTTTTTAACTTTGGATCCCAAAAGGAAATCAGTCACTTGCTGCAGTTGCTCACAAAAAAAAAACACACACACACAATTATCACACACTATCAAGAAGAACTAAAGCGAAATCAGTTGCTTAAAAAAACAATGTGGCAAAAAGGTAAAATTAAGATAACGCAAAACATTTTTACTGAAACTTTCATTGAATTCTACTTACAATTTTATTTAAAACAATTGAATGTACGTTAAACGAGTGAGAATGACAAATGACAATGTAAAAGAATTCTGTATGTTGTTGCACACTGTCATTAAAAATTAAGTTGGGCGATATTGTTCCTTCTAGGATTTCAAGTCCTGGACATATATTACACATCGCTTACAAGCCCGGGAATTTTCAATGCTGAAGCAGTTTTATAATCTGAAATGAAAGGTTGTTTTTCCATAAGTTATAATTCGTTGTATGATGTAATTTTCCAGGGAAGCAGAACGTTCTTTAGTGAAGTATATATCTCCAATCAATCTGGGACGGATAATAAATGAAAAAATTGGCTCAGAACCAAACGCTCTGAAAAAAACAGATATTTGATTAAATCACGTTTTCCTACAAATTCTGATATTTGCACTTACTAATGGATGCGTTATACAATATACACATCATGTTGCTGGATACACAAAATTGTGTTTTCAGAAAGAGTTGACAGGAAAATTGACTCTGATATCATGTGTTCTCCTCGGTTTTGAACAAAATCAATATAGAAGTCAACATGTGCAATGACTTTTTTAATAATTTATTTTATTCGTATTCACTTTCAAGGTATGGAAGAGTGTATCAAGGTCCCAAATCAATGCAGATCGATCACCATGTACATGAAATTTGAAAATTTGGACTACATAGCGGTCGATCAAATAAAATTAGTATCTGAAAATTTAAATTGTAGTTTTTCATTTCAAAATCGGTTTTGAAGGCACGAAAAGATTCTTTAGTGCCGAAACTCACAAAAGGATTAACTTTCAAAAAAGGAAAATTGTCTGGAAAACGTGTAAAAATCCAAAATTCCGAATTTAGAATCAAAACTAAACAAAGACCTTTACTAAATTATAGGGAGAATATCATACACACTTTGGTATCATCACTTCAAAAAACAAAAGCGAATTTATGTCTGCAATGATCAAGCACAATTATATTTTCCTTCTCTTTTCAATTTTTTTCCACTGTTGATAACATTCATATGTAAAACCTCAGCACGGTTCACGAAGATGACCGCGACATGTCCGAATGCGAACTCCAGCTCTTGCGGTTGGCTACTTGTCGGAAGAGAACGGTTGCATCCCCTGCAACTCAGCAAAACGTACGGACCGGTCAAAGGAAACAGTTGCCATGCACGCGAAGATCAACGAGCCCACATCGGAGTGATCGCAGCGGTTGCCGTACCTCCTTTACAACAGTTGTTCCCTGTAGGGGGAATCATCGTTCACCTCGTGAAGACTGAGTGGGGAAAGACAAACTCCCTTGCCGCAGCGCTGAGGATGCAAAACGGCAGCAGCCAGCAACGTGGGAGCACTCTTGCGAAGTGAATTCAAGCACAAGCCGATAAGAGGTTGCACCTGACCGACCTCAATAGCCCTGCAAAAAAGAATGTTTCCACTTTTTACACCCGAATTCCTCACGAGAATCTGATTTGGCAGCCCATGAGAGCCCGAACACTCGCAACCTCCCCATCAGGTGCATCGCGGCGTCGCGGCCACCACTTTAAGAAGATACAAATAAACACAGGGAGGGCAAACAGTTGCAAGTGCGAAGACCTAGAATTTCTTTATCACCTGCTTGTGGATTGCACATCGAACTCCGAGATCAGCGAGAACGTTCCGCAGCCGGACACCGGATCCCAGCGCGCGACCCCAGATGTGTTTTTCTTCAGTCCCTCTTCGCCCAGAAGACTCCCTGTCGCCAACTGCGCCGTCAGCAGCTCTGTGCCGTCCCCGCGGGACTCCGTCGGCATGGAACGACTCCAGAGCTGGAGAGGATGGCGCGATAGGAACGGCATCGATTTCCTCTTCGCTTCCTAAGGAGGAAAACGAGAAGGACTCACCCGGAGAACGCACAACCGCACCTTGCAGACCCCTCTCCCCTCCTACAAGCAGGCCACGTCCATGCAAATGTAAACGCCAATGCACCTGACATGCGGTTCCCAAGTATGGCCTGAGTGGAACAAATCAGAATCTTATCATAAACCACACCGCGCAGCCTCTCTGCAGAGTTCCAGCTCGGAAAATTCGTACACACGAATACCTCGCGGAAGCTGCCCAATCCTCGAACACCCCCAGATGGCCCCGAAGCTATCAAAGCATCCAGGAGCACTTTCGCTAACAAGAGTTTCTAGCTTGCTTTGCTTGCGCTGGACTCTCCCTCGTTCCCTCTGCATCCGAGGACCATCCACACAACAGTTCCCCACCAGCAACACACAGGCTCACCTGACACTACGTTCCCCGGACGTTTATCAGGTCAGCAATAGAGGGAGAGGGACAACGGCTGTCCGGTTATTGGACAGCGTCTGCATGGCTCCCTCTGGTTTCCACGAAGCGATTGCGGTCATCATCGCTGCCTATGCACCGACTCGGGAGCACACCAGAAAAGGACAATTCGATTAAACGAGGACGGACATTCCAGTGCTCCTCCATCATTCATTCAACCGGATGCAGCTTCCCCAAAAAACTACGTCTCGTGAGTTCCGGAAACCACGCGGAACTCGAGCACGAAGCCTCAAGGGTTGCAACAGCAGCCACTCGCACAGCAGCACCTTCGCATGCGGAGCAAGATGCCCTGAACGGCGCTCAACACTCTCCAACCACCGGCGACAAAGAGCTTCCTAAGACCCGCAGCCGAGTTTGGCACAAGCGGGCAAGGGACCGAATCTCCTCGCAGCCGGGCGCAGCATCTCGCCCGTACACCTGCACAGGAAAGCGACGGACACTTTTGACTTTTCAATCCGGACGTCAATCGTCGACACTCTCGAAGGATCGAATCAAAGCAACGGTGCACTCCGAATTTCCATTGCATTCCCTTCCACGAAGACCAGCCCCTCTCTCCCTCTTCTCCTTCCATGACAGCTATCCATGCGAATGCGCACTCCCCGCAAGGTATTCGAGGGAAATCTCATGTACCATCAGCATGTGGGTCCCTCCTTTCCTCCGTCCCTCGGGCTTCTTTGACCTCACACTTGCCGCCCCACATTCCCATTTTCGCCGCCACATTTCGCTGCTCTTAGCGACGACCGCAGTAGGGCGATGAAGTCTTCCTTGTCCACCGCGTGCTTCTGCATTTCATGGGACCACAGATGTGAACAGTCAGGAAGTCCACGGGTGGAAACTTCGTGCCTGTCAACTGCTGTGCTTTTGGATGGAGTAGAGGAAATTTGGATGAGCCAAGCTGCTTGGGGTCCACTGCAGGTGTCCACCGAACGGTTAGCGCTTCTTAAGTGTTTCCCGCAAGAGTTGCTCACTTGGAAAACGTGGTTCACTCTTTCTAGCCTGCATGGACACGCATCGTTTTCACGAGGCCCCTGTGCAAAGGGTTTTCCCGGTTTCAAAAACCTCCCGAACTCGAAAGGAAAGTAAGAACATTGACGCAGCAGCAACGACTTCAGAACTCGCGTGAAGGAGGGAAGAACGCTGTTACTGGAGTTTGCGCTGCTTGCGAGCAGGGCCTGGTTAAGCTTTGCAGCCGTTCCGTGGTGCCTATTTTGCATGGGGCCCGTCTGGAGGTGTGAGAGCGCGCACGCAATTCCCCTTGCAGATCCTGGTAATGCAGCCGGCATCATTCAGGATGAAAGCAATTGCGTCGGCTCGATCCCCATCTCCTCAAAAAGGTGCTGGGATCCTTAGAGGGCGCAATCCTTCTTTGGAATCACCTACCCTTCCTGTCGCGCATTGCTTTCTGGTCGTGAGGAAGGGCTGCAACTTGTCCGGTTTCTTCGATCCGTTTGCTTGCAGGTTGCTTCCTCTGTTTGTTTCCATGGAAAACCTCGGTTTCCTCCGTGGATCCTGCCCGAAGCGAACCGAATGCGTGCAATGGCACAAGCCGACAACGGAAGTTTCCAGAAACGGTTCGCAGGATTCGTGTGGGGTGGGATGGAACATCCTCAGAGCGTGAAGCGCAGTGACGGGAATCAACATCCCATCCTCGTCTGGCTGCTCGTCCTCAGGATCTTCGAGCGATGGAAGATCCACTGGTTTCCTGCGTCGTAAGCACCACCTCTTCGGCAGGGTGGGAAGTCTGAGAGCTGAATACGAAAGGAACAAGATCCCGTGATGCAAATTTTTGAGCAACCCTTGCATCCGGCAGCCAGGGCAGCTTGTCGGTGATTTTGATGTGATTTTCTCCTACCACGCTGCTCGGCTCTGAGCCACATAGAGCTGAAACATGAGCATGGCATCGCAGAGACTTGAGATATAGCGATTACCGGTACTGAAATGGGGCATTTCCAACTCTTGGTCACAGAAATCGAGTCACTCCAGTGGTTTTCCTGTGTTATGAAGAATGCATCAGCTTCGTGTTCTGAAGAAAAAGTTTTCCAAAGGCACGAAATTTGCTGTTCCCATTAACTGCCCAGAAGGAAAGAGCACATTTCCCATACTCTGAAGTTTTCTACCAGTCACCATGGCAGTAGGCTTTATTGCATGCAGGGACTTCTTGAGCATTGCCATGTTGGTAATGCAGCCGATGAGGAAGTCTCTGTTTTAAGGTTCCCTTTGCATTTGTTTGGTCATGTGGTGGATGGCAATGTGTGGTGGCAACTGGAATCTGTTCGTGGTTCCCATTTCTCCCTTGTGTATTCTCAACACTGCGTTGCGATCCATAGAATTTTTGCATCTCGACATTCCATGTCCGTGGAATAGCCTGTTTTCCACCTGCAACCCTGTTTAGAAATCCCAGATCTCCATCTCCAGGGAGGGTCTGCTTCTGGTTTCTTTCCCTTAGATTTCGTTTTGGAATCATTCGGCCTTCACTCTTGAAGCCATCTTGTGGTTTGCATCTGCATAGAATGTGACTGCAGTGTGTGCATGAAAGAGCGCCAGAAATTGCATCCTGTGGAAACTCCTGGAAAAATTCCGGCATCATCATTTTGGATTAGCTGAAAGGTGCGGTGCAGTGATGGGCCTGGCTAGTGATGCTCTGCAGTACAGCGAATTCTCTTGAGCTCTGTCGCTAGCTACTTGAAGTGGTGATACGAAGAAGACAAAGAATCCATGCTGGACAGCATGTTCCTGGTAGCGTTTTACTTTCCGTTTTTTCCCGTTTCTTCCTTTGTCGTGAGGTATTTGCTCTCTTCTTTCATCCCGACTCGGTTTGCCATTTCCCATCTCTCAAGAAAAAGTGGCTCACCCATTCGCTGTGTTTCCTCTTGTGCATATGCACAAACATCCTAGCTACTGCAGATTTGTTGGCAAAATCCCAGTTCGGGTTCAAGCACTGCAGTGCACCGTGCGTGGTGGATGCAGTAACTGCGTGTCTCCTTCCTGCAGAGCTTCTCTCCTCCTCACACCGCATGCATAGCTATGCCATTATCCGTTAGGATCGCATCCGGATTGCTTTTGCGAGGAGGCTGTATTCCGAAGTACCATTCGAGCCTGCAGGGATATCAGATGCTCGGAACTTTCTCAGTCAGGGAAAACCGGATCGGTTTGTGGCTGGAAGGATGCACACGTTCGAAATGAGGTTTGCTTCAGCAGAGGAGTGTGACGACAGCATGCTTTCAAACAAAGTGACAGTTCGTGTAGATACGCATCAGCGTTTCTGTTGGCATGGTTTCAACCTGGAAACTCGTCCCTGTTTGTTGAAGAAACGGCTTTTGACAGGACTGCTACCATCCTGCGCTTTGCTCCATGAAACTTGAGCAGCGTTGCTTGGAATGCTAAAGTAGGGCGGCCATCGGCATGGGATCCTGGTTTCCCTCAGGTTGGATTGCCTCTCCCGCAACGAGTCTGGGAAACAGCTACCAAGTGTGCAATGGTTTCGTTATGGGGTTGTGAATGCAAACGGGGATATTCCAGGGTTTCCAGGAATTCGAGGCATCGCGACCTGGCTGCTGCTTTCCGTTTCGCCCACCGTGGCTACAGTTTGAGTGCGCTGAACGATCCTGAATCTTATGGCAATGCAGTTCCGGATGGGATCCACATCCACACACCTCTTGACATAAGAGTGTGCCACGTTGATGTTTGCGTGGAATGCTTGAGATATGCGAGTTGGTATAGCAGTGTACGTTGCCACCCGGTCACGCCGGGGCGTTCATTGTAAACTCTCTTTACAATTCGTGGTACAAGGCTCCACTACGGCCAACACAACAGGACCTGTCGGGTCGCCGGTTCGCAGACCGGCGCGACTCTCCTCGGCAGCGGAAGGGGGTGGGGGGAAAAACAAAAAGAGAAATACAAACAGAAAAACAAAAAATAGTTGGAGGGCAGGGAAGGGATCACGGTCCACAGGGAGGAGGGTCCATCCTTTCCAGGATGCCCTCGAGGATGATTCCCAGGTGGGACCATCTGGTTGCAAGCCGCAGGTAGCGGACCGCGAGTTCGACGGCACCCCTCTCGTGGCTCGGTCTTCTGAAATCGCTCCAGCTCGTCACGATCCCTCGGATGCAGCAGAGTGCTGCCAGGGCTGCGGCTGGTCGCAGGGCATCCCGCACGAAAAGAAGCCGAAATACGTCTCTGGGCTGGCTGCCCTCCTGCAGCCGTAGGGAGGTACCAAGACGCTCCCACAGGGGTCGGAGAGCAGCACAATCAACAAGGAGGTGGGGGAGCGATTCCCGCTCCCCACACCTGATGCAGGAGGGATTCACTCGACCACTAGTCCAGTGGTGGCGGCGTGCGTTGCAGGGTAGACCCCAATGAAACAGCAGAAGCACCGACTCCTGCCACTTCAGGGTGAGGATCCTCGATCCAATAAAATCCGGGGGCCACTTCAGATCATCCATCGGGATGCCGAGCAGTTCGCCCCATCTCTTCAATCCACGCGGGAGGACACTTCGGGTGGTGGCGCCGGCCAGCTGCGCCGTGTTCCAGCCGCTCAACATCTTCTCTCTGCCTGCGATTCGGCAGGAGAATTGCCGCATAGGCATGCGGCTGCTGGAGAGCGCCCTCCTCTGGAAGGGCATCGCCGTAGCAAGGGGCGTGGTCTCGGCCCACGTGCACCGGGCGGGACACTGCAACATGGACCGCAGGCTGCAGCGGGCGCGGTTGTAGAATCGCAGGCAGTTGCAGTTGTCATCTTCCTTTGCATTTAACCTCGCCCACGTTCCAACAGATTCCTCCAGCCATGCGGAGGAGTTGGCGGGGCTGCATACCATCCAGCCGTTCTCCTTAGCCAGGGTGGCCACGCGTCCAAGGAGAAGGCCGCATTTCCTGATCTTCGAGCCACGGCACAGAAGATAAGACGCGAGACCTTCCGTCGCGGATGCACGGCTGGCAAGGAGGTGGGCCGGAACGCAACACGGTGAGCTCCATGACTCGATGGCCAAGGTGCGCCATCGCAGCTGTATCTCCGTTCGCTCCAGCGTCAAGAGGCCGACACCGCCATCCCGACGCGGAGCACACAAGTCCATCAACAGGACTCGGGGCCTCCCTCTTCCCCAAAGGGCGAACCTGAGGAGGTCCTTCCTCCGTTTTTACAACTGCGGCGGGACGGGGCAAACAAAAAGCAGGGGGCGGAGGATGGGAGCCGCGAACGCGTTCCACACCGCGGCCCCTTCCGGAAGGAGAAACTTGTCTTCCAAGAACGGGCCGATCGCCAACTCTACTTTCCGGAGACGACCTGACCAGTCTTCCGAAGGGCAATAGTCCCCCAACGGCACACCAAGGTACTTCAAGCACCTTGCCGTGGGGATCCCCAAACGGATCCAGTCAGGCCGTCCAGCACCGTCGCACCAACCGCTACCATCGATGACTTCGCCTTATTTACCCGTAGTGCACTCCCACGGCTTAGGAGATCGAAGAAATACTCGACTGCGGCTGCCGGGACGGACATGGGCAAAAAAAGCAGATCATCGGCGTAAGCCACTACGGCGGGCGTACTGGGGCACGAGCTCGGCAAGGCAGCCAAAGTCATCCTGTACGCTCTCAGCAACAACTCAAAGTAGGCGCTGAAGAGCAGGGGACTGAGGCTATCGCCCTGCCTTATGCCCCGGCGCGCCGTACACCTGTTGACTGCTGAAAGAAACGTTGATTATGGCGTTGCGCCAGCAGGTGTGCAGGTAGGTTAGCAGGGAGGGTGAAAAGCACATGCGACCCAAGAGCTCCAAGAGAAGCTCCTGGTCCACGCAGTCGAACCCCTTTTGGAGATCGACCGCGAGCGCTAGGGCCCCCTTCTCCGCCCCGGTGTCCCTTCCCTGCCCGGCCGGCGCCCCCAAAGCGGGGTAGCCATTCACACGCTTTCGTTCATGTTCACTACTCTGCACATGTGCTCGCGAAGAACAGGTTGGCCTCCATACTTCGCCCGGGAACAGCGTAAGTCTGTTCCGGGCTAATTATGGAGTCTGACACCTGTCCTAAGCGCGACGCCCACAGTCCGGCTATCAGCTTGGCGACCGTGTTCACAATTGTGATCGGACGCCAGTTGCTGAGTCCTCCGAGGTCTCCTCCCTTGGGAAGGAGCCTCACTCTGGTTCACAGAAACGAGGCGGGTACATCCCCTTCGTCTCGGATCAGCCTTGTCAACTGAAGCACCAGGAGTGCCTACTCAGCCGCGAAGCATGGGAAAAACTCCGCTGGCAGGCCGTCCTCCCCTGGTGCTTTCCGCCTCTTGAGCCTTTTATTCCCGGCGAGAATTTCGCCGGTCGTAAAAGGCTCGTCGAGGCTTTCCTTCTCCTCCTCCCCTATTGCCGGGGCACCATCCGCAAGCAAGCGCCGGGAGGCGCCTCGCTCCGGGGGCGCCCAGGCGTAAAGGCAGGGAGGGAGAAGGGTGTGGAGTGTACGGTAGACTATCGATCTGACGGGTCAACTGCGCATCGAGGCTTTGCGGTCACTGCTGCGCTTCACACTTGCGAACAGAACGATCCTTTTCGTTCCCTGCGGCAGGCGGTGTCTGAAGCCTTCGTGCAGGCACTGCCAGTGTGGTGCGGCTCTTCCGCTTCCTCTGCATTGAAGCCATCGAAGATAAGCCGCTACGGCTTCACGGAAGAGGAGAGTGGGAAAGCGGCTGCTTTCGAGACGCATTTGCTGTAGGAAAGGCCTTGCGAAAAGATCTTCCGAAAGATTTTCACTTGACCGTCACAGGCACCAAGCTCTTCGGAAGAGGCTACACATCCGACAGCATCTCTTCGTTTCTTTTTGTCCGACATGTACGTAAAGGAGTTTGGAAGTGTTTTGCAAGGAACTTGCGCACGAATGCGATGTGATGCCTGTTCGCTGTGCTCACTCTAGAGGACTGGTTCCAGTGCTTCCGTGATGTGAAAACGGCGTCTTTCGCGAACTTTGCTGCTGACCGTGGGGACCATCAAGATTTTCCTTTTTTGCGCTCAAAGTTCGGGGCGTCAGGCTCGCTGCGGTGGAAGTGTACAAGAAATAGATGGTGTGCAGAACGGATGCTCAATGCCAAACTCGCCTCTTTAGAGCAGCATTTAGAGCGTCTCCAAGCGTCTCCATGGAACCAGGTAACCACTCCAGTTCCTTCCCATCCCACCTCACCTGGACACCTCCTGATGCAGTCGGTTACAAGATTTAGAAAATTCGAGTACGTTCGTGACTTCGGGGGAAATGCCCGTGCTGCGTGCAGCACGGGCATTTCCCAACATATTTGTTTCGTGTATTGGTTTTCGTGAATGGCATCATCCATCTCCACGAGAGCTTGCAAGCTTCCATCATCCCTCTATAGGAAGTTTTCGATTCAGCCGCTACGAAGAAAGTGAGGAAGGAGCATCGGGCCAGCCTCGACACTCTGGATTCGGGCGGGATTGAGGTGCACTTCCGTGAACGTGACCACCCAAGTTCCGCAACCACGAGCTTCTCTGAGCGCTCCATTCGTCTCTGGTCTCGACGGACAGCCGGATGCAGCTCCTGCATTCCCCATGGCAGCGGGACCAAACGGATTGTGGCGCTCGTTTCGCGGGGTGCGGTGTCCATGGCGCGCGGTCGTGTGGGCGAAGCTTGAAAAAAGCAACTCTCGTGGAAAGAGAACTCGTCGGAATTGGGAAGAGCATAACATCCCATTCCGAAATTTCACCGGATTGACGCTGAGAATCATCTGGAGTGAACTCGTGATTTCGTCGCGTCCAATCATAAATTCATTCACCGTTCGTCATCGTTCAAGGAAGTTGGGATCGTGTTTCGCTGCGCGTGCTTTGAATCGCTTTGCGATTTCAGGAATGTCAAGAAAGATCAACGTGTAATAAGAATGCTCGTTACTGGAGAGGTTCTCCTGCAGGGACGTGCGATCATGCGAACGCCGTTGCATTAAAGGTCGCGAGGAAACGGAGCTCTCGTCCAATCGCGCCACGTTGTTCTGCTCTCCCGCCGTAGTGCATCCGTTAAGGGAATGTAAAAGCGACCAAGTCCTCGTCCCAGTCCAGCCTCTGCCACGGTCACCCGCTGGAGCACGCGATTCCCGCAACTGGTGGTCCGATTTCGCGCCCGTATTTCCCGGGGCGTTCATCGCGTAAAATGATAGCGATTCCTTCTTGCGGTAGAATCGTTGGTTCTGCCATTTGCTAAATCAACACGCTGAACCCGCCAAATACCGGCACCAGACGGAGACGTTCGCTTCGGCACCGAAGGGGATGGGAAAACCGAAAGCAACAAGGAACCAACAAAAAACAGAGGGAAAGCTTCCCTCTTTATAAAGGGGGCGGCCGAATGTTGAAATCGAGGAAGGGATTACTTCGCGCTGCTCGGCGTCCTCTGCATCCTGTCCTCTATGCTGGCAAGTTCGCTCGGTGCGTTTCCCAGGTGAGCCCATCACGTGGCGGTTCTCAGCAGAATTCTCGATCTACGCGTGGCTTCTGGACTTTTTCGGCCGAGTTCCAGGCCGCCATTACGTCTCCAAGACAGCACCGAACTTCAAACGACGCGGCTGGAGGCAGTACGGAGACATGCACGAGGGGGAGTTTCAAAAGATCTCCGGGGCACCGACCGGGACCCGAAGGGTGGTCTCTAGGCGATTCCAGGCGGTCGGAGGGAAGCACTGTCAGGAACTCGATGCTGGAAGGTCTTCTTCATTCCGCTCCCGTCACAATTTACACTCGCACTCCCCGGCTTGCAGCGGCGAAGGCGCGCGTTGCACGGGATTCCCCAACGCAAGACCAGCAGTGCCCTCTCCTGCAAATTAAGGGAAGCAGAAGAAATCGCCGTTCCGGGATGCTGGAGGTCAATTCGCGCCCTCTGGAAGGTTGGCGATCAGCTCGACCTAGCTGCGTAAGAGTTCTCGGGATGAAACACTAGGGCATCGCAGAGCCCGTGATTTCTCGAGGGGTCCGCACCCAGAAGTTTCTTGCTTGCCGCAACGCCGCAGGACACCTCCCACCTCCCATACCGTAAGGTCGCCACCTCCTCCTTCATCCCTTGAAGAGGACAGGACCGCGAATAGCTAGGGAAAACAAAGTTAAGAGCATCCTTTGCGGGCTGCGGGCAATCCCTTGCAGCGAGAGACGTGCTTCTCGGCCATTCTGCAGACAGGCGAACTCCGCCTCGCTCGCCCTGTTGATCTCTTCCGTTGCGTCAATTGCATGACCGCTGAAACCATGCAGTACGGCTGTCGGAGACCAGTGCTCACCATGAAGTGTCTCGTTTGCAGGTGCACGCTGTGGCGCATCGCCGGTCTCCAGGAACAGTGATGAAGTAGCCAATGTTTTTTTAGCATTCCCGCCCTGTCGAGCCTGCCTTACTTTTTCCCGAAAGCCCTCTGTGTGGTATTGATCCCGGATCTCTCCTATGCTTGCTTGTTCCTCCATCCATCCTGCACGGAAAGTGACTGACCTGAACAAAGTGACCTACCCTAACCTATCTAACCTGACCTGTAACCAGATTTTCGGGGAGTTGGGGAAGAAGCGAATCCCGTTGCGACTGGCGCGGGCGTACGAACCAAGGTGCGCGAGTGGGCTGTGGTTGACCGGGTGGCGTGGTAGAAGTGACCCTCTCAATGCGAAATTCATGGAACGTTCGGCGTTTGCGTTGTTCCACCGTGGGTGGTCGCACTCCGCGGCGAGAGGACGGTTGATGAGAGGACGGTCCATCTTTCCCGACGGCCTTCCCTGGGAGAGATGACGAGAGCCACGGTGGTCATTTCGCTATCGTCCGAAGATTTGAAAGCGGAGTCACCAGTTCGAGCAGCGAGCAGCACTGCGCAGCTCAGGCTTTCTGCTCAACGGAGTGGAATCGCCTCTCTTCTTTGCTTCCGATGCCACGATGTCACGATGTGCGGCCGTCTTCCAGTGCAACTGCTGCCAGGGAAATTCTACGGATGATCGGTAGGTGTTCCAATGTGGTGTTTCTTCTGGCGAAGAAAACGTGAGCCCTTCGTTTCCTTTCAAACTCACTTGCCCCTTGCGTTGAGGTGGCATCTGAATTCGAATGTCTTTATTCCCAACGTCTGTTCTGAAGAACAGCAGGGTTGTGGCATGGTTTGCAGAATCGTTCCCTCATCCTGCACTCTGCAGTCCGCCTTCTTTCGTCCATTCATCCGTTATCCATGACGCGTATACGTCACGGATGGGCATCTGCCATCACCATTCACCGAAGGAGATTCACGTTGCGCGCACTTGAGTGCGTGTCGAGCTGCCACCCTGGTACCACTCTGGTACAGCGCAGAAGACGTTCCGCGGAACCGTTACGCAGATTTGCGGACAGGAGCTCCTTTTGAAGGGACAAGGAGAAGCTGAGGCAACAGAAGTTTCCGTACTTCGCCAACGGGCGTCCTTCTTTTCCTTTCTTCGATTGATTGATCGAATCGACGAGCCTGAATTGGTAATGCGGCCTACGGATCATGGAACGGATGTGGGTCTTCGTTCTCTTTTCCGGAAAATCAACGGTTTTTTCCAAGGCGTGCGTTGGTGCCTGCGGGTTCTCCCGAACCGCGAATCCATGCTGTTCCGTGGTCCATGGTCGCGCTGCTCATCTACTGCTTTCCCTTAATGTGAACGATAGGTGCTCATCCCTCTCCGGAGTGTGCGACACTGCACTGACCGCACGTGTGCTGCGGTAAAGGCAACCGAAAGTCTCGCCGTTGGCTCGTAGCCTGGTGGCATGAAACCTCGCGCAATCTGAAGAGGTATCCGTGCTGAATGATGGTCTTCCCTTTTTGTCCGTCTTTGTCCCGAAGCAGCTGTCGAAGGAGACGAATTTCGAGCAAGGAAGGCTTCGCAACCGACTGTGGTTCAATTCACCACCGACAGTCACGCGAAAATGCATCGTCCATTTGCGGAGAGATGAGCGAGCAGAGCTTCGGTTTCACGGATCGCTGTCAGGAGGGATTCTTACCCTACGCTTGAACGCCTTCGTTCCTGCCGGAAGCGAAGGTCTGTCCTCCTCCCACGGACTTCTCGGTGCGCGGGCGTACTCTTTTTCCGGATTCTGTTGTGCTTCGGGTTGCGAATGCCCGGCTTCATGTGTGAGTTGCTCCATAGGACCCAGGGCCATCCCGAGAGCCTCTTTTCAGAATCGGCCGTCCGAATGGCGACCCGGAGTTTCATTCCGCCCGCCGCCTGCAGAAAACTCAGTCGGGGCTTCTTGAAGACATGGCGCGTGAAAGAAGGACAGTTCGATGCCAGCGTGCACTTTCTGAGGAACATCATACTTCCCCTACCAGGGTAATCCTGCTACCTGGATGCTCCGATGTGACGAGCCGATGGGTTCTCTCTCGTGTCTGCAATCCTCCGAGGTGCATCCTCTTTGTCCGGGAAGCTCGAGCTGCAAGTCGCGAGGAGCGATCCGACTTCTCCACGAGAGGACGGTTCGCACGTTGACCTGTGAGTGTCGCCGTGTTCCCGCTGGATGGCTCCGCAAGTGCGGAGGCGCGTCTGCTGCTCCGTTCCAGCATCGCGTAACGTCATTTCGGATGGGGCTGGCGCAACGTTACACAGTTACAAAGCTTTCCGCAGGGCGTGCAGTATAATGTCCTGGCAGATGGGTAATAATTTGCGGCACGCCGTGTCTCCCGTGCTCCTTCCGGGCAGCGTGCCACCAGGGTACGCGTGGCGTATGGACGTGGGTGCGGGTGCTGTGTTCCTTGTCTTCTCATCCCCTCATTTCATCTATCTCCGTCAACCGAGCAGCGGACTGCCGAACGAAATGCGTGGTTCGGCATGTCTTTCACGTCCGGATGTGCCATGTCTTTCTAAGAAAAATAATGGAGCAAAACGGAAAATACGCTGAAGAGTCCCCCAGCTTATGCGCAGCAGGGCTCAACATCATCTTTCCGACCTTCACCACCGACGCTGCCCGCGGTCCCAACGCAACGTGTGATGAAACGTCGGAGAGGCATCGGCGGTTACCTTCGTTCGCCAAGGAAGGTGAAGAGCTGTGGGGCACGCTGAGCAAACTGGAGAGGACAAGACTGGAGGCATCCGCGGGTGTGTTTCTTCCGTCTTGCGCCACCCCTCCGCGGATGCGAGCGCTTCGTGGAAAGTCCACCTCGTTAGCTTTCTCGACGCAGTCCAACAGGGAAGGTGGAAACGCCCATCCCTCGTGCCGACTTGTTCTTGTCGGGCGAGTTCGCGGGCATTGCCACCTCTTTGGACATCCGCCCGCTTCTGTTGCGCGTGCAGCCTGCACGCACCAGGGTGCTGGCAGCAGCTCCTGTATCACGGGACAGCTCACCTGCCCGTCCGTCGGAAGCGCGGTGCTGGATCGATGCATCCGCGGAGGGCGGACTGGAAAAACTGCCAGGAGGGAGTCTTGGACCCCCCATGGACACACACGCCCACCATCTTTTGCAGAGCGCCATTCCGCAGGTTCCGTGCATTCAGGCACATCCTACCTTCCGTACTCGCAGCTCGCGCTCCGAACGACGACTTCCGTTTCGGTTGCCACTGCGGGCTGCCAGCAGCGTTCAAGCTGCGACTGGAGCGGAGGTTTCCCTGGTTGCCGCCGTTCTCGGGCATGTTTCCCGGAGATCGCATGGGAACAGGCTGCAAAAGCATTCCATTCCTGGCGTTCTTCGTGGGATGCGTGCTGATTCTCTCGACTGGACTTCAGTTCGGCTTCCACCCCATTCTGAATCATCAATTAAGAAGGATTGTGGAACCGGATTGAACTTTTCGCCCTCTCGGTGAGCGCAGGCGCAGCTGTTCCCGCGTTCCCGAACCTGCGGGCTCTACGTAGCGCCGTTCCTTTCAGCTCTCTGCATGGACTCCCTCTGCAAGTTATCTCTCGCAGAAGGAATCATCTCGAGAAGCGGAAGTAACGAATAGGGCAGCAAATGGAGTTGCCGTTTTGCCAGAGAGATGCTGCCGCTTGGCGGTGGATAAAGAAAAGAGGCCGGCCAACGTTTCCATCCCGAGAGCACAGATGAACGCGTGCAGCCAGGAGAGACGATCCGCCAGAAGCAGTCTGGATGGATATTCGGCCTCCGTGATGCTTCCCTCGCCGCGAAGCAACGCAGCACGCACCCCTGAGATTTCCATAGAAGAAGCTTTGAAGCGAGAAGTCGGAGCTGGACCAAAACAGCAGGTAGGGAATGCAGCGCGTGTGCGCCGTCTCGAGCAGCTGGAGGTCCGGGACTCACATTGCTCATCAGCCCGAAGAGCAAACGGCGGAGGCTGCAGAAGGCCTCATCCCGATCTTAGGCTGTGCGCTGCATGCGGAACGCACAGCGAAGGACACATCCAATTGCGCGGTCGGCCAGGCGAAGTGCTGGGAAGCCATCGGTCTTGAGGCGGCTGCCGAGGTCCAAGCGCACTGACCGTGGACGGGAGCGAGGAACGGCGGCGACGAGGCGATTTCAACAGAGCCTTCGCGAGACGGGCGCCCGCCCGTTCGTGCGCCTCTCTTCGTGGTGTCGATCCTCGGGTTCACCTGTTGGAGATAGCTGGCCGAAAGTGCCGGGGAGTAGTGGGAAAGACTCGATTTCAAAGAGCTCGGCATGGAACAGAAGATGTGTGCATGGATGTTCTGGAAATTTGGAAAAACGAAATTGCCTTAGGAATGGTCGCCGTGGGTACGTCCGCTTCAGGGAATCGTACTTTTCGTCGCGTGGAACCAAGTAGCGAGTAAGGCAAGACAGCGACTCCAAGAAGGCAGCGGCATGCCTCGACGAAAGAAGGCCTGATTCTCCGAAAAAGGTCACGAGTTCAGGTGTGCCGAAGTTCTCGTGCTGGTGGAAGGTGTCCCAAAACACAATTCTCCCCCTCCTGCCTTCCCCTCTCAGGTGTTCTGTCCCATGCCGTCTCGGGAGCTGCAGCTCCGTCTTCACGTGCGTCTGGAGGACAAATCAGCCCGGTTAACGGGGGAGCGCATGACTCAGGAGCGCTCGTCTTCGCGCTGCACCTGATCGCAGAAATCCAATCATACTCCAATCCAATCCAATCAACCTTCGACCTTGGTCCCATCCGCGCTTCGCAACTCTTCCCGGTTTCTCCCGGGACTCGCGCTGGTTCCTTCTCTGTGGAAGAGGCAGCGGTCGAAAATGCACACGTGCGAAGAGCAGCGCTTTCGTCCCTCCAGAGAGAAGGCATCCGCCGCGCACCCAGCGAGACCCCAGGCTCAGCGTTCCCGAGAGCTACTTTCGTGACTTCCGGGAACGCTGCGTGCCCGGAGGGCGATCCGTGCGGAGGGCGCTGTCGCAAAGGGCGCTGGTAAAGGCGAAGGTGGGGAAGCCACGAACCGTTCGAAAGGAAGGTTTTCGAGGTGCTGGCAACATTTGCGATCCGTGCCCTCGGAAAGTCCTGTCGTTCGTTTCGCTCCGCTTCCCGAAGGCTGGCACTTCCTCAGGTGAGCGGAAGGCAGCGACGCAGCGGTTGTGCGATCCACTGGAGGGTTGGTAGCCGACGAGAACTGGGAGTGCTCCTGGAAGGACTGCAGAGAAAAGGACACGAGGCTCTCTGCGGAATCAGGGAGGTCCTTTCGTTCCTGCGGATGCTCCTGTAACCGTTCCACGTTCGGTTCGAAACCCAGGTTCGTTTCCCAGGTAACGACCGATCGATTTCAGCCTCCTGCGTTCCGTCGTTCACTGCCGACGCGAATGCCTCCCGAGCCACCTTTATGGAAGACGGTGAGGGAGGGATGCGAAGATGCGTACCTCGCGGGCTCGTTCTCCCGGGAGTGGCCTCAGCGTGCGTCTCCTCGTGCTTTCCCTCGCCCTTACGTGACCACCCACTGACCTGCGGGCCGCTCCTCCGAACGCTGGGCAGCTTCCGAAGAGCTGCATCGACGCCGCTGTCCTTCCAGACGCCGGGTGAGGCACCCGAGTGTCCGCCGCGGATGGGGGACCAGGACCGATCGTGACACCGGTCAGCTGACGAGGCATCAGCGGCACGGGCTCAGCCGCCCACGAGTCGCCTCTGGGACGCGCGACCCCGGCCGCTTCCCGCGGAAGGCCGCAGGCTCCGGGACGACGGCATGGAGTACGCGCCGCTTGTTGCTCTCCGGCGCCCCTTCTGCCCCGCGCCAACGCAGCCGGCGCGCATCACATACCAACCCGCGATCGCTTCGAGTCCGTGCCGTTCGCGCCACATGCAGCAGCGGAAAAGTCGGCCGCGACGGTGAATTTGGCACCCTTGCTACGGGCTCCGTCAACGCTATGCGCGCCTCCCTCAAAAGAGCGGGCGCTGGGGCCGCGCAGTGTCCCTGGTGCGAGAGCCGCATGCGTCACCCGCCCGGGACCAGCGCCATACGTGGGCGCCAGATGGACAGGATCTGCCGGCCGGTAGAGCGGCACTCCGCTCGCCCCTCCGGCAGTACGTGCGCGCGTGCGCGTTCGGGTGCCAAGCGTAAGGAAGAGGGGGATGATGACCGCCCGCAGGCAGAACCGTCGAGCAGGGTTACCAGCCCACGCACGACGCTTTTTTAGGCCCGGACGGAAGGACCTCGCGCCCATGGCCGCCGTCCGCCGGTGGCCATGTGTTCTGCCGATCTGGACCCATGGATCGGGGGAACGCGAGCAGCGCACCCTCCCGCATGTTCCCCGGCAGTATTCTCAGGCAATCGAGCTGGGAGCGCTACCGGCCGCCGTAGTCAAGTGGCGACTGGACTGACGGGGCGATCGTTAGCACACCCACTTGTGACAACAAGGGGACGCCGGTGCCCGTGCTCCTGCCCGTAACGACGCCCACGGCGTTCCCTTGGACCTGTGCGTCTTTCCGCGTTTCTGCCGGCAGGGGCGACCGAGCGCCTGCTGCCGGTTGCCTCTGCGGACGGGGACGCCCGCGGGCGGTCCACTCGCTCCTCCACTCTCGAAGAGCTGCTCCTCCAGCTCTGCACACCTCTGTGAGAACGAAGCTCTCAGGGGCATGAAAAAGGTGCATTGCCAAGGCAACCGGCGCCGCGAAACCGACTGCCGCCGCGTGCCTCGTGAAGTGCGTGCGCGGACGACCGCGCGCGACGCTGCTTAAGGCCTCCCAGGGTGAGAAGAGCCGAGCTTTCGCGATTTTTCGCCCTCCCAGACGGCGCACAGGCGATCTCTACGTGAGCTGGGTCGAGGTGGGCGAGTCGGAGCATCGATGGAGCTCGGAAGCGTGGGCGGTCCGGCGGCCCGCTCCTGCCTTCGGAGCGCAAGCGACCTCGGGTTGTTTGCATGGGAAGAGGGCGCATCCTGAAGCGCGCGACGTCCTCGACTTCCGAGGAAACGGACGGAACGATCGCCCGGGGCGCTCCGGCAGCAGGCGCTCGGTCGCACGCCCGGGTGTGAGGCACCCGTGCACTTCCGTGCGTGCGCAGCGTCTCTCGCGTCAGACCCGTCAGACCGCCTCTTTTCCTGGCGACAGGCGGGCGTCATTGGGCGCCCGTCCGGGTTAGAACGCCCCCTCGCGCTGGCCGCCGCTCTCTGCTTCCTCCGGCACGCCCGCACACCTGCGCGGCCGCGTGCGCGCGTCGCCTGAGGCCCCTTAAAGAGCGCGTGGGACCACGCCCGAGTCAGCAGCGCGCCTCCACGGACTCTCCCGGACGCGGTGCACGCAGCAACCGACGCTCAGGATGCCTCGCTCCCGGTCCTGCTTGGTAAGAGGTGCTCCCGCCGTGCTTGGGGCTCGTCAACCGGGCATCCGCGCATAATTAGGGGGGTGCGTCCCGTCCACGAGGCAGATGGCGCCGTGCTTCTGTATTTGTGGGGCAAGATAGGAGAAGCACCGCCTTGCGAGGAGCGGGGTGTGTGCTAGTTGCGTCGCTTCTTGCAGAACGGGTGCTTCCGCCAAGACCTGGGCCCGCTGCTCGCGTGGCATGCGTGGGGTCGTCTGGCTAGCGCTTTCCTGGGCAAGGCTTCGCGTCTGTGGGTCGCACGCTGAAAGCGCCGTGGTCGCTCGCTCGGCCGCTGTCGTAGCTCGTCCTTGCGTCTGGCTTGTGCGGTCGCGTGTTTGCGGTCGGAGGACGAGGAGGAGGATCGCGTAATCCCTACGGCTGCTCTTTTCTCGTCTGTGCTGCCTTGCAGAGGCATTTCTACTCTTTCCGATTTGCTTGCGGTTGATTCTGTTCTTTTGGTTAGTTGCCTCTGGCGCTTCTGGCGTGTCTTCTGGCCCTGACGTCCGCCAGGAACCGCCCTCTGTTAAGGTCCCTCTCGGGAAGCTTCCATTTTAAGAATCCGCTTGGTCCCTGCTCCCTGTTGTTTGTCCAGAACGAGGACATCGAAGTGGAGGAGAATGATGCCTGCAGACGCAGTTGGGGTCCCAGCGTGCAGCCCACGATCCATCCATCTTGGTGCTCTGTTACGGTCTCGGTAGTTGCGCTCTTCACCCTGAGTCCCTGATGAGGGGAGGTCGCCTTTCTTTTTTTGCAGACCTCGCCGCCAATTCCGAAGGAGGTCAACGTCACACTCTTCGGGGATCCTCCGACCTTCAGCTGCACGTTCTCGAACTACCGCGGACAGATGAAGTGAGTCGGCGTAATGGGTGAAGCGTGGGAGGAGTAGAGTGCCCAAAGAGGGTAGGGAAATTCAATGTCAATTCTTCCAGCATCCCGAAGACCGGTTTGAGCAACTCCCTTACTGGCAAACTGATCTTTGAGACATTTGAGACCGAGTTCAACGTGTCGTGCTCGCTTCCGGAGGGCTTGTTCTTCTGGGCCGACTTTTACTACTAGACTCCGTCCTGCCACGGCAATCTCGTCCACCCCTCCGACATTTCCAGAAATAAAGTGCATTCCTTGTTGACCTTTCTTGGACATTCAGTGTGTTTTATTGACGCTTTGGTGCAAAAAGTCCGCTTAGTCAGGCAGCCTAGGGCGCGTCCTCGTTTTCTCGGTCCGTGTCAATATGGAAACGGGTGCTCTTCCACTGGCTCTTTGCACAGCAGCAGCAGCATTGCCGCAGTTTATGGGGCGTTCTCGTATTCATGTCGCTGCTAAAGGTCATTTAGACCATCATCCCATCGCTCGTCGCCGTTCCCCCGCTCCATCCTCGGATCTCAGGAGACCACTGGGGTTGGTCCGAGGCGTCTCTCGGAGAAACGGCAGCTGGAGGGTGCAGTGGGCACTCTTTGGAGAGTGAGAAAGAAGTCAGCCGGAACAGAAGAAAGCCCTGCACTCTCAGATATCACGTGAGTGGAAAGAGGGTGTTCGCCGTATTTTTTTTTTCTGGATTGCCTTTGGTTCCACTGCTCCTAAGCCCGGATGCAGCGCTCCGATTAGCCGCCTGACCTCCGAGGACGACAGTGGTGAAATCCACCTAGAGGCTCCGCCGAGAGCGGAGAGCGGCGCCAAGCGGTGCGAATCCCCAGCTCAGCGCGCGCAACCGCGCGCGCGATACTCGACGCGGAGGTTGCTCAGATCCGGTGTGCTCTGCGTGGCAGATCAGGTGGTGCAGGACGTGAAAGGATAGCTCACGCTAGGCCAGGTGGCGATTTCGGCATGTCGCCCGGGAGTACGGCAGAGAAAACAAACAAACAAACGTCACAGAGAGAGTATTGCACGCCGTCCCCAGAAGGTCCCCTGACGCAGCACAAACCGGCGACTCGCTGCGACCCCATCTTACAGGGAGCATCCCGCCCAACAAGAGGCCACTGTGCTGCCCTCTTCATTGAGAATACTACTGCGCGGAAGGCGATTTGCACTGGGGTCAGCCCAACACTTAAAAAGACCTGCACGAAGAAATGAGGTGGCGAGTCCTCTGGCCGTTGGCTTCGCAATCGCAAAGGCGCCTCTGCCGGCAGAGGAGCGCACCGCATCTGCCACAGAAGGGGCGGATGAGCTGCCACCGGCTACGAGAGAAGTGCGCCGCAGCTCGCGGAGCCAGCACGCCTTCGGCATGGAGTACGAGGGAATCTCGTCGAGTCTTTACCTCTCATCCACACGATCGTCAGCTAGAAGACAGGCTGAGCATCGGCTCGTTCCGCAGTTTCCACCCAAATGGGGCTGCAGCAAGGAGCACGGAGCCTTCCGCGGTCAGCACTGCACCAAGGCAACAGCAAGCCGGATAAAAACAGACGCCGGTCGGGCGTGGACGCCCACGCTTCCGTTGCCCAAACGGCGCTCCGAAGAGCGCAACAAATGACCACCCATCTCTCCCTTCCGTTTCGTTCTCCACTCAAGGCACGTGCTCCCGCGGGGGTTTCTTCGAATCGTACAGTGGCTGGTCCAGCCTGAGCTTCCAGTGTATCTCAAAAGAGTGATCCGCACTGGAGTGCGGTGTCTCCTTCCTCATGCACCCCAACCATCGCTCGAAGGCCTCCATTTCTCCTGAAGACTTGCCTCATCCGACAGAGGGAGGTCCCTCTGTGGCCGCCCTGCCGGGAACTTGCGCTACTCTCCCGGCAGAGGGGACAGCCCATCCACTGCTCTGCTGCCTTCGTCCTGTCTCCTTCGGTGTTTCAGCAGAAGATTCATGGAGCAGCTGACTCCCATCGGCCATCATTACTTCTATCATTGCACCACCATTGCTTTACTTACACCACAAACGACGACACCGTCATCCCCGGATGACCCCGGAACACCAGATGTGGTCCGGTCTTTGCGTCCGTTTCGCAAAGAGGGTCGATTGGAGGCCACTTTTGTTGATCGGGGTCAGCAAGAGTGTTGGAGAATGCCCTCTGGAGACTCCTGGTTTGACTTCCATGGACTCCACGTGTGCAACACAAACAAGAGCATCCTCTTTCACGCTTCTTCTTAAACGATGCATGCCAGTCTTCGAGTGCTTGTCACATGTGGAATGACTCCTTTCTACTGAAGCAGGGTCAAAACTCCCTGCTAGACATCGCTTGGCTGCTGCTAGCCGGCATTCCCCAACGCCGTCTTCTCGGACTTCTGCTAAGAAGCCGCAGACGCCGCACGCAGAGGATTGGAGCTCGTGGGGCTGTTTCTTCCCGCGCCAAGCAGGAAACGGAACCAAGGGATACCTAGGAAGACGATGAGACTGCACGCTCGAAGCCCACCCGTGGCGTTCGAGGAAGCACACTGAAGAAGAAGAAAACAGGAGAATCGTGGGAAGCACACACTGAGCTGCTGCTCTTTCCTCGTAGAAGCTGGAGCACAAGCTCGCGCGGTTACGCTTGGGTCATCAGGAGGTCGCAGGAATGCCACGTGCGCCGATTTTCTTCGAGATGGTAAAAAAGCAGCTCTGCTCTTCTTGAGAAAATGGGGGGATTGCATAAAACAGAGCCAGCAAATGGACCAAAGATGAAAATGGGAATCGAGAACTCTGGAAAGATCGTAACTCCTTCTTCCTAGGTAACCTCCTCGTCTCGAGAGAGGAAGCTCCTTAGAATTTGCAGCTCCGGCATATTGTGGTTCAAGAAACTCCAGTGATCTTCAGATGACCCGACGACACTCTCATGGATCTCGCTGCATCTCCAGTGCGGCGATATTCTCCGAGGACGGGCAACTCCTGGGCGAACCAGCTCGGCGAGACGATGGTCTCGTCCCAGAATCCAACATAGCAGCTACATCTGCAGGGTGCAGTTGAGGGAGGGGCGCAAATCGGCCCCCTCTTTGTGAGATTACGCTCCCGTTTTCCGAAATAAAAAGGGAGCCTTGCATCCAGAAATTCGCTTTATTTCTGCAAGTGGCGTACATGAGCCTCCCACTCTAGTTAATGAAGAAGCTCGCCGAGAACTGCGACTTGGGTTGCAGGATGCAGGAGGCATTGAACGGAGTCGATAGTTGCACCCAGATGGAATCCTGAGGCAGCCTGGAAACGAGTTTCCTGTTACTCTTAGCAGGTAGCAGCATCCAGCAGCTATCGACGCTCTCGTGGGCCGCCAACAGCGGTCAGAGGAAGCATGATGTCCTGCAGGTGAGAGGAGAGTACCAGAGGGACAGGCAGTTGCCTGCGAATCACTTCTCCAGTGACTCCAAAGGGATGGATGCTGACCGTGACCCCTTGACTTCCAGGGACCAACTCGCAATAGGGGCCGGTTCTCGGCTTCAGGACGGTGAGTAGCCACTGGTCAAGAAGCAGCGTCTCCGCCATCTGAATCGTCCGTAGCGAGAGTCTGGCTCCTTCGCCTCCGGCTACCCCGATGTCCTTCTTCCCTCTCTCTTCCTCTCGAGGGCGGAGCGGAAGCGTGGCGCATGCCACCCTTCACGCGGCCAGTACCCACCTTGTTTCCACCGAATCCTTTGCGAAGGTGCAACTGCAGTTCTTTACCTCGGAGAGGACAACTGTGACATGCTGCTCATAGCCATCCAAAGTCTGTGGACAAAGACAACCAGAGGAGCTCCCGCTGAAGGACGGGCGGGCTTACCGACACTTCCACTGCGCAAGTCTCTTCTTCTTGGGCCCCTCCCTCATTATCGGGCTCCCAAATAATCACGCATAACACACTGTCTTCGTCCCCGCGGGAAAAACGCGCCGACTCCGAAAAGGAGCAACTCCCTATGGGGTTTCCGAACATCAGGTTCTTCGACAAGTTGTCCTTGACCTGGGATTTCAGAGACGACACACCCAGGTCAGAGCGCAGGCAGCTTAGCAAAACAACGGCCACCAGGAAAGGCGTCTGGAAAAAAGGAGGGCAGCAGCGAAATCAGAGTCCGAGGAACTGACTCTCCGGGGTCCGCACCCGTGCTAAACAGAGCATAAATAAAAAGCCGCGTGAAGACCACGAAAACGTGCGTGCAACCAATCAGAAGACTACAGCGATCATGCGATCCTCCTCCTCGTCCTCCGACCGCAAACACGCGACCGCACAAGCCAGACGCAAGGACGAGCTACGACAGCGGCCGAGCGAGCGACCACGGCGCTTTCAGCGTGCGACCCACAGACGCGAAGCCTTGCCCAGGAAAGCGCTAGCCAGACGACCCCACGCATGCCACGCGAGCAGCGGGCCCAGGTCTTGGCGGAAGCACCCGTTCTGCAAGAAGCGACGCAACTAGCACACACCCCGCTCCTCGCAAGGCGGTGCTTCTCCTATCTTGCCCCACAAATACAGAAGCACGGCGCCATCTGCCTCGTGGACGGGACGCACCCCCCTAATTATGCGCGGATGCCCGGTTGACGAGCCCCAAGCACGGCGGGAGCACCTCTTACCAAGCAGGACCGGGAGCGAGGCATCCTGAGCGTCGGTTGCTGCGTGCACCGCGTCCGGGAGAGTCCGTGGAGGCGCGCTGCTGACTCGGGCGTGGTCCCACGCGCTCTTTAAGGGGCCTCAGGCGACGCGCGCACGCGGCCGCGCAGGTGTGCGGGCGTGCCGGAGGAAGCAGAGAGCGGCGGCCAGCGCGAGGGGGCGTTCTAACCCGGACGGGCGCCCAATGACGCCCGCCTGTCGCCAGGAAAAGAGGCGGTCTGACGGGTCTGACGCGAGAGACGCTGCGCACGCACGGAAGTGCACGGGTGCCTCACACCCGGGCGTGCGACCGAGCGCCTGCTGCCGGAGCGCCCCGGGCGATCGTTCCGTCCGTTTCCTCGGAAGTCGAGGACGTCGCGCGCTTCAGGATGCGCCCTCTTCCCATGCAAACAACCCGAGGTCGCTTGCGCTCCGAAGGCAGGAGCGGGCCGCCGGACCGCCCACGCTTCCGAGCTCCATCGATGCTCCGACTCGCCCACCTCGACCCAGCTCACGTAGAGATCGCCTGTGCGCCGTCTGGGAGGGCGAAAAATCGCGAAAGCTCGGCTCTTCTCACCCTGGGAGGCCTTAAGCAGCGTCGCGCGCGGTCGTCCGCGCACGCACTTCACGAGGCACGCGGCGGCAGTCGGTTTCGCGGCGCCGGTTGCCTTGGCAATGCACCTTTTTCATGCCCCTGAGAGCTTCGTTCTCACAGAGGTGTGCAGAGCTGGAGGAGCAGCTCTTCGAGAGTGGAGGAGCGAGTGGACCGCCCGCGGGCGTCCCCGTCCGCAGAGGCAACCGGCAGCAGGCGCTCGGTCGCCCCTGCCGGCAGAAACGCGGAAAGACGCACAGGTCCAAGGGAACGCCGTGGGCGTCGTTACGGGCAGGAGCACGGGCACCGGCGTCCCCTTGTTGTCACAAGTGGGTGTGCTAACGATCGCCCCGTCAGTCCAGTCGCCACTTGACTACGGCGGCCGGTAGCGCTCCCAGCTCGATTGCCTGAGAATACTGCCGGGGAACATGCGGGAGGGTGCGCTGCTCGCGTTCCCCCGATCCATGGGTCCAGATCGGCAGAACACATGGCCACCGGCGGACGGCGGCCATGGGCGCGAGGTCCTTCCGTCCGGGCCTAAAAAAGCGTCGTGCGTGGGCTGGTAACCCTGCTCGACGGTTCTGCCTGCGGGCGGTCATCATCCCCCTCTTCCTTACGCTTGGCACCCGAACGCGCACGCGCGCACGTACTGCCGGAGGGGCGAGCGGAGTGCCGCTCTACCGGCCGGCAGATCCTGTCCATCTGGCGCCCACGTATGGCGCTGGTCCCGGGCGGGTGACGCATGCGGCTCTCGCACCAGGGACACTGCGCGGCCCCAGCGCCCGCTCTTTTGAGGGAGGCGCGCATAGCGTTGACGGAGCCCGTAGCAAGGGTGCCAAATTCACCGTCGCGGCCGACTTTTCCGCTGCTGCATGTGGCGCGAACGGCACGGACTCGAAGCGATCGCGGGTTGGTATGTGATGCGCGCCGGCTGCGTTGGCGCGGGGCCGAAGGGGCGCCGGAGAGCAACAAGCGGCGCGTACTCCATGCCGTCGTCCCGGAGCCTGCGGCCTTCCGCGGGAAGCGGCCGGGGTCGCGCGTCCCAGAGGCGACTCGTGGGCGGCTGAGCCCGTGCCGCTGATGCCTCGTCAGCTGACCGGTGTCACGATCGGTCCTGGTCCCCCATCCGCGGCGGACACTCGGGTGCCTCACCCGGCGTCTGGAAGGACAGCGGCGTCGATGCAGCTCTTCGGAAGCTGCCCAGCGTTCGGAGGAGCGGCCCGCAGGTCAGTGGGTGGTCACGTAAGGGCGAGGGAAAGCACGAGGAGACGCACGCTGAGGCCACTCCCGGGAGAACGAGCCCGCGAGGTACGCATCTTCGCATCCCTCCCTCACCGTCTTCCATAAAGGTGGCTCGGGAGGCATTCGCGTCGGCAGTGAACGACGGAACGCAGGAGGCTGAAATCGATCGGTCGTTACCTGGGAAACGAACCTGGGTTTCGAACCGAACGTGGAACGGTTACAGGAGCATCCGCAGGAACGAAAGGACCTCCCTGATTCCGCAGAGAGCCTCGTGTCCTTTTCTCTGCAGTCCTTCCAGGAGCACTCCCAGTTCTCGTCGGCTACCAACCCTCCAGTGGATCGCACAACCGCTGCGTCGCTGCCTTCCGCTCACCTGAGGAAGTGCCAGCCTTCGGGAAGCGGAGCGAAACGAACGACAGGACTTTCCGAGGGCACGGATCGCAAATGTTGCCAGCACCTCGAAAACCTTCCTTTCGAACGGTTCGTGGCTTCCCCACCTTCGCCTTTACCAGCGCCCTTTGCGACAGCGCCCTCCGCACGGATCGCCCTCCGGGCACGCAGCGTTCCCGGAAGTCACGAAAGTAGCTCTCGGGAACGCTGAGCCTGGGGTCTCGCTGGGTGCGCGGCGGATGCCTTCTCTCTGGAGGGACGAAAGCGCTGCTCTTCGCACGTGTGCATTTTCGACCGCTGCCTCTTCCACAGAGAAGGAACCAGCGCGAGTCCCGGGAGAAACCGGGAAGAGTTGCGAAGCGCGGATGGGACCAAGGTCGAAGGTTGATTGGATTGGATTGGAGTATGATTGGATTTCTGCGATCAGGTGCAGCGCGAAGACGAGCGCTCCTGAGTCATGCGCTCCCCCGTTAACCGGGCTGATTTGTCCTCCAGACGCACGTGAAGACGGAGCTGCAGCTCCCGAGACGGCATGGGACAGAACACCTGAGAGGGGAAGGCAGGAGGGGGAGAATTGTGTTTTGGGACACCTTCCACCAGCACGAGAACTTCGGCACACCTGAACTCGTGACCTTTTTCGGAGAATCAGGCCTTCTTTCGTCGAGGCATGCCGCTGCCTTCTTGGAGTCGCTGTCTTGCCTTACTCGCTACTTGGTTCCACGCGACGAAAAGTACGATTCCCTGAAGCGGACGTACCCACGGCGACCATTCCTAAGGCAATTTCGTTTTTCCAAATTTCCAGAACATCCATGCACACATCTTCTGTTCCATGCCGAGCTCTTTGAAATCGAGTCTTTCCCACTACTCCCCGGCACTTTCGGCCAGCTATCTCCAACAGGTGAACCCGAGGATCGACACCACGAAGAGAGGCGCACGAACGGGCGGGCGCCCGTCTCGCGAAGGCTCTGTTGAAATCGCCTCGTCGCCGCCGTTCCTCGCTCCCGTCCACGGTCAGTGCGCTTGGACCTCGGCAGCCGCCTCAAGACCGATGGCTTCCCAGCACTTCGCCTGGCCGACCGCGCAATTGGATGTGTCCTTCGCTGTGCGTTCCGCATGCAGCGCACAGCCTAAGATCGGGATGAGGCCTTCTGCAGCCTCCGCCGTTTGCTCTTCGGGCTGATGAGCAATGTGAGTCCCGGACCTCCAGCTGCTCGAGACGGCGCACACGCGCTGCATTCCCTACCTGCTGTTTTGGTCCAGCTCCGACTTCTCGCTTCAAAGCTTCTTCTATGGAAATCTCAGGGGTGCGTGCTGCGTTGCTTCGCGGCTAGGGAAGCATCACGGAGGCCGAATATCCATCCAGACTGCTTCTGGCGGATCGTCTCTCCTGGCTGCACGCGTTCATCTGTGCTCTCGGGATGGAAACGTTGGCCGGCCTCTTTTCTTTATCCACCGCCAAGCGGCAGCATCTCTCTGGCAAAACGGCAACTCCATTTGCTGCCCTATTCGTTACTTCCGCTTCTCGAGATGATTCCTTCTGCGAGAGATAACTTGCAGAGGGAGTCCATGCAGAGAGCTGAAAGGAACGGCGCTACGTAGAGCCCGCAGGTTCGGGAACGCGGGAACAGCTGCGCCTGCGCTCACCGAGAGGGCGAAAAGTTCAATCCGGTTCCACAATCCTTCTTAATTGATGATTCAGAATGGGGTGGAAGCCGAACTGAAGTCCAGTCGAGAGAATCAGCACGCATCCCACGAAGAACGCCAGGAATGGAATGCTTTTGCAGCCTGTTCCCATGCGATCTCCGGGAAACATGCCCGAGAACGGCGGCAACCAGGGAAACCTCCGCTCCAGTCGCAGCTTGAACGCTGCTGGCAGCCCGCAGTGGCAACCGAAACGGAAGTCGTCGTTCGGAGCGCGAGCTGCGAGTACGGAAGGTAGGATGTGCCTGAATGCACGGAACCTGCGGAATGGCGCTCTGCAAAAGATGGTGGGCGTGTGTGTCCATGGGGGGTCCAAGACTCCCTCCTGGCAGTTTTTCCAGTCCGCCCTCCGCGGATGCATCGATCCAGCACCGCGCTTCCGACGGACGGGCAGGTGAGCTGTCCCGTGATACAGGAGCTGCTGCCAGCACCCTGGTGCGTGCAGGCTGCACGCGCAACAGAAGCGGGCGGATGTCCAAAGAGGTGGCAATGCCCGCGAACTCGCCCGACAAGAACAAGTCGGCACGAGGGATGGGCGTTTCCACCTTCCCTGTTGGACTGCGTCGAGAAAGCTAACGAGGTGGACTTTCCACGAAGCGCTCGCATCCGCGGAGGGGTGGCGCAAGACGGAAGAAACACACCCGCGGATGCCTCCAGTCTTGTCCTCTCCAGTTTGCTCAGCGTGCCCCACAGCTCTTCACCTTCCTTGGCGAACGAAGGTAACCGCCGATGCCTCTCCGACGTTTCATCACACGTTGCGTTGGGACCGCGGGCAGCGTCGGTGGTGAAGGTCGGAAAGATGATGTTGAGCCCTGCTGCGCATAAGCTGGGGGACTCTTCAGCGTATTTTCCGTTTTGCTCCATTATTTTTCTTAGAAAGACATGGCACATCCGGACGTGAAAGACATGCCGAACCACGCATTTCGTTCGGCAGTCCGCTGCTCGGTTGACGGAGATAGATGAAATGAGGGGATGAGAAGACAAGGAACACAGCACCCGCACCCACGTCCATACGCCACGCGTACCCTGGTGGCACGCTGCCCGGAAGGAGCACGGGAGACACGGCGTGCCGCAAATTATTACCCATCTGCCAGGGCATTATACTGCACGCCCTGCGGAAAGCTTTGTAACTGTGTAACGTTGCGCCAGCCCCATCCGAAATGACGTTACGCGATGCTGGAACGGAGCAGCAGACGCGCCTCCGCACTTGCGGAGCCATCCAGCGGGAACACGGCGACACTCACAGGTCAACGTGCGAACCGTCCTCTCGTGGAGAAGTCGGATCGCTCCTCGCGACTTGCAGCTCGAGCTTCCCGGACAAAGAGGATGCACCTCGGAGGATTGCAGACACGAGAGAGAACCCATCGGCTCGTCACATCGGAGCATCCAGGTAGCAGGATTACCCTGGTAGGGGAAGTATGATGTTCCTCAGAAAGTGCACGCTGGCATCGAACTGTCCTTCTTTCACGCGCCATGTCTTCAAGAAGCCCCGACTGAGTTTTCTGCAGGCGGCGGGCGGAATGAAACTCCGGGTCGCCATTCGGACGGCCGATTCTGAAAAGAGGCTCTCGGGATGGCCCTGGGTCCTATGGAGCAACTCACACATGAAGCCGGGCATTCGCAACCCGAAGCACAACAGAATCCGGAAAAAGAGTACGCCCGCGCACCGAGAAGTCCGTGGGAGGAGGACAGACCTTCGCTTCCGGCAGGAACGAAGGCGTTCAAGCGTAGGGTAAGAATCCCTCCTGACAGCGATCCGTGAAACCGAAGCTCTGCTCGCTCATCTCTCCGCAAATGGACGATGCATTTTCGCGTGACTGTCGGTGGTGAATTGAACCACAGTCGGTTGCGAAGCCTTCCTTGCTCGAAATTCGTCTCCTTCGACAGCTGCTTCGGGACAAAGACGGACAAAAAGGGAAGACCATCATTCAGCACGGATACCTCTTCAGATTGCGCGAGGTTTCATGCCACCAGGCTACGAGCCAACGGCGAGAATTTCGGTTGCCTTTACCGCAGCACACGTGCGGTCAGTGCAGTGTCGCACACTCCGGAGAGGGATGAGCACCTATCGTTCACATTAAGGGAAAGCAGTAGATGAGCAGCGCGACCATGGACCACGGAACAGCATGGATTCGCGGTTCGGGAGAACCCGCAGGCACCAACGCACGCCTTGGAAAAAACCGTTGATTTTCCGGAAAAGAGAACGAAGACCCACATCCGTTCCATGATCCGTAGGCCGCATTACCAATTCAGGCTCGTCGATTCGATCAATCAATCGAAGAAAGGAAAAGAAGGACGCCCGTTGGCGAAGTACGGAAACTTCTGTTGCCTCAGCTTCTCCTTGTCCCTTCAAAAGGAGCTCCTGTCCGCAAATCTGCGTAACGGTTCCGCGGAACGTCTTCTGCGCTGTACCAGAGTGGTACCAGGGTGGCAGCTCGACACGCACTCAAGTGCGCGCAACGTGAATCTCCTTCGGTGAATGGTGATGGCAGATGCCCATCCGTGACGTATACGCGTCATGGATAACGGATGAATGGACGAAAGAAGGCGGACTGCAGAGTGCAGGATGAGGGAACGATTCTGCAAACCATGCCACAACCCTGCTGTTCTTCAGAACAGACGTTGGGAATAAAGACATTCGAATTCAGATGCCACCTCAACGCAAGGGGCAAGTGAGTTTGAAAGGAAACGAAGGGCTCACGTTTTCTTCGCCAGAAGAAACACCACATTGGAACACCTACCGATCATCCGTAGAATTTCCCTGGCAGCAGTTGCACTGGAAGACGGCCGCACATCGTGACATCGTGGCATCGGAAGCAAAGAAGAGAGGCGATTCCACTCCGTTGAGCAGAAAGCCTGAGCTGCGCAGTGCTGCTCGCTGCTCGAACTGGTGACTCCGCTTTCAAATCTTCGGACGATAGCGAAATGACCACCGTGGCTCTCGTCATCTCTCCCAGGGAAGGCCGTCGGGAAAGATGGACCGTCCTCTCATCAACCGTCCTCTCGCCGCGGAGTGCGACCACCCACGGTGGAACAACGCAAACGCCGAACGTTCCATGAATTTCGCATTGAGAGGGTCACTTCTACCACGCCACCCGGTCAACCACAGCCCACTCGCGCACCTTGGTTCGTACGCCCGCGCCAGTCGCAACGGGATTCGCTTCTTCCCCAACTCCCCGAAAATCTGGTTACAGGTCAGGTTAGATAGGTTAGGGTAGGTCACTTTGTTCAGGTCAGTCACTTTCCGTGCAGGATGGATGGAGGAACAAGCAAGCATAGGAGAGATCCGGGATCAATACCACACAGAGGGCTTTCGGGAAAAAGTAAGGCAGGCTCGACAGGGCGGGAATGCTAAAAAAACATTGGCTACTTCATCACTGTTCCTGGAGACCGGCGATGCGCCACAGCGTGCACCTGCAAACGAGACACTTCATGGTGAGCACTGGTCTCCGACAGCCGTACTGCATGGTTTCAGCGGTCATGCAATTGACGCAACGGAAGAGATCAACAGGGCGAGCGAGGCGGAGTTCGCCTGTCTGCAGAATGGCCGAGAAGCACGTCTCTCGCTGCAAGGGATTGCCCGCAGCCCGCAAAGGATGCTCTTAACTTTGTTTTCCCTAGCTATTCGCGGTCCTGTCCTCTTCAAGGGATGAAGGAGGAGGTGGCGACCTTACGGTATGGGAGGTGGGAGGTGTCCTGCGGCGTTGCGGCAAGCAAGAAACTTCTGGGTGCGGACCCCTCGAGAAATCACGGGCTCTGCGATGCCCTAGTGTTTCATCCCGAGAACTCTTACGCAGCTAGGTCGAGCTGATCGCCAACCTTCCAGAGGGCGCGAATTGACCTCCAGCATCCCGGAACGGCGATTTCTTCTGCTTCCCTTAATTTGCAGGAGAGGGCACTGCTGGTCTTGCGTTGGGGAATCCCGTGCAACGCGCGCCTTCGCCGCTGCAAGCCGGGGAGTGCGAGTGTAAATTGTGACGGGAGCGGAATGAAGAAGACCTTCCAGCATCGAGTTCCTGACAGTGCTTCCCTCCGACCGCCTGGAATCGCCTAGAGACCACCCTTCGGGTCCCGGTCGGTGCCCCGGAGATCTTTTGAAACTCCCCCTCGTGCATGTCTCCGTACTGCCTCCAGCCGCGTCGTTTGAAGTTCGGTGCTGTCTTGGAGACGTAATGGCGGCCTGGAACTCGGCCGAAAAAGTCCAGAAGCCACGCGTAGATCGAGAATTCTGCTGAGAACCGCCACGTGATGGGCTCACCTGGGAAACGCACCGAGCGAACTTGCCAGCATAGAGGACAGGATGCAGAGGACGCCGAGCAGCGCGAAGTAATCCCTTCCTCGATTTCAACATTCGGCCGCCCCCTTTATAAAGAGGGAAGCTTTCCCTCTGTTTTTTGTTGGTTCCTTGTTGCTTTCGGTTTTCCCATCCCCTTCGGTGCCGAAGCGAACGTCTCCGTCTGGTGCCGGTATTTGGCGGGTTCAGCGTGTTGATTTAGCAAATGGCAGAACCAACGATTCTACCGCAAGAAGGAATCGCTATCATTTTACGCGATGAACGCCCCGGGAAATACGGGCGCGAAATCGGACCACCAGTTGCGGGAATCGCGTGCTCCAGCGGGTGACCGTGGCAGAGGCTGGACTGGGACGAGGACTTGGTCGCTTTTACATTCCCTTAACGGATGCACTACGGCGGGAGAGCAGAACAACGTGGCGCGATTGGACGAGAGCTCCGTTTCCTCGCGACCTTTAATGCAACGGCGTTCGCATGATCGCACGTCCCTGCAGGAGAACCTCTCCAGTAACGAGCATTCTTATTACACGTTGATCTTTCTTGACATTCCTGAAATCGCAAAGCGATTCAAAGCACGCGCAGCGAAACACGATCCCAACTTCCTTGAACGATGACGAACGGTGAATGAATTTATGATTGGACGCGACGAAATCACGAGTTCACTCCAGATGATTCTCAGCGTCAATCCGGTGAAATTTCGGAATGGGATGTTATGCTCTTCCCAATTCCGACGAGTTCTCTTTCCACGAGAGTTGCTTTTTTCAAGCTTCGCCCACACGACCGCGCGCCATGGACACCGCACCCCGCGAAACGAGCGCCACAATCCGTTTGGTCCCGCTGCCATGGGGAATGCAGGAGCTGCATCCGGCTGTCCGTCGAGACCAGAGACGAATGGAGCGCTCAGAGAAGCTCGTGGTTGCGGAACTTGGGTGGTCACGTTCACGGAAGTGCACCTCAATCCCGCCCGAATCCAGAGTGTCGAGGCTGGCCCGATGCTCCTTCCTCACTTTCTTCGTAGCGGCTGAATCGAAAACTTCCTATAGAGGGATGATGGAAGCTTGCAAGCTCTCGTGGAGATGGATGATGCCATTCACGAAAACCAATACACGAAACAAATATGTTGGGAAATGCCCGTGCTGCACGCAGCACGGGCATTTCCCCCGAAGTCACGAACGTACTCGAATTTTCTAAATCTTGTAACCGACTGCATCAGGAGGTGTCCAGGTGAGGTGGGATGGGAAGGAACTGGAGTGGTTACCTGGTTCCATGGAGACGCTTGGAGACGCTCTAAATGCTGCTCTAAAGAGGCGAGTTTGGCATTGAGCATCCGTTCTGCACACCATCTATTTCTTGTACACTTCCACCGCAGCGAGCCTGACGCCCCGAACTTTGAGCGCAAAAAAGGAAAATCTTGATGGTCCCCACGGTCAGCAGCAAAGTTCGCGAAAGACGCCGTTTTCACATCACGGAAGCACTGGAACCAGTCCTCTAGAGTGAGCACAGCGAACAGGCATCACATCGCATTCGTGCGCAAGTTCCTTGCAAAACACTTCCAAACTCCTTTACGTACATGTCGGACAAAAAGAAACGAAGAGATGCTGTCGGATGTGTAGCCTCTTCCGAAGAGCTTGGTGCCTGTGACGGTCAAGTGAAAATCTTTCGGAAGATCTTTTCGCAAGGCCTTTCCTACAGCAAATGCGTCTCGAAAGCAGCCGCTTTCCCACTCTCCTCTTCCGTGAAGCCGTAGCGGCTTATCTTCGATGGCTTCAATGCAGAGGAAGCGGAAGAGCCGCACCACACTGGCAGTGCCTGCACGAAGGCTTCAGACACCGCCTGCCGCAGGGAACGAAAAGGATCGTTCTGTTCGCAAGTGTGAAGCGCAGCAGTGACCGCAAAGCCTCGATGCGCAGTTGACCCGTCAGATCGATAGTCTACCGTACACTCCACACCCTTCTCCCTCCCTGCCTTTACGCCTGGGCGCCCCCGGAGCGAGGCGCCTCCCGGCGCTTGCTTGCGGATGGTGCCCCGGCAATAGGGGAGGAGGAGAAGGAAAGCCTCGACGAGCCTTTTACGACCGGCGAAATTCTCGCCGGGAATAAAAGGCTCAAGAGGCGGAAAGCACCAGGGGAGGACGGCCTGCCAGCGGAGTTTTTCCCATGCTTCGCGGCTGAGTAGGCACTCCTGGTGCTTCAGTTGACAAGGCTGATCCGAGACGAAGGGGATGTACCCGCCTCGTTTCTGTGAACCAGAGTGAGGCTCCTTCCCAAGGGAGGAGACCTCGGAGGACTCAGCAACTGGCGTCCGATCACAATTGTGAACACGGTCGCCAAGCTGATAGCCGGACTGTGGGCGTCGCGCTTAGGACAGGTGTCAGACTCCATAATTAGCCCGGAACAGACTTACGCTGTTCCCGGGCGAAGTATGGAGGCCAACCTGTTCTTCGCGAGCACATGTGCAGAGTAGTGAACATGAACGAAAGCGTGTGAATGGCTACCCCGCTTTGGGGGCGCCGGCCGGGCAGGGAAGGGACACCGGGGCGGAGAAGGGGGCCCTAGCGCTCGCGGTCGATCTCCAAAAGGGGTTCGACTGCGTGGACCAGGAGCTTCTCTTGGAGCTCTTGGGTCGCATGTGCTTTTCACCCTCCCTGCTAACCTACCTGCACACCTGCTGGCGCAACGCCATAATCAACGTTTCTTTCAGCAGTCAACAGGTGTACGGCGCGCCGGGGCATAAGGCAGGGCGATAGCCTCAGTCCCCTGCTCTTCAGCGCCTACTTTGAGTTGTTGCTGAGAGCGTACAGGATGACTTTGGCTGCCTTGCCGAGCTCGGGCCCCAGTACGCCCGCCGTAGTGGCTTACGCCGATGATCTGCTTTTTTTGCCCATGTCCGTCCCGGCAGCCGCAGTCGAGTATTTCTTCGATCTCCTAAGCCGTGGGAGTGCACTACGGGTAAATAAGGCGAAGTCATCGATGGTAGCGGTTGGTGCGACGGTGCTGGACGGCCTGACTGGATCCGTTTGGGGATCCCCACGGCAAGGTGCTTGAAGTACCTTGGTGTGCCGTTGGGGGACTATTGCCCTTCGGAAGACTGGTCAGGTCGTCTCCGGAAAGTAGAGTTGGCGATCGGCCCGTTCTTGGAAGACAAGTTTCTCCTTCCGGAAGGGGCCGCGGTGTGGAACGCGTTCGCGGCTCCCATCCTCCGCCCCCTGCTTTTTGTTTGCCCCGTCCCGCCGCAGTTGTAAAAACGGAGGAAGGACCTCCTCAGGTTCGCCCTTTGGGGAAGAGGGAGGCCCCGAGTCCTGTTGATGGACTTGTGTGCTCCGCGTCGGGATGGCGGTGTCGGCCTCTTGACGCTGGAGCGAACGGAGATACAGCTGCGATGGCGCACCTTGGCCATCGAGTCATGGAGCTCACCGTGTTGCGTTCCGGCCCACCTCCTTGCCAGCCGTGCATCCGCGACGGAAGGTCTCGCGTCTTATCTTCTGTGCCGTGGCTCGAAGATCAGGAAATGCGGCCTTCTCCTTGGACGCGTGGCCACCCTGGCTAAGGAGAACGGCTGGATGGTATGCAGCCCCGCCAACTCCTCCGCATGGCTGGAGGAATCTGTTGGAACGTGGGCGAGGTTAAATGCAAAGGAAGATGACAACTGCAACTGCCTGCGATTCTACAACCGCGCCCGCTGCAGCCTGCGGTCCATGTTGCAGTGTCCCGCCCGGTGCACGTGGGCCGAGACCACGCCCCTTGCTACGGCGATGCCCTTCCAGAGGAGGGCGCTCTCCAGCAGCCGCATGCCTATGCGGCAATTCTCCTGCCGAATCGCAGGCAGAGAGAAGATGTTGAGCGGCTGGAACACGGCGCAGCTGGCCGGCGCCACCACCCGAAGTGTCCTCCCGCGTGGATTGAAGAGATGGGGCGAACTGCTCGGCATCCCGATGGATGATCTGAAGTGGCCCCCGGATTTTATTGGATCGAGGATCCTCACCCTGAAGTGGCAGGAGTCGGTGCTTCTGCTGTTTCATTGGGGTCTACCCTGCAACGCACGCCGCCACCACTGGACTAGTGGTCGAGTGAATCCCTCCTGCATCAGGTGTGGGGAGCGGGAATCGCTCCCCCACCTCCTTGTTGATTGTGCTGCTCTCCGACCCCTGTGGGAGCGTCTTGGTACCTCCCTACGGCTGCAGGAGGGCAGCCAGCCCAGAGACGTATTTCGGCTTCTTTTCATGCGGGATGCCCTGCGACCAGCCGCAGCCCTGGCAGCACTCTGCTGCATCCGAGGGATCGTGACGAGCTGGAGCGATTTCAGAAGACCGAGCCACGAGAGGGGTGCCGTCGAACTCGCGGTCCGCTACCTGCGGCTTGCAACCAGATGGTCCCACCTGGGAATCATCCTCGAGGGCATCCTGGAAAGGATGGACCCTCCTCCCTGTGGACCGTGATCCCTTCCCTGCCCTCCAACTATTTTTTGTTTTTCTGTTTGTATTTCTCTTTTTGTTTTTCCCCCCACCCCCTTCCGCTGCCGAGGAGAGTCGCGCCGGTCTGCGAACCGGCGACCCGACAGGTCCTGTTGTGTTGGCCGTAGTGGAGCCTTGTACCACGAATTGTAAAGAGAGTTTACAATGAACGCCCCGGCGTGACCGGGTGGCAACGTACACTGCTATACCAACTCGCATATCTCAAGCATTCCACGCAAACATCAACGTGGCACACTCTTATGTCAAGAGGTGTGTGGATGTGGATCCCATCCGGAACTGCATTGCCATAAGATTCAGGATCGTTCAGCGCACTCAAACTGTAGCCACGGTGGGCGAAACGGAAAGCAGCAGCCAGGTCGCGATGCCTCGAATTCCTGGAAACCCTGGAATATCCCCGTTTGCATTCACAACCCCATAACGAAACCATTGCACACTTGGTAGTTGTTTCCCAGACTCGTTGCGGGAGAGGCAATCCAACCTGAGGGAAACCAGGATCCCATGCCGATGGCCGCCCTACTTTAGCATTCCAAGCAACGCTGCTCAAGTTTCATGGAGCAAAGCGCAGGATGGTAGCAGTCCTGTCAAAAGCCGTTTCTTCAACAAACAGGGACGAGTTTCCAGGTTGAAACCATGCCAACAGAAACGCTGATGCGTATCTACACGAACTGTCACTTTGTTTGAAAGCATGCTGTCGTCACACTCCTCTGCTGAAGCAAACCTCATTTCGAACGTGTGCATCCTTCCAGCCACAAACCGATCCGGTTTTCCCTGACTGAGAAAGTTCCGAGCATCTGATATCCCTGCAGGCTCGAATGGTACTTCGGAATACAGCCTCCTCGCAAAAGCAATCCGGATGCGATCCTAACGGATAATGGCATAGCTATGCATGCGGTGTGAGGAGGAGAGAAGCTCTGCAGGAAGGAGACACGCAGTTACTGCATCCACCACGCACGGTGCACTGCAGTGCTTGAACCCGAACTGGGATTTTGCCAACAAATCTGCAGTAGCTAGGATGTTTGTGCATATGCACAAGAGGAAACACAGCGAATGGGTGAGCCACTTTTTCTTGAGAGATGGGAAATGGCAAACCGAGTCGGGATGAAAGAAGAGAGCAAATACCTCACGACAAAGGAAGAAACGGGAAAAAACGGAAAGTAAAACGCTACCAGGAACATGCTGTCCAGCATGGATTCTTTGTCTTCTTCGTATCACCACTTCAAGTAGCTAGCGACAGAGCTCAAGAGAATTCGCTGTACTGCAGAGCATCACTAGCCAGGCCCATCACTGCACCGCACCTTTCAGCTAATCCAAAATGATGATGCCGGAATTTTTCCAGGAGTTTCCACAGGATGCAATTTCTGGCGCTCTTTCATGCACACACTGCAGTCACATTCTATGCAGATGCAAACCACAAGATGGCTTCAAGAGTGAAGGCCGAATGATTCCAAAACGAAATCTAAGGGAAAGAAACCAGAAGCAGACCCTCCCTGGAGATGGAGATCTGGGATTTCTAAACAGGGTTGCAGGTGGAAAACAGGCTATTCCACGGACATGGAATGTCGAGATGCAAAAATTCTATGGATCGCAACGCAGTGTTGAGAATACACAAGGGAGAAATGGGAACCACGAACAGATTCCAGTTGCCACCACACATTGCCATCCACCACATGACCAAACAAATGCAAAGGGAACCTTAAAACAGAGACTTCCTCATCGGCTGCATTACCAACATGGCAATGCTCAAGAAGTCCCTGCATGCAATAAAGCCTACTGCCATGGTGACTGGTAGAAAACTTCAGAGTATGGGAAATGTGCTCTTTCCTTCTGGGCAGTTAATGGGAACAGCAAATTTCGTGCCTTTGGAAAACTTTTTCTTCAGAACACGAAGCTGATGCATTCTTCATAACACAGGAAAACCACTGGAGTGACTCGATTTCTGTGACCAAGAGTTGGAAATGCCACATTTCAGTACCGGTAATCGCTATATCTCAAGTCTCTGCGATGCCATGCTCATGTTTCAGCTCTATGTGGCTCAGAGCCGAGCAGCGTGGTAGGAGAAAATCACATCAAAATCACCGACAAGCTGCCCTGGCTGCCGGATGCAAGGGTTGCTCAAAAATTTGCATCACGGGATCTTGTTCCTTTCGTATTCAGCTCTCAGACTTCCCACCCTGCCGAAGAGGTGGTGCTTACGACGCAGGAAACCAGTGGATCTTCCATCGCTCGAAGATCCTGAGGACGAGCAGCCAGACGAGGATGGGATGTTGATTCCCGTCACTGCGCTTCACGCTCTGAGGATGTTCCATCCCACCCCACACGAATCCTGCGAACCGTTTCTGGAAACTTCCGTTGTCGGCTTGTGCCATTGCACGCATTCGGTTCGCTTCGGGCAGGATCCACGGAGGAAACCGAGGTTTTCCATGGAAACAAACAGAGGAAGCAACCTGCAAGCAAACGGATCGAAGAAACCGGACAAGTTGCAGCCCTTCCTCACGACCAGAAAGCAATGCGCGACAGGAAGGGTAGGTGATTCCAAAGAAGGATTGCGCCCTCTAAGGATCCCAGCACCTTTTTGAGGAGATGGGGATCGAGCCGACGCAATTGCTTTCATCCTGAATGATGCCGGCTGCATTACCAGGATCTGCAAGGGGAATTGCGTGCGCGCTCTCACACCTCCAGACGGGCCCCATGCAAAATAGGCACCACGGAACGGCTGCAAAGCTTAACCAGGCCCTGCTCGCAAGCAGCGCAAACTCCAGTAACAGCGTTCTTCCCTCCTTCACGCGAGTTCTGAAGTCGTTGCTGCTGCGTCAATGTACTTACTTTCCTTTCGAGTTCGGGAGGTTTTTGAAACCGGGAAAACCCTTTGCACAGGGGCCTCGTGAAAACGATGCGTGTCCATGCAGGCTAGAAAGAGTGAACCACGTTTTCCAAGTGAGCAACTCTTGCGGGAAACACTTAAGAAGCGCGAACCGTTCGGTGGACACCTGCAGTGGACCCCAAGCAGCTTGGCTCATCCAAATTTCCTCTACTCCATCCAAAAGCACAGCAGTTGACAGGCACGAAGTTTCCACCCGTGGACTTCCTGACTGTTCACATCTGTGGTCCCATGAAATGCAGAAGCACGCGGTGGACAAGGAAGACTTCATCGCCCTACTGCGGTCTTCGCTAAGAGCAGCGAAATGTGGCGGCGAAAATGGGAATGTGGGGCGGCAAGTGTGAGGTCAAAGAAGCCCGAGGGACGGAGGAAAGGAGGGACCCACATGCTGATGGTACATGAGATTTCCCTCGAATACCTTGCGGGGAGTGCGCATTCGCATGGATAGCTGTCATGGAAGGAGAAGAGGGAGAGAGGGGCTGGTCTTCGTGGAAGGGAATGCAATGGAAATTCGGAGTGCACCGTTGCTTTGATTCGATCCTTCGAGAGTGTCGACGATTGACGTCCGGATTGAAAAGTCAAAAGTGTCCGTCGCTTTCCTGTGCAGGTGTACGGGCGAGATGCTGCGCCCGGCTGCGAGGAGATTCGGTCCCTTGCCCGCTTGTGCCAAACTCGGCTGCGGGTCTTAGGAAGCTCTTTGTCGCCGGTGGTTGGAGAGTGTTGAGCGCCGTTCAGGGCATCTTGCTCCGCATGCGAAGGTGCTGCTGTGCGAGTGGCTGCTGTTGCAGCCCTTGAGGCTTCGTGCTCGAGTTCCGCGTGGTTTCCGGAACTCACGAGACGTAGCTTTTTGGGGAAGCTGCATCCGGTTGAATGAATGATGGAGGAGCACTGGAATGTCCGTCCTCGTTTAATCGAATTCTCCTTTTCTGGTGTGCTCCCGAGTCGATGCATAGGCAGCGATGATGACCGCAATCGCTTCGTGGAAACCAGAGGGAGCCATGCAGACGCTGTCCAATAACCGGACAGCCGTTGTCCCTCTCCCTCTATTGCTGACCTGATAAACGTCCGGGGAACGTAGTGTCAGGTGAGCCTGTGTGTTGCTGGTGGGGAACTGTTGTGTGGATGGTCCTCGGATGCAGAGGGAACGAGGGAGAGTCCAGCGCAAGCAAAGCAAGCTAGAAACTCTTGTTAGCGAAAGTGCTCCTGGATGCTTTGATAGCTTCGGGGCCATCTGGGGGTGTTCGAGGATTGGGCAGCTTCCGCGAGGTATTCGTGTGTACGAATTTTCCGAGCTGGAACTCTGCAGAGAGGCTGCGCGGTGTGGTTTATGATAAGATTCTGATTTGTTCCACTCAGGCCATACTTGGGAACCGCATGTCAGGTGCATTGGCGTTTACATTTGCATGGACGTGGCCTGCTTGTAGGAGGGGAGAGGGGTCTGCAAGGTGCGGTTGTGCGTTCTCCGGGTGAGTCCTTCTCGTTTTCCTCCTTAGGAAGCGAAGAGGAAATCGATGCCGTTCCTATCGCGCCATCCTCTCCAGCTCTGGAGTCGTTCCATGCCGACGGAGTCCCGCGGGGACGGCACAGAGCTGCTGACGGCGCAGTTGGCGACAGGGAGTCTTCTGGGCGAAGAGGGACTGAAGAAAAACACATCTGGGGTAGCGCGCTGGGATCCGGTGTCCGGCTGCGGAACGTTCTCGCTGATCTCGGAGTTCGATGTGCAATCCACAAGCAGGTGATAAAGAAATTCTAGGTCTTCGCACTTGCAACTGTTTGCCCTCCCTGTGTTTATTTGTATCTTCTTAAAGTGGTGGCCGCGACGCCGCGATGCACCTGATGGGGAGGTTGCGAGTGTTCGGGCTCTCATGGGCTGCCAAATCAGATTCTCGTGAGGAATTCGGGTGTAAAAAGTGGAAACATTCTTTTTTGCAGGGCTATTGAGGTCGGTCAGGTGCAACCTCTTATCGGCTTGTGCTTGAATTCACTTCGCAAGAGTGCTCCCACGTTGCTGGCTGCTGCCGTTTTGCATCCTCAGCGCTGCGGCAAGGGAGTTTGTCTTTCCCCACTCAGTCTTCACGAGGTGAACGATGATTCCCCCTACAGGGAACAACTGTTGTAAAGGAGGTACGGCAACCGCTGCGATCACTCCGATGTGGGCTCGTTGATCTTCGCGTGCATGGCAACTGTTTCCTTTGACCGGTCCGTACGTTTTGCTGAGTTGCAGGGGATGCAACCGTTCTCTTCCGACAAGTAGCCAACCGCAAGAGCTGGAGTTCGCATTCGGACATGTCGCGGTCATCTTCGTGAACCGTGCTGAGGTTTTACATATGAATGTTATCAACAGTGGAAAAAAATTGAAAGGGGATAAAAATGTCTGTTATAAAAAATATCTGGTTGTAAACAAAATCAGCGTTCTTTTTGGGAATTATCGGTGCGCACTTTGCTCGAGTCCTCTCGGATGCTTCCGGGTTTTGTACGAGCGCTCTGAAATTTATGAATTTCGGAGGTTTCGATCGAGAGCTCGGAGCTGGACCGATCCTTCTTGCCACATTTTTGCCTCCACGCCTTTCCCGCCTCCTCCTCCAACCCGCTCCCGTTTCGAATGCTGGGGACCACTGTGCTCCCGGGGTCTTACTTCCTTCTCCTCCGCTTGACCACCTCATGGCTGGACCATTCCTTTCAAGAGAATAAGTAAATCAAGACGTTGCCTCTGGATTCCGGCACTCGCCGACACAAACCAGGAGCTACCTCTGCTGCGGAGGTCAGAAGTAGGTAGGAGACGAAGGAGAGGAGCAGGGACATTGAAAGGATTTAAAAACAGGAAACGGGGGTGGACCAGCTTCAGGGCATCCCTCTCGGGTGCCGATCATCTTTGCCGGAACGGAAATAGGAGGAATGGGAGGTGCGTTCAGCGGTTTCAACCGAGTCTGCCCGTAAGCGCTCCGAAATCCACTCGCGCCCCTCGTCCCAGAATGGGACATTTTCATCGTGCTTCGGATATGGGTGGTGGAGATTGGCAAGTGCCCCATTAGGCTGCTAGCCGCATTCTTCTTGTCCTCAGATGATCATCATCGCCCATCAAAGCATTTACCACATAAAGCAATGAAGGTACATTGCTGTGGTAGAACCCTTGGTTCTGTCACGTACAATGAACCTGCAGAAAACCTGCGCAGAATGGCAGGGTCCACTTCGGTAGTGTAGGGGAGGGGAAAACGGAAAAATTAAAAAATAAATACACAAAAACAGGGAAGGAGGATTCCTACTCGTGGAGGGAGGAACGAAGAAGGGATCACAGTACGATACCACGCGTCCTCTGCATCCTTTTCAGGATGCTGGCAGGTTCTGTTGGTATAGAGCCCACTTAGGGCCATCTCGAGGCAGTCTTTAGGAGTATCCGTGCCCATTGGATGGCGTCTTTGCCATTTTGGCCTCTTCTGGTCTGGCGGAGACAGCAGGGAACTGCGAGGGACGCGACTGGCAGCAGCGCGGCGGCATCCTCCACGGAGAGACGTCTGAAAATGCCCCTGGAGCCACCCACCATGATTCCTAGGGTCGTTTCTGGGCGATCCCAAAGGGATTGATAGGCGACGCAGTCTAGCAGCAGGAGGTTAGGCGTGCAAAGGCGTGCCGGTGCGGCGTGGGATCCGGCAGGGAGACAGCCTGAGCCCCTTGCTCTTCAGTACCTACTTTCAGTTGGTACTGAGAGCGTACAGGGAAACTCTGGCGCACCTGCCGCGCGACTGTGCCGGTACGCCTGCGGTTCCAGCGTGCGCGGACGAGCTTCTGCTGCTGCTCCCTATGTCCACCCCGGCTGCGGCGGTCGAGGAGTTCTTCGACCTGCTGCATCGGGGAACCGGACTTACAATGAACAGGACGAAGTCGTCCGTGATGGCAGTTGGTGCGGCGTGAGCAGGGCAGCAGGACTGGGTCCGTTTGGGGATCCCCACGGTGAGGTACTTCAAGTACCTTGGTGTAGCCGTTGGGGACTACTCCCCTGCGGAAGCGTGGTCCGGCTGCCTCCAAAAAGTAGAGACGGCGATCGGCCCGTTCCGAGGCGATAGGTTTTTCCTGCCTGAACGGGCCGCGGTTTGGAACACGTTCGCGGCTCCTCTCCTCCGCCCCCTGCTTTTTGTTTGCCCCCCCACAGAGAGGATCAAAAAGCGGACGAAGGAACCTCCTCCGTATCGCCCTTTGGGGCAACGGAAGGGCCCGAGTCCGCTTGAAGTACTTGTGCGCTCCGTGTCGGGACGGCGGTCTCGGTCTCCTGACATTGGAGCGGCTGGAGCTTCAGCTCCAGTTCCGAATGTCGGCACTTGTTCCAGAGTTGTGGTGCACCTGTTGGTGCGTCCCTGCACGTCTCCTTCTCCAGCAAGCCACCGGCAAGACGGGACTTACGTCGTTTCTTGCGCTCCATCGAAGCCGCATCAACCGATGTGGGCTCCAGCTGCGGAGGGTGGCCCCCTTGGTTCGAAAAAACCAAGGATGGATCACCTGTCTCCCCGCGAACGGTAGTGCCTGGTTGCAGGAAACCGTTTGCACGTGGGCACAGTGCGGCATGCAACGCTCCCAACAGGAACGGCGTTTCCTTTTTGGATGCTACAGAAGTTGCACGCTCCTAGAGATCCTACAGGATCCGAAGAAGCGCGCGTGGTCAGGAAGAACCCCCCTCGCTGCTGCGCTGCCCTCCCTGATGGAAGATCTGGACAGCGATGTTGCGGCGAAGTGGGAGGTTAGGATAAAAATCTCCGGGAAGGAGAAGAAGATAGGAGAGTGGAAGACGGGCCAGTTGACAGACACTGCGACCCCGAGTACGCCTCCTAATGGACTTCTGCGTTGGGGAGCGCTGCTCGATGTTCCGATTGAACATCTGAAGTGGCCCCCGGTGCGCATGAACACTTCCACCCTCCCTTAAAATGGCAGGAGTCGGCTCTACTGTTGCAGCAGCATTGGGGACTCCCCTGCAATGCCCACCGACATCATTGGACCTGGGGAGCGGTGGATCCCAATTGTGTTAGGTGTGGGGAACGGGAGTCCCTCCCCCACCTGCATGTGGATTGTGTTGCCCTTCGGCCCTTTTGGTTCCGCTTTGCCGCGGCCATCGGAATCCCCTGCGGCAACCCCAGGGACGCTTTAAAAGACCTCTTCGTTGCCGACGTCCTCCGGCCAGCGGCCTCGATAACGGCCTTGTGTTGCCTTCGCGGGATCGTCGCCGCATGGAGCACGGCTACGGGAGAACCACGCAATAAGGATGCCATCCAGTGCTCCTCCCAATTCCTGAGGAGGGCGTCGCGATGGCCCCACCTGGATCCTCAAATGCAGCAAGAGCTTGCCGGCATCCTGAGAAGGATGATGCGGCCTTAGCAGCAACAGTGATCCCTTCCCGTTTCCTCCCACTCTTTTTTTCTTTTTGTTTAGTTTTTTTTGTTTTTCCCCCTTCCCCTGCTGCCTTGGTGGAGCGTAACGGTCTGAGAACCGGTGACCTGGCAGGCTCCGTGGTTCTTCGTGCTTGGCTGCAGCGTTGCTGCAGCCACTGACATTTTTACCATAAAGTTTATTTTTTTTAATAAACGACCCGGAGAAATCCGGGTGAAAATCTAGCAGCAGGAGCAGGAGGATCTCCTTCTTCCTGGACATGTGGCACTCTGAGCGTCCATGCTCCTTCCCTACCCGACCCACGTACAGTGGTGGAGGTGCGCTTTGCATTCCTCCATGTAACGCCAGCAGCGCCAACTCCCGCCACTCGAGAAAGAGAGCCCTTCCAAAATGCTGAGGTCGCTTCACCTCCTTCTCTGGAGGGATGTCAGGCAGCTTTCCCCAGAGTACAAGTCCGTGGGTGGAGACACTCAGGGTCGCAGCGTCCGTCACTTCCCGGGTTGCCCACACCTCCAATGCTTCCTCTTCTTTGCTTCCATGCAACTATTCACTTCCCCTCAGATGATGGGAATCCTTCCGAGCTCTTCTGCCTTCGCTGCATTCCTTCCGGCCTTTTACTTTTTTTTTCTTTTTGGTTCGCTGAGTTTCTCGCGGACCGTCGTCCGCCTGGCGACTCACGCGGTTCTTTAACACCAACCGAGGGTGCGTCTAATTCTTCAAGACAGAGGATACCCCAGGAGGAGATCGCCCTATGAGAGTACAAAAAGGGCTGCAAGTCCGATTCCCTCACGCCTGCGAAGGATCCCCGAAGGGAACCTTTTCATCTTGGTGTCCCCGAAGAGAATTCCGAAGGGAATCTCTTCCTAATTCTATCCTGGAGAAAACCTGGAAAGTATCTGGTCCTGGAATTTCTTCTCTGAAGGGAGCCAGCTAAGAAACCTCTCCTTTCTTTTCTGAAGAGAACCTCGAAGAAACGCTTCCCAATTTCTCGGAAGCGTCCCTCCCCGAAGGGAACAGTGCGCTTCTTGGAGAGGTGTCATCGATCCACCAGCTCCATAGTTAGGGAATGTCTCCTTAGAACAACTGGAGGGAAAGCCCGAAGGAATCCTTGATCCTTGGAAGGATCCCGAAGGGTCGACTCCCATTGTCTCGGCCACTCACTGAGGGCATCTGATTTCAACAGCCACCAATGCAGCACCCGAATGCAGTCCAACCAGCGTTATCTTGCTGGGGGAGCTGAAACCATGACGCACTCATCTCTCGGCATTCATCCTTCTCCGGGTGGGATTCGAACCCGCGATGCTTCGTGCTACGCGCGGACATCCTCAACCACGTGCTCTCCGACGCAGACACCAAGCGTCGGTCTCTTGGGGCGGCGTCGAGGGACTGACGTGCCTCAGCGATTCCCTCTCATTCCTGACGCGGCATCCCACATTGCAATGGGAGCATTCCTTTAGCACCCTCTCTGCCAAGGCGTGGTGGCGTTCCTCGCTTCGATGAAGGGTCCAGTGCTCCAGCAAGAAGGAGGTCTGCTGGCACCGAAGACGGAAGACGGAATTTCTACGGCGAGGAAGCACAGGATCTCGGAGTTCTTCCTGGAAATCCTCAGAAACTCCATTCGTCTTTGAAGACGCTGAGCTGGAACCACTGGAGTAACCTCGTTCTCCAGGCAGTGGGTTTTCCACCAGCCAGTGGACTGGGTGACCTCGAAGCGCCTCTTCCTCTTCCTCCTCCTCCAGATACCGACTATAAAGTCCTCAATGGTCACACGCCGGTATGTGGGGAAGAGGATCCACATCGTCTAGTATCCCTGCAAGGGGGTAATTCCCCAGACAACTGATGGCGCTGCTGTTCGGGAGTGTTGGACTGTCCCTCGCATCCACGTTGCCAGGGATTCCTGCCGCCGAGCACTTTTGTCCAATGAGACGGCCGCATGCGTTACTTCAGCGGCTCCACTACTTGTTGACTTCGGGCAAAAACTTCCGCCGAACGTTCAAGAACCCACCGTCTGAAGGAGGATCCTGATGCGGTGCAGGAGGATCTCCAAGGCGACAGAGTCCCTGCTGTCATGGTAAACGACGCGGTTGGTCTACGGAACGATGCTCTGAGTGCTTTTCCGGTGGATCTGGGTGCCGAAAGGTTCGATCCGGTCTTCCGGACCCATCCAAAGGATTCTCCAAATCCCGGATCGCCTGCTCTGCTCTCCTCCCTTGACTACCAGTACGCCGCCATCTTGCAGAAACCGCTCCCATGAACAGCTACACGCACCACTCATCCACTCGCGGTGTGAGTAGAGAGTCTCTTGTGCCGAGAGAAACCCCAGACCTGCAGGCGGCCGCAACCCCCATCTCAGCCAAGGGAGGGGGTGGGGAACGTGCTGGCGAGGATTCCTTAAGGATATTCCTGAGGGTGCCGGGAGCGACGAGGAGATGGTAGATTAGGTGTAAGGTGAAGATGTAGCTCAAGGGATACCCATTCTCGAAATGGAGAGGGACCCATTGCCATGAGTCCCGAGGTTCTCCGTGGGAAGGATGCTTGATGAGAGTGCGCGCAGTGCGTTGTCGTTTATTACCTGGATGCGCCGGGACGTTTATTAATAATATCACCTGGGAACTGTGCTCCCAGGCAAGGGGAACAGAACATGGTGAAGAGGGTTCCCGGCTCGCAGGTCGGGCACACTGAGAGTTCGGAACGGGTGGGAGGGGATAATAAATAAATAAATAGGGTGGGAGGGTGGGGATAGGGGTATGCAGTTCAAGCGTTCCTATTCTCAGAACCGGCGGTGAATGCTGGCAATCTCCGTCCTCACTCCTGCTCCAAGGTGTGGCCATCCGGCAGCCATTTGCAGGTTGCAGGCTGCAGTGTCGGGGACCGATGTTGGGACCTCTCGCATCTGCAATACGTGGCGGGCCCTGACATTGGCGCCGACGCAGAAGATGATTGCGACGACCGCTCCCAGAGAAAGACCACCACGCGTGAGGAAGCGGCGCATACAATCCATTGCGGTGTGTCTGGGGTGCAGGAGCGCTGAAGACAGCCGCCGCCACAGCTCCTGAAGGGCACCGCATTCCATTAGCGGATGAGGAAGCGATTCCACCGCTCTTTGCACAGTTCGGGGACGCAACTCCCCTGGAAACCAGGTGCGCGCGCTGGTTGCAGTATAAACCCCAATGCACCAGCAGAAAAGCGTCCTGTTTCCGCCAAAGGGGGACAGTGCGTTGTCGTGGAAACGCTTCCGCATGCTCTTCCACTGGAACTTGATCCAGCTGCCCGGCGGCACCCAGCAGAATGGACCTCTAGGAATGCTCACTTCCCCCAGCCTTCCCCCGCCATCATCAGTTGCCTCGTCCTCGTGCATCTTCCTCCACCTGGAGAAGCGGTGGTGGTCAACACGAAAGGACGAGCGCGGCCATTACGAAAAGGCGTTTCGGTCTCGCGGGGATGAGCTTCCAAGGCAATTGCTCGTGGCAGCACCGCTAGGAGTGCAGAGGCCGTGGATCCGTGAAGATCCGGGTTCCCAGGAGACGTAGAACAGGGAGCCGTCGTGCGCCAATCCGTCTCGAGCGGGACGGCACGCCAAGCTGAGCCGCACGCGGCTCCCGAAACGCGACGCGCTGTCCGCGATGACTAAGTGGATGCTGAAGACGGAGCCGAAAGCCATCAGCTGATGAGTCACTTGAGTTTACCGATGGACTTCCAAGTGCAGGAGGAAGTGGATTCCTGTAGGAGCATCCTGCCGAAGAGGAGAAATATGCGTCCGGAGACAGCGTTTTCATCCACCGGTCGGATCCAAAGTGCCAATAGGAAGAGCCTCGTGGATTGGAGAAAAAAGAAAATCGGCTTGGGCGGCCAGTGGGGACTCCGGAGGCCTTTGCCGAGTCCAGTAGGGAGAACGGACGGTTTCCCTCCCGGCAGCTCCGGAGCATTTCCTGGCACGATGGCAGTCGCCCACATCAGCGTTTTACAGGGTTGCAGTCCTGGTCTCAACCACCTCCGGTCTTCACTCATCCCAGGTCGTGGGAAGGCAGGATATCCTGCTGTGATCTTCCAGTGGTCAGGACGTGTTTATCCTTAGTAAGTTAAATCCCTTCATCCTACCTCCGGCGTCGCGGCAACAATTTGGAAAGTCCCGTACACATCCAAAGCAACGCCGAGCGATGCTCAAAAAATGGGCAGGGAAGTCGGGAACGCCACCCTCGAAACAGGAATCTCCAAAAATCAAATTTAGAGAGAGGGTTCACCGCTGGCAGGTCGCTCACGGTAATATTCCGGAGCTGGAGGGAAAGAAACGCAGATAAAGGAAGGGACGAAACGGAGAGTCTTTGGCGTCGACCATTCCTCCATTCCAGAGCCGACGCAGAATGCCAGTCATGGCCGAGTCGATTTCCGCTTCCACGTGGTCGAACTGTCTCCAGGAGGTCCCAGTTTGTCTCTTGGCCCGTTCCCCGGTGGCAGCTGCCTCTCGCCGGAGCAAGACGCCACGTGGAATGCGTTTCCGCCGCCCCCATCCTCCGCCCTTTGCTTTTCGCCCTCCCGCCCTGCTCGGGCAATCTCCAAGCGCAACGCCTGCAGCGCGGCGCGTTCCGGGAACCTGAGAGGGTTCAGTGTCCGCCTCAAAGACATAGAAGCGCCACAGGATGCTTCCTCGAGGCGTCCTGACGCGGCTATAGTTGCAGTTTTGTTTGTTTCCTTTGCGTTGTGGACTTCCCCGTGGCATGTGCCTGCGCGCCGCCTCATCCTGCGGTGATGAGCCGGCAGCGAAGGACTGCTCCGGTTGCCGGCGCGCTTCCGTTGCAAGATGCGAGAATTGTTCATGGAAGCTTCCAATGCATTTCTTGCTTCCCTCTGAACTTCAATGCCCAGAGGCAGGAGGCGGTTGCACCCTGAGCCGCGTTCCAGGGAATGCGCGCCGTAGAAGATCGTCCGCTGCGCCTGTTCGCTCGTCATCTCTTGGGAAAGGTGCTGCAGGACTCGAAGAAACTTTCCACCCTGGCGCCTTACCTCTTGCCGCTGCGTTGTCTGCCCTCAGGGCATGAGAGGACAATTACCTACCGGCGGGGTGGGAGTTGCGGGAGAGACCAAAAACCTTAGAGCCGATGGACAGCGAGCGAGCGGGTGGCCACTGCCACTCCTCGTCCACAAGCAAAGGGACTATGTGGATGGCTTCAGCTGCTGCGGGTGCTGCCGCTCCTGCATTGGAAACTCCAACGCAATCGGCGCTGGAACCTCGCCTCCAGGGGAGCTGCACCCCTGAACTGTGCTAAGTGCGGGTCGGCAGAATCGGTTCCGCCTTACATGCCTTAGGACTGCATTGACCTCAGCAAACTGCGCGGTGGACGGCTGCAGCTCTGCTGCATCAGGAAGACACCCGTCCGTGATCCGCCGCAGCGGAATCTCGGCAGGCCTAGTGATGGCGAAGAGAGCCTGGCCAGAGTCGGGCCTGCACCACCGTCATGGTCCGCATCATGCCTCGGAGAAGGAAGGACAGCGGAGGGAGGCCATCTGCCTGGCAGCTGCCTATGTGAGGGCGGCTGCTAGGTAGACTCGCCTAGAAGAGCAAGTCGAGGTGGAGGTCGGCAGCATTCTGAGCCGATTCTATAAAGAAGGAAGGCACCAAGCCTGTGACCTCTGTCCTCGTCAGCCTTCCTCTTTTATTAAATCAGTTCCCGTTCCCGTTCAGGACTTTTCTTGGCTGTTCATAAAGGCGCGGGGCATGAAAACAAAAACATCTGGTCCTTCCTACCGTCCTCTTGTTTGCATTTTTGCTTATCATTCCCTCCCATTCGTTCCAGGCTTATAGAATGACCGATCTGCGTATCGGTGCACTCTCTCCTTGAAACTTATTCTTAGCTATTTGGTTGGGAACTGAGTTCCTGATATGTACATTTTTATTAAGCAAACGCCCTGACGTGACCCTGTGAGTGATAGAGTTACTGGAGAAGTCTGAAGTGTCAGGAAGAGGGAGACAAATAAACAGAAAACAACAGATGTCTGTGGTAGCAGCCGACCGTTTCTTTCCAGAGCTTGCGTAGAATACCGGCCGTCTCTGGCTCCACTTTCTCCGGGTAAGATCACCTCGCAGTCGTTCTCATGTGCCCGTGTGCCCGAGGCTGCAGCACACGACGAGTTGTGACCGTGGAGCGGATACGGCATCTCGTTGCGGCCACAGCGCTTGCCGAAAGTCTGTCATCTCAGCAACTCCTTGGAGGTATTCTCCAAGTAAGAGAGCGCTGCTCGAACCGAAAGACAGCCTCTGTCTTTCGTTTCGAGAAGGGCAGCGCAGTTCCAGCAACTCGAAGCAGTTAGGCAAAGATCCACTGGGAAGCTTTCCAGAAGCGAGACCAGTTGTCTTAGCGGGAAAACAAATCTTCACATCTCGTAACGGAAGCGCATTAGCAACTGGAGCGTTCCTTCTGTGTTGACTCATCGCCGAAGGTTGAGACGACGTTCAGGAGCGCACCAAGAGGTAGCACACAGTTTGGCACAGAGCACTACTTGTCGGAAGTGCACTTGCGGCTCCGATGTTGTCCACGGTCAGAACGTCCAAGCCAGCATTCTAGCGCAGCACCACAAAGTGTTGAAGGCGGATCCGCGATCTTTCAGCGCCCCACAATGCCTTCCTCAGGAAACAGTGCGCCCGGATCTCTTCAGAATCGGGCCCGCATTGGCGGCGGTCTTGTGAACGAGGTCTCAGCTCATGGCGCCAAGCGTCATGGGTTCGAATCTCCGTCGGAGAATCGACGTCGAGAAAGGCGTGCGTCTTGTTTTTCGAGTTCCCTCCGCAAGATGACGCTGACCGGTTTTGGGTGCGACACAGGTGTAAGCCGAAAACCGGGGATGCCTCGTTGAGTGTCTGGGATTTGGTGATTGACCCTCTGGGATCCTTCCAGGAATCGAGGAGCCCGGTTTCCTTCAGGGTTTCTCCTCCGGCTGTGCCAAGGAGACTCCACTATGGAGCTGATGGATTAGCGGTACCTTTCCAGTGTGCAAAGAGACGCGCTGCTCTCTTCAGGGAGCGACCATTCTGAAAAATTGGGAGTCTCTTCAAGCTTCTCTTCAGAGAAATGGTTTGTTTGCTGGCTCTCTCTGAAGAAAAAATTCCAGGAGCGGATCCTTCCGGGTTCTCTTCAGAGAAGAAACAAGGAGTGGCCTCCTCCAGGGAAGTCCTCCGGAGAAAATAAGGAAGAGGTTTCCTTCAGATATCCCTGCCAAGCGTACTGGGAATGTACCCTTTCTTCCTGAGTCTTCCTGAACCCATAGAATGGTCTTTTTCGAACTTGAAGAGTTCGTGAGCCCCCAGGCAAACGAACCCCCCCCCCCAAAAAAAAAGAAAACCAGAATGGAGGAGACAGAAAGGCAGAAAGCGAAAGGTGAGAATAAGAGGTGGCGAAGGTGTTCCCGATGACGAAGAGTACCGGGAAGACGAACTCGCCATCGAGGAACGTGTCAGGAGCCCTCCCAGCCCTCGGAAGGCAGTCACGGGCGCGCTTCCGCGATACCGATGTCGCCCAAGCAGTTCGCCGCTACCAGGACTAGCGGGCTGGAAACAGATGGTTGGGTTCTCATCCGTTGTGGATGTCGGTGCAAACCTCGTCCGAGGAGGTGAGTGGTGTCAAAGCTGCCGCAACTCCCCCTCGGACTCCCTGCACTAAAGTTCAGACCCCTTCTTTCTCAGAGCCCTCCACCGTTAAGTTCTGCCACGCTGGTCCTCTATTGCGCACCTGCGCCGAAGGGAACCTACGAAGGGGAGGTACACAGGAGTTTCACCTATCGAAAGCTCCTCTCCGAAAGGAAAAATGGCGAATCCAAGGTTCCGAGGGTGCAGCAGGCTGGACCGAGGGCTTGCAGGGCACTGCGCAGGCAGGAGGCGAGGTGCCCATCCACCTTGGCCACTCCCTGCTACCTGTGGCGGTGGCAGTAGCAGGAATGGAAAAGGGTGCACCAGTGGCAGCTTAAACTGGAAGATGGAACCAAAGGAAGCCTCGACGAGGCTGTGGACAAACTGGGTGGTCAGCGGCGATTGCTCTCCCAGGTAACCGAGAGACACGATCACCGCAGTGGAACCTGTCCATCGTGGTGATGTTTACTCATTTTATCACTGACAGCTTCTTTCCACCCTTCGCAGCCAAGTCCTCAGTAACGTTTCGACCCTTTCTCTGCGAGCAGCACGAAAAGGGTCAGACGTAGGTCTGACCCTCCTTGACTGTATCCTTATTTATTTATTTATTTTGAACAAATGGTTGGATGTGACGGTATGATAAGGTTGAGCCATTAAGAAAGAAGAAAATGAAAAAAACAAAAATTAAAGCTGAATAACGGAGACGAAGCGCTTAGCCCAGCAGCGCTCCCGGTAGAAAAGCAGGAGTCCCACCTTCTCCCGAAATGCGGTCCGAGAAAAGCCGGCGGCTCATCCAAGGGGAGCGACCGCGATTTCGGCGCTTGCGCGCGTGGCGCTTCAACAAATCGTTTTGCCGCGTCCTGTGGAATCTCCAGACATTCTAAGTCGCCTCTTCCAGAGAGTCGCTCTCACGCCAACCGCATCCCTAACAGCACTTTGCTGCCCACGCGATGGGATCGTGGGTGCATGGAGCAACTCCAGAGGAGGTCAGTACGACAGGGAGGCCATCTATTTTGCTGTCCTCTCCATGAGGATGACTCTGGGAGTCCTGAAACAGGAACTTGCCGGTATCCTTACAAGGATGCAGAGAACGCCCTCCAGCACACGGTGATCCCTTCCCGAACCCTCCCAATTTTTTTGTTTATACATTTTTTGTTTTATTTTTCTTTGTTGTTTCTCCTCCTCTGCTGCCGAGGCGACCACGCTGGCCTGCATGCCAGTTCTCGGCAGGTTCCTTCTCGTATTTATAGGCAACGTGGCAAGATCAGACGTCCTGCTACTGACCTGTAGGTTTATTTTTTATATAAATAAATGCCCCGTGGCAACCGAGTGTCAGAACAAATAGGAGCACATCCGGATCCTTGCAGTGGACATTCCTCGTCCATGAAAATCGGCGGTGAAGTGGCAGTCTAACTCCCCGCTAGAGAGGAAGGCTGACCACAGGGAAAATAAATCGGTTGCAGGATCGCCACGAGTGGGATCAGACCGCGTTAGTTCTTGTAATTCTGCTTGGAGGTCGGCAGAAAAAGCAGGCCATCTCTCAGGCAGTCCGCGGCTCAAGATGATCGAACGTATCGTCTTCCCTAAACTGCCTCCTCTCCGAATCTCGGAGACAGGGAAAAAAAAAATTATTCCTCGGAAACTGCCATTTTCATCGCCCAATTTCCAGCCTGCATCTCGGTCTGTGGACTTCATGCTTCCTGCTTCGGAACCCGGAGCCATCCATAACTCTTCGTGCGTTCTCCTTCGGAGCTTCCGGACTCCGTCGGAAGGCGGACTTCGCTCCCCGTCCTGTTCCTCCTTCCTGCCGCTTTGCCTTTTCCTGAAAGCGGAGCGCAAGATCCGCGCCTTCCCACCTCTTGAAGATCCCGCTGTTTGAGGCTGGAGAGCAGGACCCCGGGGTGGAATCGCGCGCTTGGAACGGTTTCATCCTAAGCACACATATTTATGTGAATCCACACATGAATTTATATGTGGATATGTTCAATAAACTTATGTATTTATTTTTAGATCTTTTCGGGATTTTGATCGTTTGGAATTTTGAACCAAGTCCGAGCTTCTGGCGCGACAAGATTTTCCAAATTCCAAGGCTCTGATGGAGCATCCGGTGCGCCAAAATCCCAGACTGACCATTCTCTAAGTACCACAGAGCCGGCTGAGCTATAGAGACAATTTTTTTTTTTTATGACTGACCATTCGGGACCTCAAGCAGTTTGCTGACGGTGGCAGCTGTCATGAGACGCGACCGTTGCGCTGCGCCGAAGAGGTCAAAGGAAGATTTACTCTCAGGGCACTTGAAATGTGGGACAATGTGGGACAACTCTCATCGACCGTCAGCCGTTCCAGGATCTGGGACGCGAGCATGCGAGTGGAGAGTAAAGTGTTGGAACGAAAACATCCCAAAAGAGTTGCTCACGGTCAGCTCCACGTTCTCATCGCCCAACGCTGCTCCAGGACCGGATAGTGCTGAAGACGGTAACTATGGCAAATGTTGATCTTAGGGTTGCCCTTTGGCATGGATTTCTTTGATGATTCTCCTTAAACATAGCTTCATGCGTCTGGAATCTTCGAGATGCATGAGGACATGTTCCAATCTCAGCAGCTGATGAGGAAGATTCAGAGGTGGAGTTCACATGAAGGACTATACGTTGAAAAACTGATTTCCCCTTTCCTTCAAAATCTGGGGAATCTTTGAAAGCTCACAGCAACAAGGAACAGGTTGATAAGAGTCCATTTATCTCGGTGAGCTGTTGCAAAAACGCTCTTGGGCTCTTACGGCTTTCTACGTTCGAAGAGCAGTGTAGATCCATCCGAAATTCGGAAAAAAACGATTTACCACTATCATTTCCATCAGCCTTCTCGATACATCTATGGTCAGCAGATGCAAAGTGCGTGTAGGCTGCTTTCTGAGCTCTTCCTTCATGGGTTGCATGTTGGAGAACCTCGTTCTCAAGATCGATCAAGGGTACCAATTGATGACAATGGTCTGATGGTGACAAATACCTTCTTTTCGGAGGCGTTCTCACATAGTGGAGGTAAAGTCGCACTGAAATCCATCTGTTCATCGCTCCTCTCTAGCCTTGAAAGCGTCCCTATTTCAGGCATCAGAAACAAGAAGCGTTCTCAGTATTCTTTGGAGTGACAAATAATTCTTGGAATTCTAAATATGCGAGTTATAATCGCAGCGACTAAGCTGCGCCTTTGTCTGCAAACGTCCTGCAGGTGCCGGCATCGGTCAGAGACCAGCCGCGAGGCGTTTCCAGCCCCCCGAAAGGTGGAAAGGCGAAGGGAAGCTCCCACAATCCTGCAGACCTGGCGTCGTCCGGGAGGCGCTCTTCGTCCTGCAGCATTCTCGGAGCTGGTGCTCGCAGACAGTCCCAGTGAGAAAAGAGCAATGCCCCTCCGTGCCGCCACCTGGCTGGAGCACGGAGCTTCCCAGATGAAGACTTCTGAGGGTGGAATGTCGAAGTCATCCCCCAAGACAGCTGCCAACAGCACGGCAAACAGGCACCGGTCCACATGCAAGAACCGTCTCTGTTCGGCGAGGGTCACCACCTTCTCTTTGTGCTGCCAGGCTTCAGGTTGCGGGTCGACTTCGACGGCCTCAAACTGGAGGCAGCTGGGCCGCGTCGCAAACTCCAAGTGAAGGATCTTTGAGCACCGACTTTCCTGAAGAGCCTTTAATTGGTCGACGGCGCATTCCGCGCACGCCGCAGGGGCTTCAGAAAATCCCTCTCGGAATTCAACCAGGATATCGGCCGCTGGCACCGCACGTGAGAAGAATGCACCGGGCCGAGAAAATGCCTTCCTCCTATCCTACTTAACGAAACCCACTCTACTTACCTTAGTCTACTAAATATAAGCTACCCTACCCAGTCTGAGCCATCCAACACAACCAACTCAACAGGACCTATCAAACCTAACCTAACTTTCAGAGCCGATGCAAAGCCAGCACAGAAGTGAATGAACTATAGCTAATGAAACTCCTCAGAAGAGGCGCAAAGGAAGCAAAGGAAATCAGTGTACTCGCATTGACCGTACTCATTTGGCTAATAGAGGGAACAAGGTCTCTCGAGTTCATGGGAGGTGCAGTGCATTTTTTCTAATAGGAAAAAGGCGTAGCGCCCCTAGCGATTGCATTTTGCAAAGAAACTCCATCGAAGAACCCTGGCCATTAGATGACACGGTCATTAGTTGCTTCGAGATTTCAGGGATGTGATCTAGAAGTCAGTGAACCGGCAGATGAGAATGATTCGTCTTGGTGGAAATTGAAGCTTTTAGGAGTAACTTCAGCTGACTGCTGCTGTCGGCACAGAAAGACCGTTTTCTGGAAGAAGGGACACGTCTAGAAGAGTGATATGAGGAAGAAAAGAGAGATGGAACTAACTCCATAAGAGAGAACTACCCTCTATGGTTCCAAGTACCCTCTAAAGAATGACGTTCGTACCCAATGCCAAGGGTGTTGTTCCCCCATGTCCCTCGTGCACTGGTCAAGGGGAATTGGGGTCCTCGCTGTGCCTATCTTTCTACTGACAGGTGTGAAGTCATCAAGAGGAACAGAGCTTCCTTGCAGCGGGCGCCAGCAAAAGAAGGCACACTTCTCGCTCCGCACGAGCGCTTTCTGACTCTGTCTCAGGAGCCAGCACTCTTCGGAAGATCGCATCGCTCCCCCTGCTCGGAGTGAATGCTGCATCAAGCCTTCGATCAACCTTCATATCTTCCATGGCACCTCACTCGCGCTTTCCACCGATGCGAGTCGACTTCCGGCATTGTTCGATACCTTAAGAGAAAGGGTAGGAACTAGTGGACAAAGTGGACGTCATCTGCCCCATAGCGAGATGCGCAGCGGCCCTATCAGCGTGAGATGCCCTGTTAGCGTGGGGAATCTGCCTTGCGCCTTCTCGCCAGCGGAGTGCCTTTAGAGCTGCGGCGACCACTGCCCCACGGGCATCAGCACCCCGAGAGAGAGTCTCGGGGAAGGCGAGACGCGAGGTCCTGATCTCCCTCTTGCACCTGTCGTGGGATGGCGGATCCCACCGACTGCTGCACGCAGGAGACCACGACGACCTCGCACCCAGACGGACGTTAGTGAGCGCCCGCAGCATGCAGATCTCCGTGGTGACGGCGGGCGCCCCACCGCAGTGCCGGAGTTCTCGCCTCTCAGCTGGCGAGTCGGTTGCGAGCGCTCTCTATAGGCGCGCGCCGGAAGCCTCCGCCCGCAATGAAGGATGAAGGGGGCGCCGCCGCATACTCAGGGGCGCGGCTGCCAGTCTCTGGGCGGAAGCGGGGAGTCGCAGAGAGCTGTGCAGAGACGAAGAGAACCGACGGATGGCGGGAACTTGGGGGAGATCTCTGCTTCCCGGCGTGCGGCCGACTCGGCTCCTCCGTATTCTGGGCTCGCTCGGATCCCCTACTCCAGATCCGAATTCAAGGCAACCGATCGAACGTTCCCGCTCTGCCGCTAACAAATTTTTGCATTCTAATTCCCGAGAGCCTTGCGATTAGCCCTAGAGTTGACCGTTGCTGGAAAGTTTCTGCGAGTTCCCGAGGGAGCTGCCGCTCGAGAGGGGGAAAACGCCGTCGTCAGCAGCGTGGGTAGAGCGGGAGACCACTGCGTGAGCATCCGCACGCACAATCACATCCGGTCCGATTTCCAAGCATCCATGCCGCCGCCCACACGTTCTTCCTTGCCAGCATCCCCTGCTCTCATCCGGGAAGATGGACTTTGGTTTCCTGTCCGGTGCCAGCAGACAGCTCTTCCCACGCGTTCACGAATTTGCCTGCCACGAGCTCACGTTGCAGTGCTCTCTAGAGCTGGGATGACGTGCCGGCTCCAGAGTGGCCTTCTCTGCTCGTCCCAGCTTCCGATGCAAGAAAGAAGACCCTGGACGAGAGATATGATGAGGAGAGAGAGAAGAGAGAGGATGGTGGTGACTAGCAGGAACCTTGTGTGGTTGTAGCTTGCAACTTCAGCAGGAAGAAGAGCAGGAAACAGGAGGGAGGTAACTCGGTCAGCCGACGAAGACCAGCTGATCAACCCGAGGTCCATCAGCTTCCTCACGAGCAAGCAACGCTCTCGCTTTCTGAAGCTGTGCTTCGCGTGTCGACTAGGAGAGACACGGAGGCTTGATGGAGGAAGAGAAATTCGACTCCTTTTCTGTGGATCACAGCAAAAATGTGGCTGCGATGTCATGCTGAAGAATCATCGACGATTCCTCACGCTGCTCTCCAAAACTCTTGCATCCCTTTGATCTCTGCCGACTGAGATGGAGCGTGTCAGCATCCCAAACACGCTCATCTCCAAGTCACGTGGCGGATGGACCCTTCTCCGTGGTTCAGGATTCCAAGTATTGACCGTTACTCTTCAGACACTCGGCGGAAAAAAAAAATGAATAGTTGCCGGAAAAATTGCACTCCTGATTTGGGGAAGATGAATGGCATCACCGCTCTACGTGATCCCTCACAAGCAGCAGCAGCTTCCCACGGTCGCTTAGAAGAGCCCTCAGCTCCCTCTCCTCGAGCACTGGGGAGTTCTTGCCGAAGAACGGATGTTGCGACCGCCAATTTCTCCGGCCGGTCGACCTCTGAGGCCTGCATCTGTGAGATACGTGACTTCCATCAGCGCATCTTGTCAGAGCTCCCAGCGGGCTTCCACTTAGCCGCGGCTCCTCTGGAATACGCGGTTCCTTCGTCGAAACGGAAGACTCAAGCAATGCAAGAAGGAGAGGGTAAGGAAATTGGTGGACTCTTCCCCCGGAAAAGTCAGGTAGTGAACTGATCTTCTCTGGGTATGTACTAGACGGTCCCTCTTCTGGCGTTCATCTGCATGAGACCAGCTCAGATAGGGACGCTTGACCTTTGAACTTACCTTTGGGGTGGAAGTCTGGCTGGGGAGCTTGATGCCATGCTCTCTGTAGGTGTCTCTAGAGATGGACCAGGCTTCGACAGCTGGGACTCCGAGGCCGGCTGCCTTCGTGACAGTCGTTAACTAGCGGACCGGACATGATAGAGCTTACCGTGACTACGTCGCTCTTGGAGACGGTCGTGTTCTGCTCCTTTCCCCGTTTCCGACTTGCGCGGAAGACTCCGAACGAAGGCGACACTTCGGGAACAGCCACGTGGGCGTCCGGCCTCAGTCGGGTGTTTGCTTCAGGGGACTTCATGCCTTCTCTTGTGGACGGCCGGGAATTCTTAACACTGACACCACGGATCTCTCTGTGAGGCCATCCTGATTTTCAGGCGTTCCCCGAGTCAGGTATGCTGATCCGCTCTTGTCCGTATGTCAACAGATCAAGATCCGCGATCTCTCTGGATAGATCGGGTCACCCCTGATCACCATCCTTGACCGATATCTTTGACCCAGACACAGAGACCACTGGGAATTGGGTTCTACCAAGGCCTGAACTACGAAGAGATTGCCGGTGAATGCGAAAGGCTTGAAGTTTCTCTGCAAGCTGATAAGATGGAGCTCGCGAAGGTTTCATCCAGCATCCGGCGCATCAAAATGACGAGACTCCGATCACGAAGCTCTCTGAGGGGCGGCAGTTTGCTCCCCCTCTTTAGTCCTGCAGGAAGCTCACTTGCTGTCTTCCCGTTCCTCCCGCGACTCCACGATGGGATCGGCATCTCTGACGGCAGCAGCGGCTTGATTAGGATTGATTAGGAAAACCCAGAAAAATTTTCCGGAACCTCAGCTCTCGTAAACTGCTGCTCCACCGCGTATACCAAAATGAAATTCGTGCCTGTGGATGTTCCAAGGTTCCCCTTACCACAGCTCTGGAGGTGATCGGGAAGCCCACCTTACGAATTCTGGGAGCTGAAATCCTTACGTCTTCCTTGAAGTTTTTTTTTCCTTCTCATTCCGGTCTATGCGGATGGAGAGTGTGTGCGAACGAGGAGGGGATTTTCTATCGGTTGCCTTGGATTTGGGCCTGGAGTAGGGGATCCGAGCGAGCCCAGAATACGGAGGAGCCGAGTCGGCCGCACGCCGGGAAGCAGAGATCTCCCCCAAGTTCCCGCCATCCGTCGGTTCTCTTCGTCTCTGTACAGCTCTCTGCGACTCCCTGCTTCCATCCAGAGACTGGCAGCCGCGCCCCTGAGTATGCGGCGGCGCCCCCTTCATCCTTCATTGCGGGCGGAGGCTTCCGGCGCGCGCCTATAGAGAGCGCTCGCAACCGACTCGCCAGCTGAGAGGCGAGAACTCCGGCACTGCGGTGGGGCGCCCGCCGTCACCACGGAGATCTGCATGCTGCGGGCGCTCACTAACGTCCGTCTGGGTGCGAGGTCGTCGTGGCCTCCTGCGTTCAGCAGTCGGTGGGATCCGCCATCCCACGACAGGTGCAAGAGGGAGATCAGGTACCGGTTCAGACGCTGGTGCTCGTTGGGCTTTTGTGATTGCAGCCCTACAGGCACTCCGCTGGCGGGGTGGTTCAAAGTGGGTCTTCGATGTTTGCCCGACTCTTCGAGCATCTTCACGTCTCCACGTCTCTGGCGGCCTTTCGCGAAGAGGGAGGCTGGAGACGTGTACCCGATAGAATGACTTACGTGTGAGGGTGGCTGCCCTCCTGGAAGTCGTTTCGGCTCACCGGGTTTCGTGGGAGCTTCGGTTTGGTTGCAGGTAGCCACCGACAAGACATGTTCCCCTCGACATGCACCGGAAAGTCGTCGTGTCTGCAGGATGTGAGACTGCAGTTACTCTTGCGGTGGCTGAGGATGGGACCACCCGACGTACCTTCTGCACCTGCGATCCTCGGCGCCAGAGTCCCTCAGTCCCGCAGTCCACGCTCTCCTGGAATGCAAGCTCCAGGGGCACCGCGTGGACTGTTCGGATCCCGGGTGTTCCCTACTAAGCCAGATGACCTTCCCTTCGAATAAGCAGGATAGACAAAATTGCAGGAGTCCGGGAACTCCTCGATGACTGCAAGATGGGCGAAGTGGAGGAAGGCTCCACTTTCCTTTCCCGGGAAAAAGGATTTCTTCCGTGAAGCGACCTGTGCGATGCGCTCCCGAAGAACTCCCTTGAAGTCCTTTGGTTCTATATCTCTTGCATCGCTTTCTTCTTGTTTCCGTCTTAAAATGGCTGTTCCTGCTCACTCTTCTGAGCGACTGGAGCTGGGGGATGCTGGCCTAGAAGAAGAGAAGAGTCATACCATAGTCGATGAGAACAGGTTGTCATTGCTCCTATTCTGTGTCTTTTTTCGATTGGTCTTCGTTTAGAGGGCCTATAATTGAATCTAAATTGCCAAGGAAACCTCCTTCTTCCTCTAGTGGGGGCACCTCGGGTAATATTCCTTCTGGCTTGTTTTCCTCCCTCTGATCTTCTGGCTTCTATGCTAGTTCTTGTGTAGTCTCTTCGAATTTCTTCTCCAGGTACTTACATAGATGGGCCTCCTTCAGAGACTGTGCTCCCTTCGGAAGCAGAATGTAGTTTTCCGTCCGCATTTCCAGGTTCGATGGTTTAACAGACCTTTTCTTGTGGAGAAGGACATGACACACTCCGTCCTGGTACAGACGAATCTTATTGAGACCTGTACCATAACCGCAGGGGCAAGCCAGGAGGGTTCACCATCGCGGATGTGATGTGAAGATCTTGCTAATGGTGTGTCTGCATTGTATCTTGTGGATCCATAACTTATTAGCACCTTCTCGATCTTATGCGTATTCCTCTTATGCCTCTTTATCCTTTGTACCTTGAGTCCAACTATCTCAGCTCTAAATGTATGCTCCTGAGGGAAATAGACATATAACAGCCCTAGCAATTCCTCGAAAATTTCTCTTTTCCAAGTGCTATAAAAGAGCCACCTTGCAGGACCAACGATATGCACTCTCCGGCCGCAGTTTGGCAAGTGCATGTGAGCAGATTATAGCTGGACAACCAGGGAGACCTCCTAATGTTTTACTACGTTGGAATCTGGAGTGGGTCCAGGATGAAATACCTCACGGGCAACCAAGCAGATGAGGATTGCAGGGCATGTGGTGACGTGGACACGAGACTTCATGTCTTGACATGTCCCACGATGCATCGAGACCTGCAAATTCTGCAAAGGGTGATAGGGCTGCCAAACAGCTCGAGGAAGGAAGTCCTGGCCGGGATGTTCCAGTGAACGGAAGCCTCGTTTGCTGCAATCCGATGGTAAGGATGGCCATTGTTGTGCTCATCACCGCCATCCTTATGAGATGGTGGAAGATGACAGCCAGGGCAGCCGTATCTCCCTTGGAAATTCTGAAAGGGACTATCCAAAAGGAGTTTGGTATCCGGAATTGTGGACGAGTGCAGGTCTGGTGGAACTTCTACATCCTGAAAAGGATTGAGGACATTCCCCAGGTACATTTAACTCTCAGTCCCCCTAGTGCAAGCAATGATCAGTGCAAAACCTTAATGTAAGTAACGCAGTGAAGTGAACATCCAACAGAGGAAACATTTAGTGAATCTGTGCCCCCTGTTGGAGTGAACGCGTTTTGTGGTATGAATACAAAACTAAATTTGCCCAACTCTCGAGGGACTGGAAAAGCGAGTGCATGTGCGCAGATGTTGGTTTTAATAAACCGCTTTTCGGATCTGAGGAAAAGAGTGTATGTGCTCAGTGCCCTCGCGGAGTAGTCGCAGCGGCTTGCTTCGGGGCACCCTCGACCGCAGGCCCCTTGCTTCAGCTTTCGGCTTGCTGCCGCTCATTCGAGGCGTGCTGAAGACGGGCGCCGTGATCGCAGCGAGATGGTGCATCCGCACCATGGTGACAGTCTGCCGCATGTTGGAGTCCGGTTAGCAGCGAAGGAGGTCACCAGTATGGCAGCCATCTCCTTGAAGGCAAGGTGTCCATATTAGCCAGCAGAGGTCATAAGTGAGGTCGGCATCACGCACAGACCATTCTAGAAAGAAAGGAGTGAATGAAACCAAGGACTGTCCTTATCCTTCCCTTTTTTTTTAAAATTTATTTATTGTCCCCTCCTTCCGTTCCATACTTTCATAGAAGCTGGCCAGTGGTCATCTGTCATGTATTTTGGGGGGGGAGCATCTCTGGTATTCAAGGTACATAGTCCCCCTCCGACTTTTGGTGCATCCTTCATTTTTCAATGGACTTCCCGGCGTCACTGGGTGAAGTCACCCGGTCATTCCGGAGCGAGACCCAGGTGTCCCTGGTCCGGAGGGTGCACTGACTAGAAGAGGCTTTCCTTCTTCGAGCGTGGATAGCGTGTCAAAGCTCCGGATGTGACCATCGGCTCAGGCTGTCCCATCACCCGATCACTTTTGACCTCGGCACGCTTTCGAGTCCAGTTGATCAGACACTTCCAACATGGCTACCAGGCCGGCTCTGGATCCTTCAAGAAATTACTGGTGACCACCACATGCGAGTCCACCGGATCCATGGTTATTTTCGCGAGGTCGTTCCTGCCTATATACCTATTTACTGAATCCTGACCCGCCACCACTACTTCCATTCACGGAGGCGGTTGCCTCCCAGTTTTGGGCTGATGCACGTAGCTCCTCCTCCAATCTTATGATTTCAATTTGAACGAATGGACCTGCATCCCAGGGTGAGGACGCTGCCATCATTTCGAATGCGAACGAACAGCGGCGACCAGTTCCATATGACCACTCGGGTTCTCTGCAGTGCATTCGTGAAGGCTGGAATCCCGTCCAGCAGAAAGACAAACAGTGGATGAGGACCAGCGGACCACTTTCGTGTAAGGAGCACGCGCTGCGAGAAGTATCGCACCCTGGAGGAAGCTCTCAAGCTCCCAACGTCTCAAGCGCGAGAGGCATTCGATGCCGGACCGATGGGACCGCCAAGCTGAAGAACAAGACCGAAAGTAAGGTCTCGAGTGAGCGGACCTCGGTGGCAAGCGCGCCCCCATTTCGAACCGGGATGGAACGTTCCCATCCTCCGGTGAACGCCACTCCTCCTTGGACACGTTCCTTGCTGCCATGGAGCATTGGACCGGGAGACTTGCTGAAGGCGGACGGCTCATCTTAGCTGCGGAGCCGGTGGAGATTTCTCGGGAGACTTTCGTGCCCCGATGATTTCGGGATGCTGCCTTTCTTGAGGGAAGTTTTCAAACTTTCGAAAACTTCTGTCGGAGTTCTCGCAAGGCGTGACCCTCTCTCGTCCCCTGACCGCTTCGATCTGGTTTCCGATGCCTTCCTTCACTTCCGCGTTCCGGCAGGGGACTCCGAGTCGCCGATCCACGTTCGATTTTCGCGCAAGGCAAAGTATAAGGCATTCTTTCTTGCTTCCTCACCCTCAATTGGCTCTGCAACTTAGGTTAGGTCAGGAGAGGTAGCATAGGTCACGTTAAGTTGGTTTAGTTAGCTAAGGTGACTAATGTTAGGTTAGATGGGTCAGATTGGGTTGAGTAGGCTATGTTGAGTTGATTGAATTTTCAAGGATGGGTTCTGTTAGGTGAGATAAGTGAGGTGTTGAAGTTTGTTGGCTAGGAAGAAGACGTTTTCTCGACCCGGTGCATTCATCTCACGTACGGCGCCAGCGGCCGATATCCTGGTTGACTTCCGAGAGGGTTGTCCTGAAGTCTCTGCGACGTGCGCGGAATGAGCTGTCGACCAATTAAAGGCTCTTCAGGAACGTCGGTGCACAAAGATCCTTCACTTGGAGTTTGCGACGCGGCCCAGCTGCCTCCAGCTTGAGGCCGTCGAAGTCTACCCGCTGCCTAAAGCCTGGCAGCACACAGAGAAGGTGGTGACACTTCGCCGAATAGCAGCCCTCATTGCATGCGGTGGTCGACGCACTTGAACTTCTCCAGAGGCGAAGCGAAGACAAATCGAAGATGCGTTCGTGACCGGTGGGCATTGGTGCTCGAGGGGTCATCCGTTCCGACTCGATAGAGGGCGGCTCCCCTTTGTGTTGGAATCTTCCCTGATGATGTTTGAATGTTCGGGTAGCGCCTCATACGCACTTCCCGTATCTCCGTGTGCTGCTGCCCGTGAAAGCGGCGCCTGGACGAAGAGGCAGGTACCGCACGCGTGCAAGGTGCTTGATGGCGCATGGGGAGATGAGCGTCCTGGATCGACGCTCGAGGGAATTTGCTGCTCCCGCCAAGATGCATGAGCACGTGGTCACGCCGATCAGCCATAGCCACACGCTCTCTTTGGCGGCCACATGGCTGCGTTCTCCACGTGTGGCACCAAGCGTTGAGTGTAGCTCCGCACGATGATGCTTCTTGCTGCAACCTTTGCGCAGCTCCCGCGACATCTTTAAGACCACTCGGGAGAGCTCACTCTCTTCTGGTTGCCTTTCCAGGGTACACCATAGATCCACACCACCAGTGAACCACAGCACACCCGGCCGCACTCCCGCTTTTAGGAAAGGGGATCACCAAGCTAAGACCAACGATTCGAAGACACTTAGTTGCCTCCTAGTCGACTGACCCCACCTTTGGCCAAGAGCGACTACTCGAAAAAGGCTATCCGGAAAAACCTTACGCTGACCTTGAACCGCGGAGGGATGATGAATACGTCCGGCGTAGTCCATGCTGGAAGAGACTGTTCATCGAGGGATGTTCAAAGGATGGAGTGTTCCGTAGCGACGGCCATTACAGAGGATGCTTGTTTCCTTGCCGAAGTGAGTTGTCCTCTCTATAAGGGGGTTTACCACCTAGGCTCAATAGAGTTACATACGGATTCAGTCTTTGAGGTTATATCCATGCTGTTACTTTGGTCGAACAAAGCAGCTCCCTTTCGACCCATCCTACGAGGACTTTGTCTGGTAACGAGGTTTCCTGATGTACAGAAGTGTAATAGGAAAGCATTCCAGTGTGGCACGCGATCTTCCCTCCCCGGTACGCCCGGTACCATTCCATCCAGAAGGAATTTGGCGACGCCTGAGCCACTCCCGCTTAAGCGAAGATTTTTCACAATCGGAGCATAAAGATGCATTTCGATGGAAGGGCTCTGACCTTCGGAGAAGAAAGTGGAAAATCCATAGCTGCGCTTTCTTATAGATGGGCGCGACAAAGCGCTGGTCCCAAAATTGCCAACCGAGTCCTTCCTGACACCGGTTCCGTCGCATCGGGATTCTCTCATTGGCACATCTGTTACTCCTGGGAAGAAGATGAGGGCACTAGGAACCCTGCCCTGTGCTCCCTCCCCCACGGAGCAAGCGCAGGAGGGCAGTTCTGAGGTCCCTTCTACAGGCCGGAAGCTTCTGGAAACGACTTTTTAGACATCGCGCCGTTCGTTCGGCGGATCTCGAAATGGGTCACTGGAACCCAAAGCGCCAATCAGGGCAGTTCTCTGCTCGGCAATTCGCCGACCCACTCAGAGAACAGTTGCAAAAACGCTTCTTTTCCTCTTCCTGCTTTCCTTCTCTGCCAGCTTGCATAGAGGAAGAGCGAAGACCGACAGCAATGTCCGCGCCATCCTCTTCGCCCGTATTCGGAGTGCGTGAGCTCCTTCACCCACTCTTTTGTTTTATCAAAACCATCTTCAGGAGACTCATCGCTGCTCCTTCGATCCCCTCACTGTGCAAGCACTTTGCGCAATCTGGAGCAGTTTAACACCCGTACTCCGTGGTACGAGACGAGGGTCCGTTTTTTTGAATAACCAGAGGGGAACTACCCAGTCCCTGGTTTTGTTTCCAGGAAGGATCAGGGGTCGACTCCCAATCCCGACCACTCATTGAGGTGATGTGGTTTTAACAGTCTTGCATCCTAAAAGAGGCCAACCAGCGTCATCTTGCGGAAGGAACTGAAACCCACGACGCACCCCCATCTCGGCGTCGATTCTTCTCGAGTTTTCGAGCCCGCGACGCTTGGTGGCTCCATGAGAGGAGACAGCGACCACAAGGTCTCCGACGCGAGTTGTCCGACTCCGGAACAGAAAATACTCTCGTCAGCCGTTGAGGGAGATTCTGGGGAACAATCTGCTGTGGCATGATTCACCACCCTCATCCCAGTGATGCCCTCCCTAAGCAATGGGGGACAATGGACAGCCAACATCCAGCGAGATGGGAAGTGACCTGCGTATTACGAAGCACCAAAGAAAAACATTTGGGTGAGTAGACAACTCGGTAGCTGGCGGGCGCCATGACCCCGGGTGTCCCTCCAAACGGACTGCTACGCTGGGGAGAATTAATACAAATTTCCTCTGGAGGAGGTGAAGTAGCCCCCAGCGTGTTGGTATAGTGCTACTGTCCTCTTGAAGTAGCAGCAGTCAGCGACCTTGCTGTTGCATTGGGACCTCCCGTGTAATGCTCGCCGATACCACTGAACCCAGGGAGTGTACGCTCGAACTGCTGCAGGCGCAACGCGAGAGAGTCCCTCTCACACCTGCTCATGGATTCTATACCCCTCCATCCCATGTGAGAACTCTTTGCCGCGTCCCTGCGGCAAAGCGTTCCCGCAAAAGTCCTAGTTTGCTGCGTCTCTGGGGTCGTCCCCAGGGATCCCCCTGAGGGCAACCCCAAAGACCTTTGAAAGCACCTCTTCTAGCGCGACGCCCTCACGCCGGTTGAATCCCTAGCCGCACTGTGCTGCTTACGCGGGATCGTGGCTGCATGGAGCTACGCCAGTGGAGGTCAGAACCACATGGACGCCACGTATTTTGCGGTCTTCTTCCTGAGGACAGAGTCAAGATGGCCCCATTTGGGGATCCTGAGGATGGAACTTGCCGGCATGCTTGCAAGGTTGCAGAGGGTGCCCTCCAGTGATACTTTCCAGAACCCTCCACTTTTGTTTGCATTTCTGCTTTTATTTTTCTTTCTGTTTGTATCTCCTTCATCTTTGCTGCCGAGGCGGACCTCGCCGGCCTGGACATCGGTTGTCGGCATCCGTGTATAACGTGGCAGGATCACACATCCTGCCACTTGAGTGTATGTTTATTTTTTAAACAAATGCCCCAGAGTGACCGAGTGTCAACCGACGCGGGTTGCATGCTGCGGGTGGACGGTGGCTGCATCTCCCTGTGGCATGTGGGAAAGAGAAAGGCGTGCAGCTACTGCGTTGAAGGTGGAACACCTGAAGAAACGTCGCCTCCCCACCAGGTGTCTGCAATGCAGCCAGAAGACCCGGCCGCGGGCAGTCACCTGTAGAGAGGGAAGGAGAAATGAAAAAATTTAAAGATGAAGGGTGGAGTTGGAGGAATCATCCGCAACTTCACTCGTCAGCACCATCAAACTACACCCCGAGTCCTCTGAGGAACAGCAGTGGGAGGAAATAGGGTGGATGAAGGTAAGGAGGGAAAGGAGGAGCGAAAAGAAGGTTGAGCAGCCCGCAGAGCTCTCTCCAGAGGAACAAGAACATTTTCGCTTCCACTTCCGGTTAGGTGTCGAGCAGAAGCTCAGGGATGATGCAGCCGCTTCCTGTGGGGCGGCACGGAAGACGCGTCGATCCGCAGGTGTCCTCCAGAGTCGTGGCAGACCGGAGTGGCGTAGGTTGCGTCGGCAAAGAACTCGCGATTCCGCAGTCGGTTACGAAATTTAAGGCGAAGGTCAAGGCCGTTCCCTCTAAGGAGAGCTCGCGTTAAGAAAACTCCGCCGAAGGCGCGAAAGAAGGCGGCATCCTTGTCGGCTTACGTGAGCGACCTCCTGAACACGATGCAGAGGACCAACCCAGGCGCCCAGGGATCCCTTCTCTGCCCCCCATCTCCCCATATAACTGTTTCCCTCCCCGTTATTTCTCTTTTTGTTTCTTTTTGTTTTAGTTTTCCCTTCCCCTGCGCCTCGGGAAAGGACCTAGCCGGTCTCGGCACCGGCTCCCGACACGTCTACCAGCGTGGGAAAACCAAGTGTTTTCCCACAAAAACCTATTAAGAGGCTTTATTAACTAATAGGAATTAGATTAATAAATGCCCCGGCATATCCGGGTGACAAATATGAGCGACCTCTTTCCTCTGTCACCGATGTCCACCCGGTGGCATTGCTAGAGAGCTTCGAGTCAGGGAGCTTTCGCTAGGTCAGGACGGGACATTAATCGTAGAAACGTGCAAATAAACTGTCGACGCAACGAGGAAAAAAAAGGATACAGTGGTATTGCGATCCCGCTACATCGGTAAGAAGCTTGGAGGCGATTGCTGCTAGTGAGAAGGCTGCCTTGAAGATAAGAATTCTTGCTCAAATGAGGGAAATGGGAAGGAAAATGAGGGAGAAAGGAGCGGGCAAAAAATAAGTAACAAAAAAAAAATTGTATTCAAGAATACTGGGGAGAGGAGGAAGGGATTACCGACATCTTCCTCTGCTACCTTTCCAGCATGCCAGCAAGTTCCTCCTAATGCCGAGTGAGATACAGACACCTTGTGATCTTTCTCAAACGGGAAACCACCATTGAAATGACGTCTCTGGTCGGCTGTCCACTGTCAATGTAGACTCCTGTCATTTAAACACCGCGTGAGCAGCACCAGAGCTGCGGTCGATGCCGCAGGAGAGAAGCAACATTCAACGCATTCGGCATTCCTCTGGGCGGCCGGCGCAAGTCCTAGTTGCAACCGGATCCAGGAGCTGCTCAGGAAGAGGTTCGCGTCAGTGCTCTGTTCTGGGACAGAGCAAGCCCGGAATGATGAACGTCTCGGCTAACCGCTCCAGGCGTTCCGTCCAAAACTTCCCCATCAGCTTGGCGTCCGCACATCACGGTAATCGGACTCCGGTTGCCAATGCTACAGAGGTCTCCTACGTTCGGCAGCGGAGGTACTCTTGCTGATCAGGAGGAGGTGGGCACCTTCCCTCTTCCTCGAATCAGCGTTCACAGCCGCTCCACCGGAGGGGGGTAAGCATCGATGGAATTTCGCCTTGTGCTTTCCTCCTACTGAGGTTCCTGATGAAGGAAATGATCCACTCCATCGTGAATGACTCGTTGGGGTATTGGTCATCTACTCATTGATCGCTGGAACGCCCTCCGGCAGGGAAAACGCTGCAAAAGTGCCTCTGCCTATAGGAAGGAGTAAAACTTGCGCGCAATGCGTCTTATCCCGGCACCAGTCCGGAGCATACTTACGCTGTTCCTGGAGAAACTATGGAAGCCAACCTGTTCCCCACCAGCACATGGTGGCAGTTGCGACAACGAGTTGCAGCGACAGGTCGAGGGAACCTTGCGCTCCCCTCTGACCAAAAACAACTGGTTGGTGGCGAGAAGGACACGCAGGGAGCCCTTGTGGTCGCGGTCGATTTGCGTAAAGCATTTGACTGCGTCGACCAGGTACTCCTGGAGTTCCTGAACGCATGGGTTTCCCGGCCGTGCTCCAGTCCTACCTGCGCTCCTGCTGGCGCAACGCGTTAATAAATATTTGTTTCAGCGGCCGGCACACGTACGGTGTGCCAGTGCGCCGCGGCATCCGGCAGGGAGACAGCCTGAACCCCTTGCTCCTCAGCATCTACTTCGAGTTGGTGCTCAGAGCATACAGAGAAACTTTGGCTACCCCGCCGAGCTCGTGTGCTGGCACGCCTGCCGTGTCGGCCTGAGCAGACGATCTTCTGCTGCTACTCCTCGGGTGCATCCCAGTGTACGCGCTCGAATATTTCTTCGAGTTGCTACGCCACGGGACTAGCCTGGAGGTGAACAGGGCGAAGTCGTCGATCGTTTGCATCAAGGGCTGATTCTGAAGGAATGCGCCTGGAAGATCTTCGAGGCCTGCAACTTCTCCTGAGTCATCCCCTGGACGAAGTCATGCAGGACAAGAAGTCGGATCGTCTGTCCTCCACACCCCTCGCCGCAGCGCTGTCTGCCTTCAGGGCAAGCAATGACAGTTGTCAACCGGCGGAATGAAAGTTCTCCTGCACAACTGCAAGAGTGTTTAAGCTCCTTGGCGGCTTGGGGACAAAGGAGCTGGTGCAAGCCGCCGCCTCGGAATCGGGCGAAGGGCCTGCTTCAGTGGAGCGAACATTTAAGTGTGCCCCCCGAAGAGGTAGTGGTTCCATCCATTTGTTTAGACAGCTCCGTGTTCCTTTTGAAATGGAAACAAGATGTGCTACTGTTTCTCACTGGGGTCTCCATTGTAATCAGCTGCGAAGCATCGTTTCCGCGGGAGCTGCTTCGTCAAACTGTTTGAGGTGCGGAGAGATCGAGTCTTTCCCGCACCTCTTGCTGGACTGCGGTGACCTTCGTGAACTGTGACGAGGGCTGACTTTAATCATCATGCCGCAGACAGGCACTGTCATTGATGTGCTGCGACGCTTCCTTAGAGCAAACGGACGTTCGGTAATCGTGATCGTGTGTGTTGCATTGGTGCCATAGTCATGGCCCGCTACGCCCTGGAGTTGTCAGCGCAACGAAGGGACGCCTACCTGCTTGCAGCTGAATCCATAGAGAAGGCCGCATGGTGGTCTTGCCTTCATGAAGAGGTGGAAGAGAATATCGCCGGCATCCATCGCCGGTACACAGACGTCTAAGAACGGTGTACTCCGGTGATCCCTGTGACCTCTCACCCACCCTTGTCCCAACCTGTTCGCTCTGTTGAATTCTCGGTGCCAGTGTTTCTACCCTGGTGTCTCCCGGAGAGATCCCAAAGACCCTTTTCTGCTCACATCCCACGTTGTTTTTTTGTTTTGTTTTTTTGTTTGTTTTCCCGATCCTTCACGGAGTTTCGAACTCTGTTATTCTGGAATGCGTGCCAGGGAAAATTCTCTCGATCTTTGTTTAGTCGTTGGTTGGGAACCTGGTCCCCAACTGGTTTATTTTATATAATCTCATTTTGTATAACCTTATACGGAATAAACGCCCCGGCGTGACTGGGTGAGAAAGCATAGTTGGTCGTCGAATAAAAGGAGATCGATGTTCCTTCCCATCCCGACTCCAATGGACATTTACCTCACCCAGGAACAGGGTTCTTTTTAACGTCTTCATCGGCCAGGCAATCCCGCCTCAGGGCATCGAAAAACCAAGTCCTATTCTCATGGTGATGGCCCCAATCTGTGATCTTCTCCCTCTCTCCGTAGCAGACCTACGCTGGAAATTGTCTCCCAGTCCCTGAATGAGAAGCACCTTTTCGAGCAGACATGGCTCCGGCTGCAGTATCGCGATGCGCTGGATGGTCGAGCAGCAGTGAGGGCTGCTACCGACCACAGGCATAGGATCCGGCCGCGAGAAGAAACTCCGGAAGCCTTGGCGGTCGCAGTCGAATTGCAAAAAGCGTTCGCTGCCTTCTTCTGGAGTTTTTGCAAAGTCTCGGTCTTCCGGCAGTCCTGCTGTCCTACTTGAGCTCCTCCTGGTGCCACTCGATCACCTGCATCTTTTTCAGCAGCATCCACGTGTACGGCATATCGGCATGGCGAGGCATCAGGCAAGGAGACAGGTTAAACCCTCTGATCTTCAGCATCTCCTTCGAGTTGGTACTGAAGGCATACAGGCTGACTCTCTCCAATGTGCCGAGCTCTTGTTCAGGTACGTTAGTCGTGAGCCTATGCAGATGACCTGCTTCTCCTCTTACCCATGTCCATCTTGGCGAACATTCTCAAGAATTTATTCGAGCTGATTCGTCGGGAAGCCGGCGTGAGTGTCAACAGGAGTACGAGTGTGGTCATCCCTGTGAGCGACGTGAGGCCTTCCTCACGTCTGACTGGATCTGCCTGAGGATCCCCACAGGCAGGTGCTTCAAGTACTTTGTCGTTCCATTGGGCAACTTTTGCAATGCAGAAGCGTGGTCGGACTGCTTTTAGAAGGCAGAGTGGGATCTTGGCCCGTTCCTGGGTGGCGAGTGACCCTCCATCTAAAACAGCTTCGTTGTCCCCCTCCTCTGCCCCTTGTTTTTTGTGTGCCTGTCCCCTTATTTGGTCAAGATCCGAGCGCAGCGCCTTTAATCAAAATCTTGTGGGGAGCTGCAAAGTCCTGGATCCGAATGAAAGACTTGGTGATGCCTCGCAAGACGCTGGCTTGGATATCCTTACCGTCGAGAAGATTGGACTGCAGGTGCACTTCCGAATGCTCGCACTGTGTGCCAAACTTTGGTGTATGCCTTGGTGTCTACCTGCGCGTCTTCTTATTCGGCGCTGCATCAGCAGAACAGGACTGCTTTCGTTGCTGCCGCACTTTCGGCACACCAGGAAAGAATCTGACCCTATGGACTTCGATGCATGGACGCAGGAGGCCATTATGTCATGGCTACGGTACATAGGAATGCGCCTGAAAGATCTTCGAGGACTGCGACTTCTGCTGAGCCATCCTCTGGAAGATGTCATGAAAGACAAGAAGTGTAATCGCCTAGCCTCCATACCTCTTGCCTCAGCTCTGTGTGCTCTGAGGGCAAGCAATGACAGTTGCCTACCAGCATGGTGGAACTTGTTCTACACCACCACAAGAGAGTCCAAGCTCCTTGGCGGCTGGAAGACAAAGGAACTGGTGTATGCTGCCACTCTGGCGACTCAGGTTGAAAGACTTCTTGGAAGAAGCGAACTGTCAACTGTGTTCCTCAAAGAACTAATGGTTCCCCCTGCTTGTTTGGACACCTCGGTGTTCCCTCTACGATGGAAACAGGGCTTGCTGCCGTTTTAACACTGAGGATTCCAGTGTAATCAGTCGCAATGAATCGTTGCCAGGGGAGTTGTCTCCTTGAACTGCTCGAGGTGGGGTACGATCGAATCGTTTCCGCACCTTTTGCTCGACTGCCGTGCCCGCAACCACGTGGTTGCGGTCTCTGCTCTTGGCACCAGGCGTCGTGGGTTCGAATACTCGGAAAGAGAGATGATGCGCCGAGAGATGGGTGTGTCGTGGGTTCCAGTTTCTCCTGCAAGATGACGCTGGCCTATATTCATTCAGGTGCGGCGCCGCAGGATAGCGGTTCAAACCGGATGCTCCGATGAGTAACCAGGGTTGGAAGTAGATCCTCCGGGATTCTTCCAGGAACTGAGTCAAGGATTGGGGTTCCCTTTACAGTTGTGCGAAGGAGCGGACCCCCCTTCGGGAAGAACCCTCCGTCTCGTTCCATGGAGCAGGTTGATTAACGATGTCACCTCTCCAAAGTGCAAAGAAGCATGCCGCTCCCTTCGGGTTGCCCTTCTGAGAAGGACCCGGAAGGAGCTGTTTCCTTGCGGGTTCCCTTCTGGGCGGACCCTTCGGGGATCCCCCCGGAGAGAGTAAGGAAGGTGATTCCATTTGGTTCTCTTCGGAGACAACCAGGGTGGAGGGTCGGGAATCCCTCCCCAGGCGTGAGAGGAACCGGACTCCCTTCTCCGGAGTTCTCTCCTGGATTCATAGGATGGTCCTCTCCTGGGATACCCCCTACCTTGAAGAATTACCCGCTCCCTCGGTTGGCGTGGAACAGCGTTAAAGAGCTGCGTGAGCCGCCGCCAGGCGCGCGACGGTTCCTGAGGTACTCGGCGAACCAAAGAAAATGAAAACCTGAAAGAAAAAACTGGAAGGAAAGCAGCGAAGACAAAAAAACAAAAACAAAAAGGATCTCCATCATCCCGGAAGACACCGCAAAGGACTTGCTGCGGCCCTTTTTCACGGGCTTTAAGGTGGCGCGGAATTCGCAACAATCCGTTGCAATCGCGCCACTGTTGCTACGTCATGGAGACGCAGAGCAGCGAAGTGAGGTCCACCATCTGGCAGCTGCCTCCTTACGTGCGGCTGCTAAGTGGCCTCTCCTCGAAGAAGGAGTCAGGGCGGAGATAGTCGCCTTTCAGCACCGAACCTAGGAGAAGGGTCTGCACATGCCAAAGAACCATCTTCCCTTTTCCCTCCATTTTTATTTATTGTCCCAACTCAGAGCTCTGGATCTTATTAAGGAGGAGGGACTGGTGCTAAAAGACTTTGCCCTTATCTCCCACTTTATTTTATTTATGTTATTTGTCCCTCCTTCTCGCTCCGGACTTTACGGAAAAAGGAGTGACCATATCAAAGGCACCTGTCCTTACCCTTCCCTCTTTTATCATTTATTGTCCCCTCCCTCACGCTCTGGAATTCTAGAATGTCCGGCCTGCGTGACAGTGGATCCCACCCTTAGCTTATTTTTGCATATGTCCGAGAACTGCGTTCCGGGATGCTTTTTGATTTATTAAATAAACGCCACGGCGTGACCGGGTGGAAAAGCTCCGTAGAGTTTTCCGGCCATCCTTCGGCAGTGGTACTGCAGGACTCGAGTAACTTTTTAATGTCCGCTACTCCGCTTGCCGAAGCAGCGCCGCTCAACCGGCGAGGTGGAAGACTTCCTACACCGTTGCAGGAAAGGCGAAACTCCCGGGTGGCTGGAAGACGTGCGAACTGGTGGATGACGCCACTCCGCTCCCTCAGAGGAGTGAACTTTGAGGCTCTGCCCCCGAAGAACTATTGGTCCTCCCTTGTATTCGAACGCGTCCACGCCCCTTACTAACTGGCAGCACGAGCTGTTGCTGAAGATTCAGTGCAATCAGCGCTACGGGGAAGCGCTCCCGGGCTGTGCCAGGTGCGGGTCGATGGGGTCGATCCCTCCGCACCTGTCTTTGAGCTGAGGTGGCCTCAGCAAACTGAGGCGAAGGCCGGCTGCAGCTCTGCTGCACCTGGAAGACACCCGTCCGTGATCCGCCGCAGCGGAATCCCGGCAGGCCTAGTGATGGCGAAGAGAGCCTGGCCTGAGTCGGGCCTGCACCACCGTCATGGTCCGCATCACGCCTCGGAGAAGGAAGGACAGCGGAGGGAGGCCATCCACCTGGCAGCTGCCTATGTGAGGGCGGCTGCTAGGTAGCCTCGCCTAGAAGAGCAAGTCGAGGTGGAGGTCGGCAGCATTCTGTGCCGGTTCTATAAAGAAGGAAGGCACCAAGCCTGTGACCTCTGTCCTCGTCAGCCTTCCTCTTTTATTAAATCAGTTCCCGTTCCCGTTCAGGACTTTTCTTGGCTGCACATAAAGGCACGGGGATGAAACCAAAGACTTCTGGTCCTGCCTACCGTACTTTTGTCTGAATTTTTGTTTATCATCCACATCCATTCGTTCCGGACTTTCGGAGTGCACCATCCTCTTGAACTTTCTGTTATTTTTGGGTCAAAATTGGTGGCTTCCAGAAGTTTTGCTCATCTTTCGAATAAATGCCTGGCGTGACCGGGTGACAAATTTTCTGGACTTCTTCCGCCGAGACATGTGTGAATCTCTTGGAAGGGCGTCGGATCGAAGGAAATCAGGGCTACATCTCGTCTCTTGAGGTCGTTGCGCAGCCCATTGATGTTCCAACAGGCCATGCAGGCAAGAGGCGAGTACCCTCTGGGAAGAGGGCGGGTCGACTCCAGCTCGTTAGTCAGAAGGGAAGGGGATGTGGAAGGACGGACATTTCCTTCCTTTGCCTCTCTCTCACCATGTTTCTTCAACGAACGATTCCCGGGAACTCGTCAGCACGCTTCCGTCTTTCGCGGAGGATGCATTCCTTTCCTGGAGCGGATGCGTTCCTCCTCGCCGCTTCTGGTGGTTCTTCGTGCTTCTGCGACATCGCGGCCTTCCTTTCGGCTTTCTCTTTTTGACAAGTTGCCGCCACCTCCTCGTGTTTCGGGAAGAGGGCAGCAGCGTCGTGATCTTCGTTTGTATTGATCGTTAATTCCATTGCGCCATCGCTGGTGGCGTTCTCCACCTCTTCGGGCTTGGCCTCGATTGCCGGCTAGCGGCAGATCGTAGTGCTGCAGGATAGCCCCAGCGTCCTGATCTCTTCATTACTGGTGCTTTCTCTACTCCATCCTTTCTGCGTGCTATTACCTCCTATCCCACATCATCATTCCTTCCTCCCCTTTTTCGGAAGCATCTGCCGATTCCTCGGCTGGTTGGGAGCATACTCAGTCCCTATTGCTGCTTCTTGTTTTTTATTTCTGGAGAACCGTTCGGTGCGCGATCTGTTTTTTTTCCTCTTCATTTCTGCTCCCAGAGTGTCACGCACGAGTCTTTCTGGACACACGCTTTTCATGCAGTCCATCAGTCCGCAGCTTATTTCGAAACGTCTTCTCTTTGGATGCTCCATTTTGTTGCAGTGGCTAAACACTCTTGCTTTCTAGGAGACCACAGCTCGGCGCAATCTTCGTGGAGCTTCATCCAAGAGGGAAAGCTCTTCCCTTCAGGAACGGTGGAGCGTACTGCCCCCAAACAAACCCTCAAATGTAGGGAACAGGTTTGTGACGGCAACGGGTCCATTCAGAAGTCGTTGAGAGGGACTTGCTTGTTTGCAAGTCAGTTCTAAGAATGGAGCCCCTCTAGTCAAAAGGAAGCCTTCCTGCTCCTTTGTAAACGCTGATTCTGCTCAGCCTATCTGTGAAGGAGTGAGCAGCTAAATCCAGTCCTAGACGGTTTATCCTATATGGGAGGATCAGATGGGACAAGTAGACCCTTGATCCTGCCTGCTCTGCGGGAGTCGAAGTGGTAACCATCTGACTCCACGTCTTTCAGTCCATGGGGTATCAGGAGGCAACTGCCTCCGTCTTTATTGGGAAAGGTGACGCATTTCTTCCCTCTCCTTGCTCCCTAGTTAACCGCGAGTTCTATCCCATTCCTGCCATCTTCCAGCCACCACACCAAATTCATCACTCAGAATTGCTTAAACCAGGCACTCACTCGTGGTCTTGGAGCGCCGACAAAATACGTCCGCCATGTTTGTCGGAGAGCGGACATGCGAGTCGAAAGGACAAAGTCGAGCGTGCATCCTGTTGGTGCGGCCTGGGATGGTAAAATGGGCTGCATTTGTTGAAGGACCTCATGAGTCGCACCGTCTACTATGTTGATGTACTCATGGGAGATTTCTGCGTCACAAAAGGGCTGTTTAAGTGCTTTCAGAAGGGGGAGAAATCTTTCAATACCTTCCGAATGCTGGACAGTTTCTCCTGCCAAAACCTCATTTTCCTCTTTTCCTCCTTCTTTCCACCTCGCGCCGCAATTTGAAGTTCTTTATTCGTCCCCTTACTTCTGCCTCTGGATTTTGCTTGACCCCTTCCCTACGATGCGAAAAAAAGACGGAAAGAATTGTCCAAGCAGCCTTGCGCTGCCTATCAATGTCCCGGGTGCGTTTAAAAAACCCGTTGATCCCCTGTCATAGAGCAGAACCCAACATGCCGAAGCTGGGAAAAGTGGAAGTGCAGGTTAACTTTCGCAGGCTACCACTGAAGTGTTAGCTGGAACTGGAAGTGGAACCAACGCTGGCATCTCCATGCGCCCGCCAATCTTCGGCGCGCGGTAGGCAGCTAGGAAATAGCATCTCTGAACCTCCAGAATCGGTATTGAACGGCACTTTTGCACCTGGAAGACTTTCCTCGGCAATTTCCGAGGTTTGTAAAATGCCAGTGATCTCCCGATGACCCGACGACAATCTCATGGATCGCACCACGTCCTCAGAGCAGCAATGCCCTCCAAGTACGGACGACATCTGGTCGAAGCAGTTCGGAGAGACGATGGGGTCGTCCCAGCATCCAACATAGCAGCTACATCTGCAGGGTGTAGTGGTCAGGAAACCTTGTAGCCACGTGATCGCGGATGCGGCGCCATCCGCTTTGTCCGCGATTGCAACCTCCCGCTTTCCGGAGAGTCCGTAAGGTGGACTGTGCAGACTGTCGCTTAGGGTCACAGGAGGCAGGAAGCTTCCCGCCTCCCCTACCGCGCTGCAATTCCTCGACGAAGAAGAAAGCGGAAGATGGCTTTTGTGCCCGCCACTACCAATGAAACAACGCAGCAGCTCAAAGAACTTTTCACTGGGGATCGCCACCGTGCGCGGCTCGTAGACAGACCAATCACCTTCCTGTGGAAGGCACTGCTCACAGCACCACTCCTGTACCGCTATCGTTGTCCCTATTTGCGCCGTCCCTTCCGAGCGTATTCTGACATCAGGCACTCCGCACAGACATCTTGCTGCCTTCCGGACGCGAAGAGCATCTTCGAGTCCACTTCCAGCACCAGAAAGCCAGGCGGTCCAGACGGATTGCAAGCGTCCTCCTGCAGTCTCTCAGACAAACGTCCTGACCCTTCCCGACGGCCGGAGAAGATCTCGAGAGAACTCCCGGAACAGACACGGAAGGTGTTCTCTAGGAAGTAGGGATTCTTTGTTTCCCCCAAGGTGGCCTACTCGGTCACGAAATTTCTGCGGAGATTGTTGTGCATCTACGAGAGGAAGATGCGATGCTCTTTGTACACTTGGAGACAGCAATCGTGCGCTTCGACTTTCCCGATCTTGACCTGATTACCAACCTTTCGTGTGATTCCATCTTAAGGAAAGGTCTACCAGCCACTCATGCGAATGTGGTTCTTGCAGGAGATAAGGCGTGGATACGCAATACCTACAGATGCAAGAAAGTCCTTGGAACAGTCCGGAGTGACGCGATGACTTGAGAGGTACATCGGATGGGCGTTCTCACGCAAACGCCAGAGAAAGGGCATCGCTAACTAAGTCATCCCAAACTGTCACTCGCTGAGATGAGCCATACTTTGTCCCTTGGTCGGGCGCTCCAACGAGCAGTTGGAAAGGTGATCACATTTACCTCAGGTGCTGATTCTGCACCACGTCCGAAGAGGATGACAATCAGGGGACTGAAGACCCATCGATCCTCGAGGATGGAAATCAAATTTTTGCAAACTTTCATGCAACAATGGCTCCTGACCTCAATCCATACGCTTGGCCTCCTCTCCTCAGATGGCTTCGAAACCACCACATCCGCTTCTCTCATCCACAATATCGAACTTTATGGCATCTTTATTGCCTCTGGCCCTTAAGAGTTCATCTTCTCACCTACACCAGAGAAGGACAGGCAAACAGATTCAGCTCTGGAATCAGCTCTTTCTTGCCTCAGCAGAACTGGGTTGTTTGAACTTTCTTCCGACTTTCTTCACGATTGCCTTCCCAACGTTCTACTGTAAAGAGTTATCAGAGTGGTCACAACAGTGTTCTGCTCTCCGTTTAGAGCACATCCGATTCAGTTACGCGTGTCGGCTGGACCTATTTTTCCACACAGGATCTGGAGAGTGCCAGGGTCTCGGAAAGCGTTCTTTCCCTCGCCGCCGACCAAGCAGCAAAGGGTTCCCAGTTACTCACGCATGCAGAAAAGACACTTCATTACTCGGTAGCATTTCAGACTTCCACTGCAGTTCTTATTTCAGCTGCCGTAACGTGTACGGGCGTTGCCGTGCGCTGAGGCGCCTGCCCTTCACTATACTTTGAGTTGGTGCTAAAGGAGTACAGTTTGACTCTGGCCAAAGTGGTTAGCTCCTGCTCGGGAACGCAGTCCATGACAGCCTGAGAGGAAGACCTGCTTCTCCTGCTGCCCGAGTCCACCGCGGCATCTAGGTTGGAGGACTTCTTTGAGCTGATCCATCAGGATGCGGGCATGAGCATCAACAGAATGAAGTGTATGGTCGTACCAGTGGGTGCGTTGTGGGAGGGCAGACCGACTGGTTCCGCCTGGGGATCTCCACGAGCAGGTGCTTCAAACCTTGGCGTTCCGTTTGGCGACTTCTGCGCAGCAGAAGCGAGGTAGGCCTGCCTTCAGAAGGCTTTTTTCACCCGGTTGCAGCAAGGCATTTCTTTTTTGATTAAAGTCGCAAAAAAATAAGGAACAGGGAGTTCCTTGGGAGTCAAAACAGACAAACAAACGAGAGGAAGCTCAACAGTAGGGGGTCTCCTACTCGCAGGACAAAAGAAGAAATTATCCGCAGCATTGATTGGGGACAGGGATAAACAAATAAATAATTGCTCGATAAGAATGGGAACACCGAGATTGCTGATTCTCTTCTACAGCCTCCGTGCGAGGTTAGTGATTTTCCTGCTGACTTCCGGTTTCAGGCGAGGATGCCTGCTTGCGTTCTTCAGGAAGGCCATAGCCAGTGCAGGCAGCCTTTCGCTGCCTCTGGTGCCGCTCCAGCGAGAAGTACCGGGCCATGAAGATGCTGGCAAACGCAGCACAAGGTTGTGGTCACGGCGGCAGGCGAGATATCTTCTCGCGTGAAGAAGCGGCGCAGCAGTTCAGCCGGCGTTTTTTTTGGATCAAGGAGCCTCCCCCACAAAGGACCGATGACTCTGCAGCTCACTGGCAGTTCCTGGCGCAATATGCAGAAACAGTTTCCCTCATCACGTGGTGCATGCGTTTGTTTCAGAGGAAACCCGGACGCAAGAACATAACCAGATCATGTTGTCGCCGCATGGGAAGGACAGTAGAGTCCCTCCGAGGTCACATTCAGAGATCTAGCCCACGCCAGGAAAGCGCTTTTCCTGGAAGCAGGGAGTTGACCAGAACTTTCGTAGTGCACCGGGCTAGGTGTTTCCCCACTTACTCGATGGCGCAGAGTAGCCAAGGTGGGGCTTGGAAGGCCGAGTTGGCTCTCGGCCCTTTCCTCGACGGCAAATTCCGTCATGCAGGAACGGGCCGCTGTCTAGAGTACTTCTGCCGCTTCCCTCCCTTATTTTTTCATTTTTTCATCCCCCCATTCTGGGAAAAGCGCCTCTTCAGGAAATCGCGGTGATGTAGTTCGGGAATCCAGAAGTTTCGACGTTTCCTAAGGGAGTGCAGAGAAACTTCGCTCATCCTCGCGGGCCCCGAGCAAGGTCTTCGGGATTGGTCTTGTCCACCAGGCGAGGTCATTTCCCATTGAGCCTCGATAACCTCGGTTATCCGGCAGGCGAACTTTCTCTCTGCAGGAGTCCACGGTTTCCTCATATAACGGATGCAGTTGGGGGCTCATGGCATTCTAGATGGATCGCGGTGATCCCATCATCAGGGACTAAGAGGTCGAACGCACTGCTGCTGGAGAGGATTGGAAGAGCTTCGATGCCCATTGTACAAAGTGCGACGAGAAGGAGACCTTCCGCACTTATTGGAAGACCGTTTTGCCCTTCGACCACTTTGGAATCGTCCCTCGACGATCCTAGGAAAACTGGAGGGCGAACCAAGGGACATTTTTCGATGCCTCCTCCGGAGTACCGATCTGTCGTCAGCAGAGTCTTGAGCAATTATCTGCTGTGTCCGTGGATTTGTAGCATGCTGGCACGCGACAAGCAGAGGGCAAAATGTCAGGAACGCCATTTACTGGACGACGATCTTTTTGAGGACTGCGCCGAGATTGCCCTACCTGGGTAATGCCTAAACAGCACTTCCTGGCATCCTAAAAGGAATGCAGAGGACTCCTCCAGGGAAACAGTGTTCCCTTCCCTACTCTACCCTCCCTAACAAATTCCTCCCCTTTGTTTCCTCTTTTTTTTACCGCCGATGGAACGGACCTCACCGCTCTGAGTACCGGATTTTGGCAAGTCCTTCGCGCGTGGTAGAACCAAGTGTTCAACCACTAATCTGTAATGTAGACGACTTTTATAATAATTTTTTATAATAAATGGGCAGACTCGGGTGACAAACCTAGCCGTTCGAAGCTCATCTACCTAGGCAGGCCCTACGATCCTACGCGCGTGTATAAATTGATTGGCTTCTGGGTCATGGTTGCGCATGACCCAAAAGTCTTCCACTTTGTGCAGCTCGACTTGAAGAGTGCCACCGTCACTCGAAACGACCGTAGCGTCATCCCTCACGCTCCATCCTGTTTCGTGGGAAGCGTGAGAAGCGAGTAGGCGCCAGGTCTCATGCTCTGTACTCCTTGGAATTTGTTCATGAAAGCACGTACGCGGTGTCACAAAAATGAAGTGAATCGGCGGATGCACTGCTTTGTTTTCTCAATCATGAAAATGGACGTAGGATGGGACAGTCATTCCTAAGCAACACAGAATTCAGGAAGGCGAGTTTCGGCCGCGACAGGAGACCGAAACGCTGAAGAAGAGTGAGCAAGAAAACAGCGCCGTTTCCTAAGGCAGATGAAGGAGCTCGCTCGAAAGGGCAGATGACCCAAGACCAGGCATGTGAGGTGCGCCAAGAAGAGAAAAAGGAACGGGACCAGGTCTTATGGATAAACCGATCAAACCACGTAATCCAGTGCTGCTTGAGAGAAGAGGGTAGGCGACCGCGGCCGTGGAGCCTGCCCAATGCAACGCCGCTTGCATGGTCTGTTGATGAATGAAGAAAAAAAAAAAAACAAGCACGAGAGGAAGAGTATGGGATCGCTCGTTATTCTTCTGTATCCTGAGCGCGTCATGCTAGCGACATCGGCTTATTGCAAATTCCGATGTCCCTCTCACGTCACGCAGCGTATAACCTCACATATTCCCTGGAACCGCCTTTCTTGAGGCAGATTTGCAGAAGCCCCCTAAGGGGGCTTCTGCATGGCCGCCTGGCTCCGGTGGTGGGGCCGCCGCACGGCTTTCCTTCCCGCTGCAGTGGAGACCACCGCTGTACCGCAGCAGCTGAGGGAACGCGTGGACTTTGCCGCGCCCAGATCAACTTGGAGAACAAGCATCTCCTCTTTCCTCGATGCTGGCGTTCGAGGAGGCTTACTGGCCTTACCTGGCAGCGCGCGAGAGTGCTGCCACATGGGATGGGCGGGTGGGGTGAGAAGCGCGGTGCAAATCCTCAAACGCTTGTAATGGGGAATGAAAGTTTGAAGAGCAAAATGTACAGAAGCCCCTCTCAATCGCAGCGGTCATTTGGGCGAGGATTTAAGGGCTGTCAATTCGTTCCACTGGTCCTTTGCGTGGGGTTCTCGTTATCTGCTGCCGTGTAACATAAAATCACCCTGATTCCCGATTTCTGGATGAAGGACCAGACAGTTGAGGCGTATCCGATTTCTGATGCAGCCACATCTCAGCTACCCTTGAAGGATCTTCAAAAGGAAAGGAATTCATGACAAGAGTAATGCAGCGCCGTTTCGTGGCTACTTCCCAGTGACCTCATGAGCGGTTTGAAGGGGTTTTGGCCAGCGTAAGCTCTCCCAGTTCAAACCAACTCAAGTTCGTTTGAGGTGAGTGAATAGGAAACGCGCCACAAGAGTCGAGTTTCTCCCCCTTCCAACTCAAGCAACAGACTTACTAACTTCGGCAGCAAACTAAAAACATTCCGTGCACGGCGGTGTCCGCGAGTGGCACCGAGCGTCGAGGGTTCGAATCTCACCCAGGGAGGAGTTCATGCCAAGCAATGGGTGCGCCCTGGGTTCGAGTTCCTCATGCAAAATGACGCTGGCTAGCCTTTATTCTGATGCGGCACTGTCAAGACGGGATGCCCTCTATGAGTGGCCAGTACAACGGGAGTCGACATTCGAGTCCTTCCAAGAAACAGAATCAAGGAGTGGGGGTTCTCCTCCGGTTGTGCGAAGGAGTGGATCCCCCATTTCCCCTTCAAAGGGGACCCTCCGTCTCGCACCATAGAGTAGGTGTGGTACCTCTTCAGAGTTCAGAGGAGCGTGCCGTCCCCTTCGAGGAGCGTCCTTCTCAAAAATTTCGAAAGCGTCTCTTCGGGATTCTCTTCAGAGGAGCAGACAGGAGCGAGAGTCCCCTTGAGAATCCCCTACGGAGAAGAATCCTTCAGAGTGGATGACGACGTCTCCTCACCGGGAAGCTCCCGACGAGGTGGTGACGAAGAAAAAACTGCAAATCGCCACCAAGCGGATCTGGTAGAGCACGAGTTTCTCTGGAAATCTACAACCAAGAACCAAAGGCATTCATAATCTCCTGAGGACGCATGAAAAAAACAGCCTTCCATCTCTGCATATGACGAGATTATGTCTCCTGCCCAGCGAATCCAGGGGATCCGTGACCAAAGAACACCCTGACCTGCGGAGCGCCTCCTGCTCCTCTGGGATTTCAGGGATCCCCTTAGCAATGGGCACCACCTGCGCTCTGCGGACAGTAAGTTGACGCACACTACTCCTCTTGGCCTTCTGCTCACCTGGCCTTTCGAGCACCAGCCGAGGCACACGTCCATCTTCATGAGGCCGCCGGAAACCGGAAGCTGTCGAGGACTTTCAAGCGTCTTTCAAGCTCACTTTTGAGTCTGCACCAGGAAACACGACTCCTCGGAAGAGTAGGATGGCGACTGCATCGAGAGGGTGAGCATCCGACGATGGCCAGCAGCCATGCGATCATGCTCGACCCGTGCTGCACATCGACGGCATGCAAGAAGGCTCACGAAAAAGAGCCGAACAAAATATGGGAAGCACTGTCTTTCTCTCTCAGGAAGCCAAGCGCCAGTTTGTAGGAGGATCCCGTGGTCACCATCAGACAATGGGCATCTCGACAGTCGCTACAATGGCGACATGTAGTGCGAAATTCCAGGAACGCGGGAGAACTTGCCGTTTTGCGGACTGAACTCAGGGGTTACGAAGAGAGGTCTAGTTAGTTCTCTGCACTCTCCCTTCGACTCGAGCAGCTTCTCCTTCTTCCTGTCCATCCTCTTGCTCCTCTCGCATGATGCTATGATACTGCCTTCAAGAATCCTCCGTACACATTTGTCCCCTGCTCTCGGATGTCCTGTTCGTCTTTTCCATCGGTAGGATGTCGCATTCTATGCATCCAATGGATGTGTCGGCCATGGTTTATGTTGGGTACAGCAGCCATGAAGGGAACCGGCCAGCATATTGATGTTCAGCATCCATGGTAGCCAGATACACTTACGGAACGTACAGGCTAGATGACTTGCGAACGATGGAGCACGGACCCACATGGTTGCGTCTTCAGAAGGTCACCAGCGTTTGCTTCCCGGCAGCTCTGAAACTCCAACAATCGATGAGGATGCAATGACGAAAAGCCCGGAGTCGAGAGGGAAGCTGGGAGTTGAAACGGCAGGAAGAGACTCGTGTGAGCTTTCTTTCAGTAAAGAGCACACATTCAACCATTGCACTCACATCTGCCGTGAACGAAGCTGGACTGACTGAGCAGACGATGGGAACTGCGGACAATTCCTCTTCTGCATCCAGTTCTGACCAGCATGTCGCGAGTTCGAATCCCAGTGGCACACGCGCTCGAAGAAGCCGCCGCCTCAGCAGTGTTTCGCCCGTGCAGCGCCAAAGGTCCAGGAGCAAAGAGGCAGGTTTGGCCTGATGAAGAAAAACCAACTTCCCTGGGGCGAAGAAAAGCCTTTGTCTACGATGTCCATTTTGCTTAGTCCTACAAGCCATGGGGTGATCTCAGATGCAAACGATTGTTTTCCCCTCTTCCTGACAAAACGCATCGGAGGCTTTAACACACTTTCGACCGGATCTTAGCATCATGTGCAAAACACTGCACGTGTCGCCCAAGTCCACGCAGGACGTCGCATTCCGGTGTTCCGACCTAACTCTGTTCACTTGTGGACCGCCACTTTGTGGAAATGCAGTCATTAATGTACAGCTTTTGCAGAGTGTACCTGAATGTCCGAACAGACACCACCGGACAGCTGGGCATCTGGGCGTCTCTCGAGTTTGAGGCAGGATCTGCTGGCCTATCTCGTGGGTCTCCTGTAGGCTCAGGATTTCGTCATGCTTTATGATACGCCTGGTTCTTTTCTCCTGGTGGCGAGTTCCGTTGGCGTTCCAGGAAGTAATCTTCATACTCTTGGGGAACGACAGGCCTTCAAGGATTAATTAGAGAATTCATCTTTCTTTCCCGTCCTCTGCTTTGGAGGCGCTGTTTGTGTCCTCTCAGCAGAGCCATGAAGACACATTGGTCCTACTCGGAGAGTTTGGCCTTCATCAAAGTCACAGACTCAACAGCTGCAATCGCTGCTCTTCATTGAATGCCTTCTTCATTATCTCGCCCTGAAGACTAGGACCTCCTTGTACTCCTGCCCGTCTTGTCCGGAAGTCTGGCCGCTTCCTGCTGCTCCGCCTCGTCGGTCACGCAACTGTCCACCGGCGCTTCCGGAAAAGAAGGTGGCTCTTCGGCAACCAGCTTCCTTTTGTTCTTCTTTTCACTTTTGGCCTTGATAAAACCCGGGTCTTCTGCTGCTGCTTCTTCTGTATTTCAAGAAGCGGAGGAAGCCCCTGGGCTACGAACCTCGCTGAGTTCCTCCATCATTCGCGCTTGATGTGACCCAAAAGCTTGCAGTAATGGCACTGCGGTGGCCTCGAGCAGTCGCGAGTCAGTTCGCTGCACTTGAAACATTCCGCCTCCGGGCAGATGTTGACCGGTGCCCAAACTACTTGCAGCCCGCAGGAAAGGTGGACTGACTCCGGTACTGCACCAGTACGCGTTGGAATTGAGCGTCGACGGCGACGGTTCGCAGGATTCTGGCTCCGTCATAGAGACTGATTCAGGTCATCGCTTCGCCAGCGAAAATGCCGTAATGAAGCCCAGCTTTCCGTACTTCTCCGTACTAGAAGAAGAAATCCCAATCATAACCTGATTGGTCAGGCAGCCATGCCCTAGAAATACAAGACTGTGGCGGAGATCTGTCCCATTCCGCGAAACAGCCTTGCGTAGAGCACATTGCCCTATTTGATGAGCAGTTCATCATGGGAAGTGGACAGCATGAAGCCGAGAGCGCAAAGGACGCCCGCTCTCGTGCTGTTGAAACTCATATTCTCATTATGGAGAGCGACGTAGACGTCTCGCACAACGGCGAGCTGCAGGGTCCCTGTCGACCTCACGTTTCAAATCTCATACGGGTTTCTTTGCTCTGCCGATTTCAAACATGGCGGGGCCCGTCCTCCCCGTCGTGGTTGCCATGGCGTTCAGCATTCTTGGCTGCAATGCTGCCGACGCCGGCACACCTCCAATGTCGTGGCGGTCGTCATCGACTATCCAGTCCGTGGGTAGGGCACTTCCACACAACGTGCTGTCAGTGCCTGTGGGAGCCTCTTACCCATACAAAAAACAAATACACACTCCCTGATTCACACTTTATCCTTTATGGAGGTTTGGAGGCAGAGGGACGCTTCGCGGGTCAAATGGGGTTTCATCTATTACTTCACGGCTTGCCCTTTCGAGCGATTGCAGGAGCCCGCACGGCCTTCCAGCCAAATTTGGGGTTACCGCCAGAGGTAAACCCAATCGGAGTGGTCGAAGATCACCTAAAAGCCAGGTAAGGAATGTTTTCATTCTCAGAGTGAGAATCGGTCACTGCAGAAATGTGGTCTGTGGCTCTGCGACAACCGCCAAACACGGGTTGCCTACGAAAATTGCTTCTTTACCCCTTTTATCGCCAGTCTGATCGCTCCCTCGGGTTCGAGGTTCCTCCTCAGCTTCTGGATTTTCATGCTATCCCGAAGCGGAACTTGGCTGCGCATCCCTGACAAAAAAGGATCCTGCGTCAATGATCCTGCTCACAATCCTGCGTCCCCGACGAGCAGGATTGCTCGCTGTCAGCAGGAAACGGGAACCATGAGCAGATGTCAAAGTTCTCGATGTCTTGCTTTCAAGAACCTCTGGAGTCCTCCCGATGCCTTCTCATCTTTCACTGTCTCCGTGATGGATGCCGCGGAAGCTCGCCGAAAACGGGCGCTCGGACGCAGCGCCGTTGTTTTTGCTGTCTGGAGAGTGAGGCCGGGATGTGACGGATGGTCACCCTGTCGCACTGGTAGGCGAAAATCCACACACACGGCCTTCGGGTTTTCCCTCCACGTCCTCATGGGTGTAGCTCGATCAGTGACGTCCTCGGACGTGACTGCCCCGTCGCTGTCGTTCACGGACGCTGTGCACCGTCGCGCTCTTGCGCGGCCGCGCGCGCGCAGCGCGTGGAGCTCAACGATTCTCAGCAGAGAAGAAGAGGCACATGAAAAACTGGGGTCTTCGCCGGACAGCCAGTCCAGCCCTGGGGACGGGTGGACTGGCTGCCGTCGGCACTTACAGCGCGCCGAGGAACAGCTGGCACGCTCCAAGCAGAATCCTCAGAATCGCCCTTTGACTTTTTCCATGAATGGCAATCATCCAAAAATGCAAAGTACATGCCATGGCACCACCCTTCAGCCTATCATTCGATCTTCACATTTTCATTCTGTCGTTTATTCTTCCTTTCTTTATTTTACTATTCTATCTCCATGTCTTCATCCTAACATTTCTATATCTTCTTTCTGTCATCTCCATATCTTGATTCTATCTCCAGATTTTCATTCTATCATAGAATGGAATCATAGAATAAAGTGGTTGCGTTTCTTATGGAAATGAAGCATTCTGACTGTCGGGAGAAACGCCCAACAGTCGAAGTGCTCGAAAAGTGGAGTACGATGCTGTCTTTTGCCTTCAAGGCAAGTAACCAGAATAACAGGCCGCCAGCCATTTTCTCTTCAACCTTACATATCCTGACCCATTCCCATTCTCATCCGTAACCCTTTCCCTAACCTGCCTTTTACATAATAAACACCTCCAGCCCCTTATATACTACATCATATTCTTCAGGCCCTCATATTCTCATTTCCCTGGGGGAAAGACATGAAGCGAGAATCTTCACTGACCGGCATCCTTCCAATAAAAATAATAAACACTTCTAAATTTGCAATAATCAGTCTCGGTCGCATTTCAGCGTTGCTAGGAACTAAGAACCAGCACTTTGTTGCTTCGAAGGTATCCTAGTCGATGAGTGCAAAAGTACCGTCTGTGCTGGACAGCACAGTCGTCATGGTTGTTCCCTGATAAAAAATTGCAGCTAGGGGAACGCCGAGGAAACGGCTCGAACCCAGAAGTTCGAGCCGTTTCCTCATTTCAGGGAAGTGAGGATCACGGATTCATTCATGCATTGTGACTCGACCTCATTTCGGTCAAGAAGACTGTGCATTACACTCAAGTTCTCAGCAGCAGCAGCAGAAGAAGATGAAAAGTTTGCAAAGAAGCGATGCCGTGTCTGGAGGCCTCACCCGTGCGTTCCACACAATACACGTCCGATGCTGACAGAGTATGGCTATGGGAGGAAGATGAGAAGTGGTCTCCCACAAGGAGTTTGCCCTGGTGCCAATTCTCGTCTCTGTCTGGATCCAGGATTGCCCAAGGGAAAAAGAGTGGTCATCAAGGACGTTGCCTGCTCCTTCGTGAGAGCTTCTGATGCATTCAGAAGTGCTCCACGAAGAAAGAGGACCAAATACGAAGACCTTGCTCCTCCTTGTTCATTGTGGATGCTTCGATAGCTGTTCTCCCATGGGTTCTGGGATTCCCAAAACGGAGAGGTCACGCAGCTAAGAGAGCGGTAGCCTTAATTAGACTTATGTCTACTCCTAACATCCAATATGGCTGTGATGAATATTGGATCCGCAGATCGGGAACCCTTTCGTAGAAAAAAAAAATTTGGAACAGCGACATTTAATAGGAAAGAGTACCAGTTGAACCGGAGTACTCTTGGAATGATACGACAACCGTATCCAAACAGGATGGAGGATACAAGAACGCGGTGAAAATTGTGAACATCCTCACCCCTTCACTCTTTCTATTCCTCCATTCAGTTTATAAACAGCTGCTTTCCACATTGCGTTCATGGAATGTGCAGCTCTTCTACGCAGTTTGAACATTTTCCCTTATTTTCTTTCGTGCGCTTTCTTGTGTGCCTCCAGTGTTTTTTCCGTTGAGCAGTATGGATCGAGCATAATAGCACGGATTCCGCCTAAGGTCTCCCATCTTTCGCCTTCTTGATGCAGTCGATGCGATGAATGCGATGAATGCTAGACATCAACATGCTGGACAGTTCCTGCGGCAATACCTCGGTTATGCCAGCTGCCATAAGATATATTCGCGGCTATACATCATGGCTGCTGTACCCAACATAAACCATGGCCGACACATCCATTGGATCCATAGAATGCGACATCCTACCGATGAAAAAGACGAACAGGACATCCGAGAGCAGGAGACAAATGTGTACGGAGGATTCTTGAAGGCAGTATCATAGCATCATGCGAGAGGAGCAAGAGGATGGACAGGAAGAAGGAGAAGCTGCTCGAGTCGAAGGGAGAGTGCAGAGAACTAACTAGACCTCTCTTCGTAACCCCTGAGTTCAGTCCGCAAAACGGCAAGTTCTCCCGCGTTCCTGGAATTTCGCACTACATGTCGCCATTGTAGCGACTGTCGAGATGCCCATTGTCTGATGGTGACCACGGGATCCTCCTACAAACTGGCGCTTGGCTTCCTGAGAGAGAAAGACAGTGCTTCCCATATTTTGTTCGGCTCTTTTTCGTGCGCCTTCTTGCATGCCGTCGATGTGCAGCACGGGTCGAGCATGATCGCATGGCTGCTGGCCATCGTCGGATGCTCACCCTCTCGATGCAGTCGCCATCCTACTCTTCCGAGGAGTCGTGTTTCCTGGTGCAGACTCAAAAGTGAGCTTGAAAGACGCTTGAAAGTCCTCGACAGCTTCCGGTTTCCGGCGGCCTCATGAAGATGGACGTGTGCCTCGGCTGGTGCTCGAAAGGCCAGGTGAGCGGAAGGCCAAGAGGAGTAGTGTGCACCAACTTACTGTCCGCAGAGCGTAGGTGGTGCTCATTGCTAGGGAGATATCTGAAATCTCAAAACAGCTCTAGGCGAGGTAGCGGTGGTTTGCCTGAGATGTTCCTCGATGGTTCAGCGCAAATGACAGAGACGCACAAGAGAAGAAGGGAACTTCATGCAAGCCTCCAGAAGATCAAGAACTATTTGTTTCCTATCCGAAGACACTATCGTTCGTGCTGCATTTTTCTTGCCTTGCTTTAACAGATTAGCGCAGCATCAGCTTGCGAACATTCCTGGTGCTGAAGCGACTCTTCCCATCAGACAGCTCCAGCAAAGGGAGGTTTTCCATTCCTCAGTGGATGCTACTGGAGCGCTCAAAACCACGGTCCCAGTTGTCCGGCTTCTCTCCAATCTTCACTTTCTCTTATCTTTTCCTTCTTAACGAGCCTATGGTTTTTGAGAGCGACTATGTCATGACCAGTGTTGCAGATAGTGCTTTTCATACATGCCCCAGGATTATCTTGTGCTCAAGCATGCACCGTTGCTTTCCTGACGTGTCTGTTTTCTTCCGGTCTTCAAAGAGTCCCTGTCTTCCATTGGGTCTTATGAAACTGAGAACCCTGCAGCAACCACCTGTACCGAAACAGTTTTCTTCGTGTCACCTGCCCTGGAGCCTCTACAGACAGCCCCGGGGGTAAGGGCGGCCCAGCACGAACACTGTTTCTTATCCCTGGCGCAACAAATCTAATGAGACCTTGAAATCCTCCTGGGGACAGATGGATTTAAGATCGCCATCCTCTTGAGTTTCTAGGTGTCCTTCTTGATCAGGACTGGTGGTTCATCATCGTGTCTCCTGGTAACCACTGAACAGCCAGTGCAGTGATTGAAGACATGCTTCGGCGACTCTTCTCGTTCCATGCATCTCCTAGTGAGACCTAGTGAGAATCTAAAACAAGTATGGCTATGATGTGGTCCAAAAGGCGCCATCATGTGATCATCAACCGGGAACTTTCATCTGCCTGAGAAGAGCTGCTCCCTTCTTGAGATCAATCATCTCGAAATGATGGCCGCGGTCAGTAGAGGATCCCGGTTTATGGGCAGTGGCGTTCCCATTTCGAGACAATGGGAATTCTCCGGTTTGCCTACGGAATGCGCGCTGGAATTAGGGACGAGTGGATTTAGGAACATCAATCAGGAAGATAACAGCATCCGGGTGGGACAGATTATAAATAACCTGCGGATGAAGCGGCATCTCCTGCATTCCCGAACTCTTGATTTCTCAAAACAGATCTGCCTAACAGAGAGGCATGGGTTTCTTCACTCGCAGGCCATCTTGATACACGGAGATGGACTCTGAGCTCTCCTTGCGATAGTTCTTGAAAGGAAATAACAGATGATTTAAAGTCGAGTCGAAACAAGCCGAAACCTTTAAGAGATGTCTCTAGCTTCCCGAAACACTCAGCATACCCTTCTTCTCGTCCATTTGTGGATTCCCATTCCGGAGAGCTGGATCGTTTCTTTCAAATCAAATAAGTAAACAAAGATGCAATCAGCAAGTATCAGACATCTGCTGTCTGGAAATGAAAGTCCTCAACAGGGAACAACGAAAGGGTGAAGGTGAAAAGGGAAACCCAACAAACAAACGAAACGATATGAATTGAACGGACCTGACAGAGTTCATCATGGATCAAAGGGGACTTTTATCAGCTGCCCTTTATTACCTCGGGGCCTCTCTATTATTACAAGAAATCCAACATGCACTTGGAGGCAGAAAGCAGCCTGTGCACGAGTTTGCAGAAGTTGGAAGCGTTCTAACCATCTTCAGGGTGCTGAAGTATGCAGGAATCGTGTCAGAGGACAGCACTCGTAGCGAGGGCGTGAAACGAGAGCTGGTCCCACGAAGAGTGTAGGTAACTGAGAAGGTACTTGTGTCTATCTTCCCAAGCAGGCGTGGACGGGGGAATGGTCCGTCAACCGCTTCGCACATTTGTGTCGCTGTTGGGGTTGATCACGAGTATCCACTCTGCCGCTAACTTGAGAGGAATGCGTGGCCATCATCGGAAAGATGGGGTACTGTGAAGAATAATCCGGCAGTGCTTTCGACCTCCCCTCAGCGAGGCCCTTGATGACGGGTCACCCCGATCCCGTTTAGGATGCCATGCGTCCCCAACTGCATCCGTTGGAAGGAGAACACTGAGACTCTTATGCAGCGCAAAAGTTTACCTGCCGGATAGCGGGCGTCACCGAGGCTCGCCTGGTAGACAAGACCACTTCCGAAGACCTCGCTTGGGACCTGAGAAGATGGGTGGAGTTTTTCTGCACTTCCCCAGGAACGTTGAGATTCTGGCTTTCTGATTGTCTTCTTCGCCCTCCCTCCATGCCACTCGGAGTCTAAAATCTTGCTGGGTAGGCCGAGATTTCCTGAGGAAGCGAGGAAGATCACCGGGTCTGCGCGGACTGCACCCTCTGCCTGGACGTTCTTGAATGCGGAAGACCATGGAAGGAAAAGCATCAGAGAGGAACTGCAGTCTTCCGAACCGCTTCGTGGAATCTTCTCGAAACAGCATTCAACTTTTCCTGCTTTTTAGCTGCCTCCTTGCTGGATCTCCCACTTGCAAACAATGGTATCCTCCAAACAGAGACAGTGTGTGGACCTGATCCCGGGGAGCAGTTTGTCATCTTCATTTTTCTCATGTGAAATGGTGTGAATTGCCTCAATCTGGGCATCGTCTCCTATCCCGCGAGCGAGACCGTTCGTTTCCCACTCTATCCTCCTTGAGCGAGAGGCGGTCCGGCATGCAGTTTCACGGCAACGAAGCGAAAAACAAACGCTCTGAGCAATGCATTGCTGGACCCGTGGGTTGGTGAGGGCCACAGCTGACCGCACGTGCCGCGATGTGAATCGCAGTGCACATTGAGCATCGATACATCGAACGCAAATGGCGACCAGGACTTGCTGCTAGGCTGCATATCTGACTGAAGGTCGAAGGATCATCCTTTGCGTAGCATCCCGGAGACGGAAACCACGGCAGCAGTTTTTTTTCTCGCGCGCCAAGAGGCGCTCCCGTGAAGTCCATCCGAGCGGTCGGTCGACACGAGATGAGCGTGCGGCTGGCGCCTTCCATTTCGTCGTCGTGGCCCTCCGCCGCCCTCCGACTTCGTCCGTGGATTCTGGTGCCGATGCGGCAACACAGCCCGAGCCCGGACCGCTTGCCGGAAGGGGAAACCTTTTTCTTCAGGACTGCGGTCGCGGTCGCTGTGGCCTTTCGGAGTGTCCTCGATATCCTTTTCGGCTCTTCGCGGCACACGTTCTCGAGGGGCTGTTGACTCCCGTTTGGAAAAGAAATACATACTGGAACACTAGATCTGGTGTTAGTGATGAATCAACTCCTGGGACTCGTCGGTTCGCTGATATAAGTCTCCATCCAGTTGTCAAGGTGATGGCTTGCTTCATTCTTTCCAGATGGCGTTGTGTCATCCTATTATCAAGACCGAGAGCCTCATACAGTGGTTCAGTATGTGAGGCAGGGTTTCATCCCAGGCACACATCTTCGACAAGCCTATCATCTTGAGGCCTTCTTTGCACCTTTCGAATCGGCAGCAAGTTCAGCCTTGCTACGTGGATGAAGAGGCAATCTGCAAAACGCAATTCCCATTCGTTAGAAAATAGCTGGAAGCTTGATGGAGTCCAACGCACCTCATGGCTTTCCTCTGATCGGGATACTCTTTGATTAGAGAAAGCCATGCTGACTCTCGCTAGGTATTCCGAATTATCGAAGCTATTTTCTTTCTTTGGGTTGCCTCTATGACCGTCTCCGCGATTTTAATTTTAGGTTTACCATCAACAAACTCCCACACTGCGTACAGCCTCTTCGAGGCCCATCTTTCCACCGCCCACAGACTCCTGATGTTCCCATTCGATCTTTGAAAATTGCCATCGAGAGGAATCTTCCAAGGTATTCGTTATTAGGTGTAGATAATATTCTTTCGTAAACCACCTCCTGAAGAGATTCCTTTGCTAGGATTCCTACAACACCATCTGGAGACATAAGGAGTTTGAAGCAACTGTCGACGATGAATGTGTCTGCTACCTCCGATAACTTCATCATATTCACACGGCCTTTCTTTCTATCTCCACAGAGGTTGTCATTGGCTCACCTTGTAGGTATATGAAGTAGCTTCTTCATCAACCAGCGGATCTCACTGTTTAAATATTTCCAGTCACTCTTTGGATGCGTTCCAAGCCTTTCGAAATGGAAGAGGCTGGGATAGAAGAATGACTTCATTGCATCCACCTTCTGCCAAGGTGCGAGTCCACTGCATAAGATCTTGGATTCTCTATCTCGCATACATATTTTTGTATGCATCACTATTGGGCTGCATGCCGATCGCCACACACTGACGTTACACTGCAAAGCCCCAGCTCGAGGCGGTCCGTATTCAAGTCGTTCATCCTGTTTTCAGATTGCGTTGTGGGACGCTTTCTTGTTGGAAGAACAGTAAAACCTCTCACAAAGAGCCAGGCCATCGCGCATCCACTGGGAAGAGTTCCAAAGAGCGTAGTCATAAAGACACTTTCTCATGTGCTTCTAGAAGGATCCGTGCTGCAGCAGGACTGAATGCATGTTAATTGCCTAATGATGCCCAGAAGAACACCCTGATCAGAATGTTCACTTTCTAGAGCTCACAGGCTCTCATCACTCTCCATCGCCCCTCTGCCACCTACCGCAACAGAAGTAGCCAAGATGAAAAAAGAATGCAGGAAAGAAACTTCTCAGGCTTTCCATTTCCTCCGTGCAAGGTGTCACGAAGGCGCCCAACATAAGGGGAAGCGGAAGGGAGACTGAGGACAGCTGTGGACAAACAAGGGATAGCACTGCATTTCCTCTCTCATCCCTTTCTTGTCCGCAGCAGACCCTCAAGCGTCTCGCCTCATACGTTGAGGTCCTTCCATTTTATTCCTATTTATTTAATTTTCATCTTTAGCTTTCCTTTCTTATCATCCACTTCCCCAGTCATGTCCCAAACGAGATTTAATCGCTTTCGCTTCGGAGAGGCAAATGTCCACTTCTTTCTAACTGTACTTTTATTTTGTCTGTTTGTTGTGGACAGATGAGAATGGTTGGTTCTGCTGAATTCCCGTGCCAACATACATGAATCAATGAACCTTTGCTGCGTGTTTCTACCACGCTTCTTTTTCGAAACATCAGAGCGGAGGAGAATGGCGGCACTCGCTAACGGAGGAGCGATCCCTACACGGGACTGTGGGCGTAGAGCAAATCAATCTGAGAGCAGGAGCGAGACTGGACCCGACACTTATTAAGCCCCCAAAGAGCACTGTCATCTTCTCTGTGGGGCCGCTCTATGCGTCTGCACTCCGTAGCAAAACAGACACAAATCTCCACCCTTGAGGACTCGACTGAGCCTATGAGATGGGGATGGAGCTGTGCTGTGGAAAACACCATGAAAGGGAGAGGCAGAAAAAAGTCCAAGGCTTCTGACGAAGTGCTTTCGCTCCCACTGAAATCTGCAATTCCTCGAGCGTAAAAACACACGGGAAAGCCACCTGAAATAGGTCTTCCCCAAGCGGAACTTTGCAGCGTGACGTCCAGCGTGCGCAATCGGCATCGCAGGACAACCTCATCGCCTCAAAGCGCCGGCAGATGTAACCTTATCTCTATCCAAGGACCACGAGTTTCAGCAGGTCTCAGGAGACGATGAGCTGGGGAAAAATCAAAACTACGAATGCCATGAGGTTCCAAAGCTTTCCTAGAAGATTTCTTGGAAAAGTTCCACCAAAACTTGGAAATATCCGCAGCAACAGGCGCTGATTGGCTTCGGAGAAGAAAAGCGATCCTGACAGAGAATCTGCAATGCAGAAATTGTAGAAAATTTACCGAAAGAGAACCATCGCAAGCAGCGCAAGCAGAATCACATTGTGGTATCCCCGTGGGCTGATTGGAAGGAGAATTTGAGGAGAGGGAATGGGAGTCGAATTACATCTGGATGCATCTCTAGTGCAACAACGTTAAGAGCGAGAAGGACGAACAAACCTCTTTCAATAGACCTCACAGCATTCATTCAGGAGGTGAAGAAGTGCACGAATTCTTCATCGGGAATGATCTCTTATGACAGATGTGAGAATACTGATCCGGAAGATGTCTTCGGTGTTTGTTCGAAGGCACTGAAGATTCTGTCCTAAGGAGAAGATTCCATTACCATATTAATTTCCAGATGTGGTTTTCAGATAAACTCGGCGAAATTGACGACTGAGGGCCAATATCCAAGGGAGATTGCGTCTATGGCCTGTACGCAAAGGGTTTGCCACTCGGGTTTCGAGAGAGGACAGTGGGCAACAGCATTATCAGTCCAAGCGATAAGGATTTTTCTTACAATCTTGGAGCAGCAAATCGGGAGCAGAGCCACGATGGACAGATTCCATGACCTGTGAGCCGCTTTTAAATATCCAGCCTTCAACACTGCCCCGTATCAGGTAATGCAAGAGACCTTCAGCACTTCAGCTTAAGTGAATGGGCAGTCCGCTCCTTCACAACCGGAGGGGAGCTCCCACTCCTTGATTCCTCTAAGGACTCGGAGGTCGACTCCCATTTGTCCCGATTCTCATCGAGAGCATCCGGTTTCAACCGCTACCAGTGCCGCACCCGGATGAATGTAGGCCAACCATCGTCAACTTATGGGATGAACTCGGAACCTACGACGCACTGAGTCGTTTCCTTCGGAGTATTCGAACCCACGACGCATAGGGCCACACGCGGAGACCACCGTAACCACGTGGTCTCTGACGCGGGCATCCAAATGTTCTGCAGAGACGGCTCCTTCCACACGGCCCACAAGAATTCATCGCCGAGGCATGAAGCGACGATGATCTCTGAGCACGCTACTGCCCAGCATATCTCTGGAACCAATCCTCTGGAAGACGAAGTTCTCATTCACATAAGGCTCGTTCGTTGCGTGTACAGGTGACGTTTTTCAGTTGTCGATAAAATGGAGAGCTCTACAGATTATTCTAGGAGGCAGAAATGGGTCTCTAGTCAGACCAAGAGGCAGGGCGCGCTCCACTGCACAAGGATCACACGCTGCGGGGCGCGTCCAACGGTCTGCTCCTTTCGACAGTCCGGTCGAACCAACGCGCAGAGATCCCGAAGAACTCTGTGACCTACTCCAGGCAGAAGCCAGGATGCACTAAAAGCCGTCTTCTATCCAGAAAACAGTGCATCTTCAGCGGCTTGATGTCTTTCAAGCAGACTGGGCACTCACAGACTTGAAAACTACGGCCACGATGAAGCAGCGTCTAAACCTGTCCCACAACATAGCAAAGCAGCGCCTGCAAGGAGAGCGTGCCAAGGGGCGTTTGTCACTAAATCAGCTCGCTGACAACGCAGACATCTTCTCGGCAGACAGCTGATTTAGACTGCTGACATTTCTCAACTTCCTCACTGTGAAAGTTTCCGCTTCCGCTCCACGGGACGTGATCAAAAACATCTCAGCGCCACCCCGCGACGAAGGCACAGATGACCACACGTCCGGAAGGATGTCGGGAAAACTTGCGTGACCACCTAGCGGCATGAAGTACACGAGAAAAGCCACAGAGGAGACATCTGGCCGAATAAAGACTATGGTGCTTCACCGACGGAGGAGCCTAGATGATGGCGACGGGTGTTATGCGAGGAGAAGGAAGAGTACGTGTAGTGTGCGCGCGATTCTGAGCCAAGGAGCATGAGAAACCTTTGCTCGCAAGCACCTCAACCAATGGAAACCGTCCTTCTTGGTGAGGCCACATCGTCCCATTTCCCACTTCCGGCGGCTACCCACGATCTTCCTATCAGAAATCCTCTCATGTCACTGCACTAAGCTTGCCGATGGACACCAAAGAGCTCTGTCGATCCACTGGTACACGTTGGCTCGGTCTTGGCGGCCATCCACTCTGATTCAGGCGGGACCCTTGTCCTCCAAGAACCAGCGTCTTCTGTATCCCTGCGTCCGTCGTCCCAGCTTCGGATGGCTTCAACCCTCAGGATCTGAGCAGCACCAGATCCTCTTCTGGTTTCGCATCCCTATCATCCCTAAGCCTTGCATCTTCTTCGAGGCGGCGGCCGATCTTTGCCAGGTCGATGGCTTTCCCGGAAACTTCTCGATAATTTTCAAAAATTCCTCCCCTCAGGATCTTTTGTAGGGTGCCATCTCATTCCTCCCTCGCAGCAGGCAAAGTTCAGGACTCTCTTCAGCTTGTCTTTGCCTTTGAAAAACTGCTCGGGTATAGTTTCCCGTTCTTTGATCCGTGGTGAGAAAGAGGTGGAGGAGAAGGAATCGAATTCTTCGACATCTGGAGATGCACCGTTCCTGTCCTTCTGTCCCTTGATCTGGGCGGCGTCCAGGTTGCACAGGTAGTAGAGCATCATCCACGAAACTTCTGGGTCCATTCCCTGAAAAAGATGGACCACTGCTGCTCGCTTGTAAGCGGAGTGCACAGCGCTCCGAGCCGCCAGATGCTGCTGGTGTTGGCTTGCCTCACCGAAAGACACGGACTCGAGAGGAGTGTCTGGGATGCAAGGAAAACAGCGAGCTGCCTCGGCCGCATGACACAGATCGGAGCATATCCCAAACAGCTGCCATCGAAGTTTTCGTCTTTCCCTGCGGCCGTACTAGGCGCCGTAACTTACGTTGAGGGCAGAGAGCGCGACGTCGGAAGGATGGCTCAGTGGCAGTTTGGCTCGGTCGATGTGCGCATCTCCACCGACCTTACCATCAGGTGGCTGACTATCGATCGAAGTACTCCGAGATCAGCCGATCTCTTTAGGGAACTCATAGCGCTCCCTTAGGCGCCAGACGCGGCATGAATGAATCCCTTTGGGAAGCAAGGACGACTCGAGGATCAGTTGGCAATTCGATTTGCAGGGCGGAGAAGGCGACGGATTCAGACAAGTGTCGTCGTCGCCATCTGGCCAGGGAGTGCAGGCCGAATCCGAGAGGGGAGTCGGCTGGGAAGTCGCAGGCCGACATCCATGATGCTTTTCTGAGAGAGCGCGTGAATGTCCGCGCGGTTTGGTTTAGTACACTTCACCCAAGTGCAGCGTGTTCTTTCGCACACGAGTGCATTTTTCTGCCTCCTCGCGAGTCATGTGGCGCGCTTGCGCGGGTAAGTCGGCTAAGGCCAGTCGATGCTGCTTCGCAGAGCCACTGTCCGGAGGTGACTTCAACCTCCGATCGTCGTGGGTGCGCAGGGGACTCACGCAGCGAGCACTCTGGGTTCCCATGAAGACACCGGGAGTTATTCACCGACTTTTGGGGGAACGCTAACGAGGTGCTTTTCCGATCCCGCGCGCGAGTAAATGGCCTCCCACAAGGCGCCTATTTTCGGCTTGGCATTCCCCGCGATGTGAACAAACTTCCGCCTCCGCCCGCACGCGCTTCGAGGGGATGGCTCTCGGCCTTCCCGAATTCCGAATCTCAAGACTGCCTAGCGATCAAACTGGGGCGCGACCTGCGCGCGGTCACGCGGGATGAACGAAAGCGGAGCGAAATCCAGGTGGGTTCCCTTTTCCCTTTACCAGTGCACCCTGTGGCTGGCGGGATCTTACAAATCACGCATCCACCATGAACTTTACCACACCCCGAGTCATGTGAATTCGGCCCTTCGTTCACTGGTCGTCCTGAGGAACCCGTTCGCAAACAAATGGACGCACGTGTCAGGGAACGTTTCCTGCGCGCGCTGTCCAGAGGGCAGGTACTTTTCAAGGGAGAAGACGCAAGCAGGGATAATTCACCAATACATTGAACCAGCTCTGGGAGGTCGCAGCGGTCCCTCAGGTGCCACGGGAAATCAGTTGTCTCGGCTGCAGTGTGCAGCGTCCTCTAGGAAGGGCAAGGCGGTATCCACATGACGCAGAGGGTTTAGGGAGAGGAAGTGACCACGCTTGGAGCAAGGGTAGGAAGAATGATGTCTTCTGCACGGCACGTAGGCTGAAGCGAAAGACGCGGGGTAGCGGACCGGCGCCCTCCTGGTTTTTCTTGTAGCCTAACCTGCGAGCCTATGGAACCAGCTTCCTCCTTGAAACTCCCTCCTTTCACCACCCTGATGCATGAAATTTTTGCTGTGAGGACACCAGCGCGTACCAAAGCGAAGCGGAAGGATTTCGGACCTCCTCTAGAGGGCTTTTGAGGAAGAGTCTTGGAAATGGGGTGTCGAATGAACCGGCTCCGTGGCGAAAAGGAGAATTCCCAAGGAGGCTGCGGTGCAGCACTGATTTCGACCCGGTTTGCCTCGAGGCTTATTTGGGTTTCACATCTCAGTTTGGGTCACCCCATCCCACTCTGCATGGAAGGGGTGGTGCCTCCGCTGGCGGTGGGAGGGACGAATTGGAAAGCCTGGAGGTGGCAAAACCTTCTCAAATAGGTCCACCGGGTCAGCGTTGGAAAGTTACAGTACACCCTCAGCGATGCTCTTCCATCCCTCAAAGAGCACGTGGTCCTCCGCCGTCCCTCAATGGGTACGTTCTTTGGGCAGAACCCCTGGTGAGACATGGAAGAGTCCTTCTTTTCTCATTTGGTGTGAATGCCTGATGCACTTGGCAAGGTGATGGATAAGGGGGTAAGGGGGGAAGAGAAGGACGTGGACGTCGACCGGAATGTCCGAGGTCTCGAGACCTCAAGAGGAAATTCCAAAGATATCCACTCACCTTTTCGGATGCTGAGGAAGGTCTCCGTGCACCACTGCGCAGCTTTTCCCACTGAGCGGTGGAAGTGGTTATCCCTGGTCGAGATGTGACCAGGAGTCAGTCACCACATGTCTCAGTGCAGGAAGAACCCTGACCAATACGGATGTAGGCTGAAGTGTACGGTGCTGTCCGAGCGTGTGGGCCACCCGGGCCCGGGGTCTTTGTGTGCACGTGTCAGTCAGCCGTGCTGAAATCCGTCCACCAAAGAGTTTGATGACACCAGGGTCGGGTAGCTCCCACACTGTCGGTCAGCCACTGCTGCCTCTTTCCCGTAGAGAAGGCAGCTCTGAGGGAGAGGACACGCGGGCGTTCTTCACCAGCTGATGCTGGCGCAAGCTTCTTCTCCGACCTTCTCAGCCTCCTCCGCGTTCCCTAAGGAGTTTCCGTGCTGGTGCCGTTCTTGGAAAGAGACCAGTGGCAATGCTTTCCATGCCAAGGTCGGTGTGTAAGGAGTGGCAGGAGGTGAGAAGATGTAGGTCGAAAGTGCCTCAGTCAACGAGGGGGAGCTTCGTAGTTCAGCAGAAAGCTGCGGACGCCATCTCGTGAAAAAGAATCCGAACTACCCTACCGTTCAGCGGAGAAGCGGGAGGGAAACCTGAGGTCTGCCATGAAGGTCTGCAAGCAGCCGAGCGTTTCCATCCCAGCTCTGGAACGGACAGAGTTCGGAGTCATTTCGAAGCCCGGTTTCGGCGAGTAGGGATGAAGAAGGGATGACCATGGCAACAGCTTCTGCTCTCGAATTTCCTTCCTTTTTTTTTTCTTTCCTCTGGAAGGGTTTCCTGGATGGGACCAGCTCCTTGTTTTCTATCCGATTCCCAACCGGAAACGTTTATGGAAATTTAAGATGACCTCATATATTGTGGCAGGACGCGTAGTCTTATCACACTTTATTTGTGTGTGGTCCTGCCGGGTCGCTAGTACGCAGACCGGCGAGGTTCACCTCAGCAGCAGAGTGGGATGGGAAAAAAAAATAACTAAATAGGAACACTGCAGAGGGCCTGAAAGGGACTACAGTTTGCTGAAGGAAGTCCTCTGCATCCTTTCTAGGATGCCTGCTAGGTCCTTATTGTACCCAGGTGAGGCCATCTGGAAGTTTCCCTCAGGAAGCGAAGTCAATAGTGTCCCTCTCGTATGATCCTCCCTCAGCGTCGCTCCAGGCCGTTGTGGGTGCAGAAAAGGGTTGCTGAGGCTGCGGCGGGCAGTAGGGCATCCCGTGTGGAGAGGAGTTTCGCAAGTTCCCTGGGGTTGCCGGCCGAGCGTCTATAGCATCGTCCCAAAAGTTCCCATAGGTCGAAGGGCAGCACAGTGCACAAGCTGGTTCCCCGCACCTGCGGCAGCCCGGGCATCTCACTCTCCCCCGTTCAGTAGAGTTGGCGTGCATTGCTGGGAGAATCCCGCTGCAACAGCAGGGTGTGACGGCACTGGACACTTCAGGGTGAGGGCGCTGCTATCCTTGAGCACTAGGGGCAGCTTGCTCCAGCTCTGTAGTCCTCGTGGAAGAACACTCGTAGTCGCAACATCCGCTGCTTCTTCTCAGAAGGGAATGTTCCTCTCTTTGTACTCTCCTCTGAAGAGAACCCCGAAAGAACGTTCCCCGAAGGGATCAGCGCACTTCTTAACACTCTTTAGAGGCAACTCACGAGGGGATCATCAACCAGCTTCATGGTACGCAAAAGGCTCCATTTTCATAACCGGAGGAGAAATCCAGAGACTCCTTGATCCCTGGAAAGAACCCGGGGGGTCAACTACCAGATCCCGGAGGTTCAGTGGGGTCATTCGGTTTCCGACTTCCACCGGCGCCGCGCCCGAATAGGCCAACCAGAGTCATCCTGTGGTGGGAACTCGAAACCCACGACGCACCCCCGTTCCCGGCGTCGGTTCTTTCCGGGAGGGATTCGAACTCGCTGAGCGTGCAATGTGCCGACGCGGACATTTCCTTCTTTTTCGGGATCGTCCTCAGGTCGTCCTTGCATCTCCATATGGATGAGCCTGACCCCATCTTCCTTCCATTGGAGGCAGCCGTCGGGCCATCCGTTCCGTGCGAGAGGGTCGAGCGAACCCAGACGCCTGAGCACAACCTTCACCAGGTGGCGTATATCCTGGAGCCGTAGGTAGGCCGCGAGATGCCGCCTGCCCGCTTCGCCTTCCGCTCCTGGAAACCGGCAGGGGCAGGTCGCGGGAGCCGCCGTTCCTCTTCGCCTCTGTGCGTCTGTCCGACAGTGGCCTCGGGCAAAGGCGGTGGCGCACTGGAAACGAACGAGTTGAGCGCCTTCCAGGGAGGTTGGACATTGGCTCGCCAAGGCGTCAACCCCTGATTCCTCTTGGTGGCTGCCACTCTCAACGGGACGCTTGTAATCCCATCAGTGACGCTTGTAATCCCAGGAACCGCATCAAAAAGTTCCCTTCCAACGAGGCTTTGGGAAGGTGGGGTGCTACTGCTTGGGTGCACTCCAAGGCGCCGATCCCTGCTTGTGGACTCCCACATCTGCTTGTAGATTGTGATGCTCTCCGGTTCCTGTGGTTGCGTTACACAACGGCCCTTGGTGTACCGACGGACAATCCAAGGGACGTGTTGGAGCGCCTCTTCGTGCGTGATGCTCAGAGAACCTGGGTGAAAAACCAGTGCGGAATCCAGAGCCCGTGGGCTCACCAGCGTCGTCTTGCAGGAGGGACTGCGAAGCCACGACGCACTCGTTTCTCGGCATCGGCCCCTATCTGGGTGAGATTCAAACCTCTGACGTTTGGTACCACGCGCGGATACCTCAGTCACACGGCAGACAACGCGGGCGTGTGACTAGTCTTTAGCGTGTGACAGCCGAAAGTGGTTACCCTAGCGGTGCCTCTGGGCTCCTTCTTAGCGAACGTTTGGGTCAAGTTCATTCTTCCAGAAGGAACGTGACCAACTACCAACTTGGCGGGAAACCCTCTATCAGATATTCAGAGATTCCTGGCATTCACTCCAGAGCCTGGAGACTTTTCTTTTGACGTCTCCGGACCCAAGCATTCTCAAGCTACCTCGCCTTGGCGGGGTTTGCCGTCGTTTCTCGATAACTGGACCTAGGACTTTGGGGAACAAGTCACTGAACCCGTCTGTAAGTGTTCCGCGATTCCGGGCACGTGAGTGGCTCAAAGCAGCTGTCGACTTCAGAAGACTGGAGAGCTCTCAATCGGTCGGCATGGAGACAGTCCTCCCCTTCCGCTCTAGCCAGCTCGGGCGTTTCAGGCTCTGCCTTTCGAATCGAGAGCGAATTCCTTCTCTTTCCGGAGTCTCCCTGCTCGTGAGGAGGAGCTTTCACGAAATCATCCGGGAAACGGAACGATGCCAATAACAAAATGTGATGACTAAGCCCAGATTCCCGAATCCTCCTGGACTGAGGAAGGAATTTCTGCACACAAAATTGTTTACCTTCGGTGTGTATCCATTTCTGCAAAGCAAACATCACGCATATCCTTGTATGAGAGGGGAGAGTATAAATATTGTATGACTTCGCTGTCTCGTCAGGAGGCTGCCAAGTCGATTGGCCTGTCGCTTCTTCTAGCTGGAAAGCGTGTGAGCGTTTTCCCGTCTCGCTCCCGAGTGGATGCCTTCCTCTTCAGCCGGTCGTCACAGTAAATTTTTCGGCAAGATGCCTCCCCTCCTGCACGGAGGAACTTGACTTCGGCCGCTCGGAGCCGCTCGCGACTCGCGCGGAAGGTTCCGTCCTTCGCCATCTCTCAATAGATCTGCTTGCCTCGATAGGATCCGACACTTCCTTGAATGCGGGGCAACGCTCTTCGCCCTCGCTCCCTTTTCTCCGCTCCTCCCGATCAGAGGAAAATTCCCCCTCGGAGGTAGGAAATGACGAACAGTGTGTACCGTTTCCTACCTCTCGTGAGAGAAAAGGGAGGTCCAGAAAAGATGAGAGTCGCTCCCTAGGAAACTCGCTGCTCGCAGATCAAACAGAAGGGATATGAAGCTTGCGAACCGCTTCCGGCTTCAGAGACTCCATCCCTATTGGGAGAACCGCGCCGTAAGCATCGTGGTGGTTGTGGCTAGGATGGGAGGGAACACGGGACAAGGGCGCATACGTCTAGGACAGAGCGGCCAGCTCCGGAAGCGCGCTCCTGCTCGATGCGGAGGTTTCCAGAAACCCATGATAATCAAGAGGGACCACTTCCAGAGAGCTCCCCTTAGCGTTTCTCCCTTCCCCACCCACTCCCGTAGCTCCCCTTCTTTGCCTTTCCGTTTACGCCCCTGCACGTGCGCGCGCCTGCGCCGACACGACAAGGAAACCTATCATCCATCAGAGATGCACTAGAGAGGGCGGTTCTTTGCCGAGAGGTTTGATTAGAAGAGCGGCGCCGAAGAGAATTCAGGGTGGAAAATCTTCCTTGGTTTCCGTCTCCCTCTCGGCAAAGAACTCTCGGGTCAGACTCTCGGGTTTCCTCCCTGCTTTCAGCGCGGCCACGCCCGTCCGTCCATCAACATCAAATGGACACACGCGTAGTAGCGAGTCGGAGAGGCGCTTCCAGGTGCCGGTGCGGGGTTTGGCCGCCAAGAGGGGAGCGCGCCCGACACGAAGAGATTGAGTAGGGGATGCAAATCAATAAAATAGGTTCAAATTGGTCATGGTGTAGGGGCGGACACTGGTCTCTAATGTCCGTTGTCTCCAAGAAAGGAAGGGAGAAAGGGTGGCTGGGTTTCTGTGCTGCGCCTCTCTCCGTGGGACGAACTCCTTGGGATCAGACCCGGGGAAGGTGAGGTCATCATCGCATTAGGAACGAATCAGAGTCAATGGCTGCCTCCTGCGGACCTGCCGCGTGGCGAGAGGTCCCTTGCATCGCCGGCCGGTTTGGAGTGCTTTCCACCCGGTTACACCGGAGCGTTTATTCCAAAAAGAGGACAGACCATTTGGAAACGAATTTCCCAGACTAAAGGAAAAGAAGTTCGAGGGGAGGACTCTCCGATACGCTTGTCGGTCACACCAAAGGAAGAGGACCACAAATACATACTTAAAAAATACAAAAAAAGATACCAGGGCTGGAGAAAAGGGGTCTTTGAATTCGGCCGTTCCATCCTTTCAGAACCGGCGTTGGATGCCATGGATCTCCATCCTTACTTCTTCTTTCAGATGAGGCCACCTGGCTGCCGTCATCATGTTGACGTCGGCAATCTAGGTGATTCCTCTAGGAACTGCCCACGACTCCAGCTGGTGGCGGGCCATGACGATGGCGCGGAAGCAACAGATCGTTGCGATGACCGCACCTAACGAGAGGCTGCACCGGGAGTGCCTGCGGCACAGATTTCCCGAGGGGCACGGCAGGGCTGCCGCCATGCGTTGCCATCCAATGCAGAGGAGCGCACTGCCCAGGAAGAGATGCGAAGGCGATTCGGAATCCCTACTCGGCTGGCGTGGACCGGGAACGAGGTTCCTTCTCTTCCAGCGCCTCCGGAGCTGCGAACACGGGCCTCCTAACACGCGAAAAGTGACGTTTCCTGTTGCCACCGGCAGGTCTAGGAGGATGTCGTGGACCATCCAAAGGGATGTCGAGAACGTCTCGGAGCAGCTGCAAATGGCGCCGTCATCCAAAAGTCCTTGAGACGACTCCCGCTCTGAAGCAACGAGAAACTCCCCCTTCCCTAGCCAGTCGGCAGCCGCACCCACGCTTCCATATGAGGGAAAGCGCTGCGGCACGTCACGCGTGCCCACTCCGTGGAGCTTCCTCGTTGTTAAGGGAGGGCCGTTGCGCTCAGGATGTTCGAAGTCGGCAGCACCCCCTTGTTAAAATGGATGCGCTGTCAAATCGCGTAGCACCTGTCCCGCCCAGTGCTAGTCCTTTTCCCTGTTGGCTCGAGAGTGCCCGCTCGATTTCCAGAGTCGCATGAGGCTAGGGGCTCCCCATCTTCTGGGAAATTAACCACATAGGGTGCAAGGTGCCCTGCCCACTGCACCCTGCCGATATATCTGCTATGTTAAATTCTGGGACGAGACCATCGTCTCGCCGAGCTGGTTCGCCCAGGAGTTGCCCGTCCTCGGAGAATATCGCCGCTCTGGAGATGCGGCGAGATCCATGAGAGTGTCGTCGGGTCATCTGAAGATCACTGGTGTTTCTTGAACTACAATATGCCGGAGCTGCAAATTCTAAGGAGCTTCCTCTCTCGAGACGAGGAGGTTACCTAGGAAGAAGGAGTTACGATCTTTCCAGAGTTCTCGATTCCCATTTTCATCTCTGGTCCATTTGCTGGCTTTGTTTTATGCATTTTCTCAAGAAGAGAAGAGCTGCTTTTTTACCATCTCGGAGAAAATCGTCGAACGTGGCATTCCTGAGACCTCCTGATGACCCAAACGTAACCGCGCTAGCTTGTGCTCCAGCTCCTACGAGGAAAGAGCAGCAGCTCAGTGCGTGCTTCCCACGATTCTCCTGTTTTCTTCTTCTTCAGTGTGCTTCCTCGAACGCCACGGGTGGGCTTCGAGCGTGCAGTCTCATCGTCTTCCTAGGTATCCCTTGGTTCCGTTTCCTGCTTGGCGCGGGAAGAAACAGCCCCACGAGCTCCAATCCTCTGCGTGCGGCGTCTGCGGCTTCTTAGCAGAAGTCCGAGAAGACGGCGTTGGGGAATGCCGGCTAGCAGCAGCCAAGCGATGTCTAGCAGGGAGTTTTGACCCTGCTTCAGTAGAAAGGAGTCATTCCACATGTGACAAGCACTCGAAGACTGGCATGCATCGTTTAAGAAGAAGCGTGAAAGAGGATGCTCTTGTTTGTGTTGCACACGTGGAGTCCATGGAAGTCAAACCAGGAGTCTCCAGAGGGCATTCTCCAACACTCTTGCTGACCCCGATCAACAAAAGTGGCCTCCAATCGACCCTCTTCGCGAAACGGACGCAAAGACCGGACCACATCTGGTGTTCCGGGGTCATCCGGGGATGACGGTGTCGTCGTTTGTGGTGTAAGTAAAGCAATGGTGGTGCAATGATAGAAGTAATGATGGCCGATGGGAGTCAGCTGCTCCATGAATCTTCTGCTGAAACACCGAAGGAGACAGGACGAAGGCAGCAGAGCAGTGGATGGGCTGTCCCCTCTGCCGGGAGAGTAGCGCAAGTTCCCGGCAGGGCGGCCACAGAGGGACCTCCCTCTGTCGGATGAGGCAAGTCTTCAGGAGAAATGGAGGCCTTCGAGCGATGGTTGGGGTGCATGAGGAAGGAGACACCGCACTCCAGTGCGGATCACTCCCTCGAGATACACTGGAACTCAGGAGGGACCAGCCACTGTACGATTCGAAGAAACCCCCGCGGAAGCACTGCCTTGAGTGGAGAATGAAATGGAAGGGAGGATGGGTGGTCATTTGTTGCGCTCCCTGGCGCACCGTTTGCGCAACGGAAGCAGGATTGCATCTTCCGCTCTTTTTCCTGAAGGCTGTTTCGAAGGGGCAGAGCATCTCAAGTGTTTTGGTTACGTGGTTCCTTTCTCTCAGGAATATCAGGTTTCCACAATAGTCACGTCAATCCATGCAGATTTTCTATCACCCAATAACGTTCTCTTAGTACCCACTGAGATACTCATCCATATGGAGTTCCATCCCTCGCTTATTCTCCTAGTCATATTCTTATCCGCGCTGTTTCTTTGATAGCAAGAGAGAAAGAACAGTGACTGCCCAGCAGAAACAGTCACTGTTCTTTCTCTCTTGCGATCAAATGAATCTCAAATCACTAATTCTGGACGTAGGGATGTTCGGACTTTCAGAACATCGAATTCGACTCTTTCCATATCAAGTTGCTTCCGGTCACAGTCATGTTTGCCACGAGGTCATCATCCACTCTGCGATGTTATTTATTGGGAGTGAGACTGAACCACGATTCGCCTTTTCGGGACGTCGATAGGACAGAGCTCGCATGAAGCTGTTAAGGACAGGCTAATTGGAAAGCCACGGAAGATCACTGCTGTGTTCGAATCTGGAAATTCCACTTGGAGCGTTTCAGTGAGGTTAGGAAGGAACTCGTTAAATCAACTCGTTGCTGGAGAAAGGATGCCATTGAATGGTAAGGATCCCTGTTGGGTAGGTGCAGGAGTTTCAATACCAGGAGCTGCCAACGGGACGCATACCGAAATCTACTATTGTCAGTCCCTCGACTGACAATAGTAGATTAAACCTCAAATTTAAAAAACGTCCATTCACAGGAACGTAGAGCAGATGACGTCATTATCGGGCAAACCGTTTCTGCAGTCGGGCTTCCAAAATGGCGGAGTAGACGTGCTCTTCGTTGAAGAAAAAACCATCGGAATGGGGAAAAGAGTCGTGTGAAACCGGGAAGTTCAAACAGCGGTTCGGTGCGGAAGCGTGCAGAGAGCACGGGGAAGGTACCAGGATTGCAACTCTTCGCACCGCTTCCAGAAACAACCACTTCCGCGAAAACCGAAGCATAAAGACGAATGCATCCTTAGGGGACGCAGGGTCTGCACCTGTTGAGCGTTCTGGAAGGCTTCGGAGTAGTTTCGCCAGGCTTGAAAGAACATTCTTCCGGTTGCCACGGGTTTCTTCTTTTTTTTCCGCTTTCTACACAAATGCCTTCTCTGAGGTCTGCAAATCCATCCAAAAGTCTGAAGAGAACAGGCATCGAGAACCAGGGAATCGAACGTTTTTTTCTGTCAAAAATTAAAAATGGCCTCCCCTTAGAGCACTTTTCAGACGCCATCGGGTAGCCTGAAGGAGCATTCGTGTGGTCCCATTCGAGCATGCGCGGAGAAATGTCTAAACCTGGAAGGAAGAAAGAACATCCTCAAGACGTCATGAGCTTCTCAGACATGGTGTAAAGCGTCAGCGCTGGCTCCTGAGTCTCTCCAGAAGATGGACCACCTCATAAAGTCCGCCAAGATGTGTCCTAGTGACCTAATAATGTTTCTGAAGGAGAATTTTCGAAGGCATTCGAGGACACATGACAATTAAAGTGGAGAGGCAACAGGAAGTTCTTTTGCTAAAGATCAGAACTTTAAATGGCTGCTGCGGACGCGTCTTTTACAACTTTCCAGTCGACATAGTCTGTTTGCAGCATTTTTGGACTCCTCCCATCAAATACTCAAATTCCAAAATCGTTCCTGATCGGTCATTTCTGTTCTTCCCTTTCAAATGCCAGCACGTCGCCATCTTACTGGAGGTGCACATATTTCCGGAAAGCACTGAGCCGGGACAAAGCTAGACGCATATCGCAGGGTGGCGCTTTGAAGGTCCACAGTGAAAAGGACCTGCTGAGAAGAACCACCATCCTTTTAGCCTTTTCTGGTCGCCTCTTCTCTGGGCATCTTCTGTCACCCGCAGCAGCTGCTTAATCCGAGATGAAGAAAGTGTGCTGCCCCATCAGGGCCTGTAGCGACACTCGTGCGAGGCACGAGCGAATGACCCGACCTGGAAGACGAAATCAAGGAGACCTCCAGGGAACTTGAAAGAAGCTACGAAAGAACTCCTTTCCTCGTCTTCCGTCCCCTTCCGATGCATGCCCCGGGAATCGCCTGCGACATCCGACACGAGGACAGTCTGTGTCCGTCCTGTTCACCTACTCGCTCATAGGCCTCCCATCTGCACGATCCATTCACTCGCGCTTTCTCCACCTCTCCAGTGATGCTCCAGGAAGTTCCATCCCTCGCTGAAGCAGTGAAAACGTCTTTTCCTTTCGTATTCTCTAATTTTGCATGGATTTTTTTTCTAAATAAATAACCTGGCATGCCTAAATAAGAGGTTTGTCTCTTCTGATACTCGAAAATAAGTAATTTACTATGATAGGAATGAGAACCAATGCACCTCCGCCCCTGTGCTGCTAAAGCCATTCGACCTCCGCAGCGGACAGAGGAAAGCGGTGGTCAAGCGGACTCGATTAGCAAAAGCACACGCAGCGTACAGGAAACCATGTAAGGGGTGGAGCTTCACTTGTCTTACTAATGGGACTCGCGGTCACGCCGGAATCAGAAGAGGTCACCGTTCGTTAGCTCGTTCTCAGCTGTCCTCTTCGGCAACACCGTTCATCCCGTTCAAGTACTGCTGTTCCTGGGTTCTCCTCTTCTGGTTCCCGTTGGTTATCGGCATCAATTGACTGACGTCCAAGCCGATGAGTTCAGTAAATGCAGCAGGTGCTTTTGATCTCTGAAGCGATCACAAGCTGCCTCACTTCGCATATCTCCAAGGGACTCTCAAGGCTTTCGACAGGGACTCATATTTTGTTGCAAGTAAAATGTAATACAATGAAAATGATGGATCCAAGCCATCTTACTAATCTCCTTGAGTCTGGAACCCTTGGATCATGGAACCGTTTGATATAAGTTCTTTAGGGTGGTGATCATTCCGATGTTCCTGGTCCAAGTCAGTGCCATCTTCTGGTTACTGCCCATGCCCAGCGCCCTCTTGCAAATGTCGCCTGGGACTGGAGGCATCATCATGGAGTCTCAGAAACACAGTAAATACTACAGCGCATACAAAAGACAACCATGAGTTGCCCCATCTTTGAGTACAGGTGCGGGATGCTTGAGTCGAATAGAATTTTATCAAAGTTCCAAGAATGAATGCATGAATTTTGGCTCGTAGGTCGCTCCGGCACTTTTTCAGGACTATGTCTTGGTATCTCATGTCTTTATCCCTTCTGACGTTGTCATTTGCGGACGGGCAGCAAACACTAAACACCATCCCTCGATTGTTCCTTCTGAAGCACTAATTCTGGGCTGAGGGTGGAATCGCGTTCTGCCACATAAGCTGACTGACATCAGAGTCCATCCAGCATTGGTGGCTGCAGCTTCCTTTAGTCTTGCAGCTATGGAATCATGCCTAGCCCTGTATAGGGATGAGTGGCTCACGCATTGATGTAGGGTGTGAGCTAATGCCTCGCCCCAATCTGTTCGTGGTCTTCTATCTGCTGGAGGTCTTCTCCAATACTGATAATGCCCGGCGGCAGCAAGGAGATGGAGCTATGCAAATGTAGCGTTGCTCCCCTCGCTGCCTATCAAGGTCGTCAACATGTGTTAAGGAAATGAAGGTTTTCCTTACCTCTACATGGTGATCAATCTAAGGTGGATCACTGTCTATGTGTCCATGGACGCGGTAGTGACCGAACCATCAAGGTTCTGAAATTTTTGTGGAACATGGCTCAGAAGAATGCCATTGGGTCCTTTCAAAATGGGAAGCTTGCGGATGTCAACTATCCTTGAAGAACTACGCATCAACGAGGGAATGACCGACGCGCGCACGTGGTCAAGTCCCGAGTTTGTGGGCCCCACGCAAGGACAGTGACAGCAAAGAGAAGTTGTGCCCAAATGCCCAAGCTGCACCCTCTGAAATTAGCTAGGGCACTTGCCGAGCTATCTTATGAGAAAAGGGGGCACAAAAACATCAGAGTATGAACCATATCAGATGGGCTGACTCTCCAAACGCAGGACCCATCGCAGGGTAAACATGAGAACGGGTTGAAGAGAGCGGGTCGAAATCTGCACCCACCTCCCCTTTTCCTCCCTCCATCCCTTCTTTCCCGCTTCCTCAACACGGATGTGATCAACAAGATGAGAATGGAATCCAGCCGATATCATGGGGGTGATGACGCACTTTGTTTTCATCATACAGCTACAAGAGTTGATCACTCAGTGGCACCTTTCTCCCTCGCCGACTTAGGCATGGTACTTCCATACATCATCTCCTGAAACCTTCTTCGCCCTCAAATGCTTCCAGATCAACTCCGTTCCATCCATCTGAACTGGCTGCGGCTTTGAAAATCTGGGGGCCTTGAGATGATCCTAGCCCTTCCTCACGACCATGAATCATCTCGATTTGAAGTGGATGAAACCGTCGATGCATGCCCTCACTTCCTGTGTGCGAGAGAGCGGGCGCATCCTGCCTGGTCCAGGAACACTGCCAGCAAAAGATGTAACTCGACCGGAACTGTCCAGTGTGTGGAAGATGAGCTTCACAATAATTCGTTACTTGAACCAGAAGGGACACCAAGAACATCCTCAACAAGAGAGGGAAGGGAAGTCCTCTGGGGCCGTCCATTGCGTGCGAGGAGGTGAGCTTTACGATGATCCGCTCCTTAAACCAAGAGGCGCTCACCACTCTGCTGAACCGATGTCTTCCGTCTGGAGTCAGCCAAGCCCGCCGCAAACTCTGTGCTGTGGGCAGGGAGAAAGGTTCGCGATTCAGCGATTCGGTTGCCTTTTTGTGATTTACCTTCCTGGAGGAAATCCCATAAGCCCAAGTCGGAAACGAGCTCCTCCATCCAGTCAGACTGGCTTTGACCAATAGGCATCAATTCCTCACGCTTCGTGACTGCTCTCTTTTCGGCCGTCGGAGGATGAACGTCCCAAGGTGTTGCCAACTAATTTCGTCTACAAAGGAAGTCTGCAACCCAAAGAATTGCTAACTGGGATCAGAGCAGTGATCAACACGTACAATATGGCGGAAGATTAAGAACTCCTTGAGGAACGGCTACGAGTAGGCTCGGATGTTCAATCCAATATGATCAATAAGCTGTGCTTTCCAGGTGGAAAATTTCTTGAATGCTTCTTGGATTATTTTGGCTTCCTCGCTCTGCGAATACATCAGTTACATTGGTCTCGGCTCAGCTGTTAGTATGGAAACCGGCAGTGGCAGGCACGTCTGAAGAAAGTTGCTTCCCAAGCATCCGAACAGCAGCGCTTTCCTGACCTCGAAGGTCAGGAAAGCGCCGCGGTCAGGAATCCGCGTTCAGCGAGAAGTTTTTGCCCTTGAGCAAGTCGCCCCAGGCTGTACCTCTGAGGTGGTTTGGCCTACATGTCCCGGATCTGATGGTGCGTCCTGGCAGATGTTCGCTCCATGCGGGATTGAAGCTAGCTATCCCCGGGGATCATGCTTGTCCACTGTGCGTGAGGAGGAGTGAGAAAGAAACTGCTGAAGGAAAGGCAGCAGAAGGCAGGCACACGGAGAAGGATCAGACGGGCACGCCTTCTTCGCGTGGGTCGTCACTTGCACGGCGTTCACTGTTTCGAAACTTTGCTTCCGAAGCCAAAAGAACCAAAGCGTCGAGCGTCTGCCTACGTAAGGGATCCAAAATACTCCTCCGACTGTCCAAGACAATGAATTGCGTGATGGTTTGATTGTCTTGTAGCGAACTGCTTCGGGACGAGCAAGTGAATGCCATTTTCGGAACCCTTTCAAGAGATCAGCGTTCCATTCATGCCCTGGAACGACATTTTTTTGTTCTCCCCGTTAGCCGTAGGTAAACAGTTTTTGGGATCTTGAGTTTCCCATTCCTGGAGTGAGGAGCCGTGACTTTGTTAATGGGAGGGAGTTCAGCTCGGCTGCAACCATCTGCTTCCTGTCTTTTCCAGTCTTCCGAAGGCACCGACAAAGCCAAAGCATCCAAACCGTTCCTCCGCTGATGAACCTGTAGAGTGCTCAGAGTCGTGGAAATCCTCCTACCACGGAGAGAGAAGGAATGACCCCGAGGTTTCGCTCGCAGAGAGCGACTGATCCGATGAAGGTTGGAGCTTCTCTCACGCTGAAGAAAGGAGAGAGCGGGCCCAAGCGATCAATTCCCTGGAAGATCACCAACCACCGAAATGTGCTGACTTTTCCCGTTTGACTGTGGTCCAGCTCGCGAAGAGGTGGTGATTCCGGATGATAACGTTGTCCAGGAGCTCTCCCGATATGCATCCGTGCCCACGCCTTGGCACAAATTCCTGGGCTCTTTTCGTGCCACGGTGTGGGCACGTTTGTAGCCTATGCCACAATTCTTCAAGATAAGGGGTGCCCCGGATGGAAGCCACCCTATGAATCCAGGACGGGTTCGGAGTCCGTTGCTCTCACGCCTGGGGAGGGATCCCGGAAGGGAACCTTCCACCCTGGTTGTCTCCGAAGGGAACCCTGAAGGGAAGCTAATTCCTTGTCTTCTTCGTAGGGGCCCTGTAGGGGCCCCCTCTCCATATTTCTTATGCCGCGGAAACCCAGAAAGGATCCGCTAGTAGGAATTTCTTCTCCGGAGAGAACCCCAGAAAGGACGCTTCCAAAATTCAGAATTTTCTTGAAATTCCCTTGATTCTGTTTCCTGCAAGGACCCGGAGGTCGACTCCTAGTGTCACGGCCATCCGTTGGGGCATCCGGTTTTAACCGCTCTAACCGTCATTTTGCAGAAGAAACTTGAAACCACGACGCAACCACCATTTCTCCGGCATTGATCCTTTCCGAGTATTCGAACCCGCGATGCTTGGTAGCACCACGCGCAGAGACCGTGACCACCCGACCTCCTGCGCGGGCTTCGGGCTTTCCGCGGTTTTCCAAGTCCGCAATCGTTTGGTCGCGGACCGTGTTATGGTGCAAGGACGCTGACACCTGACAGGTTGTCGGTAGACGGACAGTCCGTCGGTCCACGGTTTGTTGGGAACGCAAGGATCATGGCCACTGCAAGGAGGTAGCGCACGTGCCTCCCAGTTGAGTGCCTCCTCCTCTGTGGCCAGTTTTCGTCGCACCAGGGTACTGTGTCGCCGGGTGCCGACACAGCAGTGAGATCACCTGGCATAGCGTGTGCAGGACACCCGGACTGGATGCGCTCAGGGATGCCGATGGGAATGCCTCGGTGAGATCGCAGAAGTCTGGTCGAGTTGCCCCAGAAGGCAGAGATGACGCTGGCTGCACACCAGGAATCGCAGGAACGGAACTCCATTTGGAACGTCTTTGCTGTCCCCCTCTTCCAGCACCCTCCTTTTCTTTGCTTCCCGCCAAACGAGGCGAGTCGCAAGACGGACGGACTCCCGCGGAGAACGCTGTAGGGCGCCGCAAGGGATGCTGGAATCGGCACCTCACGCACAAATAGATGCAGCTGCAGCTCCGCTTCGTAATTGCGACCCTTCATGTCCGGAAATCGACTGCGGCACCGGTGTCAGGATGAGCACGAGATCCTCAGGAGAGCGGGCGTTTGCGAGGGCATGGCATCGTTGCTTCCTTTCAGCCGAGACCGCCTCTTGGGTTTCCACGGAGACAGATCGCGCCTATGTGGGGAGAACATCAGCTGATCTCCTGCCTCCTTGCAAGCTACGGAGCATGATGGCTGGAGTCACCGGGCACCTGGATCCTCGCCACGATGAACGGTACCATCTCGATAAGCCTTATCTACAAACCCGAGAGTAGTCCCTGGGGAATATCGAACCAGAAGATGCGCTAACGAAACCACTAGTCCACGGCCAGCTGGCCGAAGAGAAGATGTCCAGTGACCTCTCGAAAGGGCTGATCCTTTTGAAGGGAGACCTTGGCATTCCAGCTTCTGAAACCTGGACCCCTTCTTCGTCATGTGATAGCTGCATGTTCCCATCAGGGGGCAGCGCGAAGAGGCTATGCTCTTCGTACGACCTTCTGTTGACACTGCTAGAAGAGGGAGAGCGCCTCGCCGAACGGCGGCAGGTGTGTGGGTAAGTGGAAGCGGTCCCGCAACTGCTTTCGGAAGGAGGTGGCCTTCGGAGCGTGCAGCTATCCTGAAGACACGTCGAAGGAGCTGCTGCGGCGCTGCTTTACGTGAGAAGGACTTCCTCTTGCAACCACATCCACTGATTCTGTAGTGAAAAGCGTAAGAATTATGAGTTAGAATGGGGACCGATTCTTCGTTGCTCCAAGAAGATCCCCAACCCTCAGTGCATGGAGGAGATTCTCCAGCAAGGTCCAGAGACCACGCATCCTTTGCCTGAATCAGCGGGTAGAGAAGCACTATTCACATCGCCCGGAGAATACTCTGTGAGAATGAGATAACCTTCAGAGTGTCTGGAAATGAGTCGCAACTGCCCTGCTTCGACACAGAGACACCATCCAGGGCGGGCCTTCCACTGCCTTTCCGATTCTGTGTTGCTCCAGGAACGATGAGTAGGGTCATCAGCAAGGACCTAAAGCCACACGTTCTCATTCCTCATCCTTCCAGGACAATGATGGCACCGACAGATGGTCCAGGGGGATGCCAGGATCGCATGTCCATCAGGCGCTGTGATTCGTCATGTGCTCTTCCTCTAGCAAATTCAGTCGCAATGAACTCGCAATTGCCATCCACAGCAGAGGTCCCTTGTGAGACTTCTTCTTCTGAAGAAGAAGTTTCCGGTGAGGTGCAACAGCACAAGGCAAATAACGTTCCTTCTAAAAGTCAAGGATAATCATGAAGCGGGCCATTTATCGTGGTGTGACCTCAGGAAACTGAGCAAGTTTATGACTCCATTGAGACACCAACTTATTCATCGATCGGAAGACGGATCCATATAGTCGAGTTCTTCGAAGAAGACCTTGGATCCTGGCAGTGCTGGGACCCCAGCAGGCGCTCACAGCGCAATGGCGAAGACATCACAGATATTTTTTTCTTCGACATTCCTTCATTTGCGATTTGCCCCTGTGTACTCCCAGTGTTGTTGAGATGCATGCAAGCAGATCGCGATCTTCGTGCAGCATCCAGCATCCACCTTTCTTCGCAAGCAGGAGTGTTTTGATAGCGTCTTCTTCAGCCGTCCCTTGGAATGAAACTTCCCAAGTGGGCGTTTCACAGAAACGGCTGCTTTAGCTTGCTTATGGATGATGAATTTCCTCGTTTTCCTTGCTTGAAAACTGGAGTTCATTGTAGTTAGGTTTTTGTCAGCGGGCTGCAAGAATCCTCTTCGGGATGATCACTTAGGGATCCGGAGTACTTCTGAAAGCGGACTACTTGGAACGAGGCCGCTCTCGGAAGCGGATCGGGACGAGATGCATAAATTACCTGGCTAGGAATCTCAAGGACGAACTTTCCAGCTCTCAGCAGCCAACTTCGCTATTTCTACGCCAAATGAGTTGGGTTCTCCAGTCCCGCAGATTGCACATTTTGTGGTTGAAGCTGGAGAGCTCTCGGAAGTCGCATTTTAGGTTTCTGAGAGCCTTGAATGTGGAGGTCAGCGGAGGTGTCAGAATTTTCTGTTCGTTCAACCCGTTGGTGAAAGTTTCTCAGTTAGCTAAAGGCGGGACTCAGTCAGAAACTGATCTACCTACGAAGAATCAGAAGCAGCAGAGAGGCAAAGTTCACGAGTGTATGGTGCAGCCTTCCAGATCACCATTCAGTATCTTCGTTCTTCTTCCGCTTATGGAGTTCAGCATCCAGTATTCAAGATTGAAGGTTGGTCTAGAATCCACGAAAGCTGAACGGTAGATGAGTGCGTTTTTCTTCTCTTCTGGCTGCACAGAAACCTCTTCTTTGGTGCTTTTCTCCTAGACTTCCAAATCCCTTTAGAAATCTAAAGAAAACGTGTAACAGGACAGCTCAGGAGGAGGTGTCTTCACATTCCCTTTCGAGAATCATATCCTCAATGACTGTGAGTGCGGTGAAAATTCCTGAGTGGGAGATGCTCTCCATCTTCATCCGGTCATCTTGAGGTCAGGGAGTCCTGTTTTTGGTTCCATGGAATCTTATTCGTTCAAGAGAATACTGGCTGAGCTACCATCATTTTCAAGATTAGTGCAATCATTGGGTCACTATTTTGTTCGCTTTAGGCAGTCAAGTGCTTTCTGTTTCACTTTCTACGGATAAATGTCAGTTTCTTTGCAGCAGGAATGGCACACTTTCCAGAATCCAACTGATGCTGGGAGTTCGTTCTTCAACACCAGCTGCAAGGCAATCGAGAGTGTTGCTTCCGAGCTAGTAGATGTCTGTGAGGTTGATACCTCCAAGACTAAGGTCGTGAAATGTTCAAGCAGCTTTAATTAGCTGCGTGTGTGAGAAATTCCAGCATCCACCTACTACTTGTTTTTTACTTTCTTTGCACTCCAGCAACAAAACGCTCGAAGTGTGTGAATTCAAATTGCTATTGCCTTCCTACTTCTGATTTCCTCGACGATTCCAAGATGAGGATCCCTGCATTCCCTTCAGTCCAAAAAAAAAAATCAATTTTTAAAGAACTCGGCCCTGTGGGAAGAATACCAGACTCACTTTTCAGAGCAAGAACTGATTCTCATAAGATAAGCAATCCGATCTGATGTACGATTAAGAAGGATCTCTGTTTCCGCAGGGATATATTCTTTCGTCTCTGGAAACCATTTCGATCCTTCCAGAACGAGGAACTTGCTGTGGGACATAGACTGCTGGTTCCATCGTCATGCTGTCTTACGGATGAGGACCTGATTGGGAGGGAAACCACGTCCTCGCTGCCTCTTTCAGCGTGGCTTGTGGAATTTCTGTCCTTCCGTCTTTATTCCTGCGGCATCTAGGGTTCTCTCCATGGCGACGGGGTGGGACAAGTGGAGAGGAGAGTTTTCCTTGTGAGCATGGAAAAAATGGATTTCGGTTGAATCTTCCAGCGTTTCCACGAAACGCTGTTTCCCCCCTCTAATTAATCATAAAGCGGGTGAGTAAAATTATACAGGCCGCCAGGAATCGAATCGCGACTGCATGCGGACGTACAAGGTACTCGGTAATGTTCGCCGTACGAGCCACTCGCCATCACCCCCGTTTGGCTGCTCTGCTTTCCAAGTCAGGACCAATGATGTGATTACTGATGCGAAGACGCCCTGGATTCCTGCGAACCGAACAAGGAGCACCCTGTCGCGGAATGACTGGATGGAGTTACGAGCATCTCTCGCATCTTTCACTGCACCCATACATTAGTGATTAAGAAAGTATTATTCGAAAGGGGATGTGAAGACGCAATAAACGCGAAGATGAATTTGTGCGATTGCGGTTTCATCACGATGAATGATGCACTCCTGGCGAGAGAATCATCCGGGAGGCACGGGAGCTGAGACTTTCTCGGCTGTCAAAGGACACGTGTGTGGAGTTGCGGCCCGCTGAGTCCTTCCCGAAATGAAAGCAACTGTACTCCAGGGCACTCTTTCGGAACGAAACCATTATACCCTATGCCCCAGGGGAAATAACCCACGCTTTATTGATTATAAAGAGTCTTTGGATCGCAGGCGCCTTGAGCTATGGGGAGGGAAACTGCTTAAGAGAGATTTGAGTATGACAAAGTGCTCCATTTCGAGGAACTTGGCCATTTGAAGTGGCTCACGAGCAACTAATTGGGTCCCCAGTCCACGCTGATAATTTCATCAGCGTGGACTGGGGCATAGGGTATCCACTTATTGCAATTCGCTGCATCTTTACAGCCTAATCTGAAATAGCTCTCTGGGACTTTTTTTTTTTTCTACTTCGGTATTGATTTTCGTTTCAATGAAACGTTTGTTTTTGCACTTCAGGAAAGCAGCTGATTTCCACTTCCGCTAAGCCATCCTCATACACCAAACCCAAAAAAGAAAATCCGGAATAGATCGTGGAGGTACATCCGGGAATAGATCCAGTTGGCCAGCATGATGACGTCAACCAACTTCATCAGATTGTTCTTGCTCACACCACTTTCTGATGCGCCTTTCTTGCGCAATACTCTTCGTCCTAAGAGCCAATCGAAAAGATCCATGGAATGTTTCATTCTCTGCTTTTTTTTGTTCCTTTGTCACGATAACCATATGAAAAGCGGCCTGCGACCGCAGCACAGTAAAAGAATTCGTCTCCTGCTCAGCGAGGTGTTTCGATATGTGACCAAAGAACACCCTGACCTGCGGAGCGCCTCCTGCTCCTCTGGGATTTCAGGGATCCCCTTAGCAATGGGCACCACCTGCGCTCTGCGGACAGTAAGTTGACGCACACTACTCCTCTTGGCCTTCCGCTCACCTGGCCTTTCGAGCACCAGCCGAGGCACACGTCCATCTTCATGAGGCCGCCGGAAACCGGAAGCTGTCGAGGACTTTCAAGCGTCTTTCAAGCTCACTTTTGAGTCTGCACCAGGAAACACGACTCCTCGGAAGAGTAGGATGGCGACTGCATCGAGAGGGTGAGCATCCGACGATGGCCAGCAGCCATGCGATCATGCTCGACCCGTGCTGCACATCGACGGCATGCAAGAAGGCGCACGAAAAAGAGCCGAACAAAATATGGGAAGCACTGTCTTTCTCTCTCAGGAAGCCAAGCGCCAGTTTGTAGGAGGATCCCGTGGTCACCATCAGACAATGGGCATCTCGACAGTCGCTACAATGGCGACATGTAGTGCGAAATTCCAGGAACGCGGGAGAACTTGCCGTTTTGCGGACTGAACTCAGGGGTTACGAAGAGAGGTCTAGTTAGTTCTCTGCACTCTCCCTTCGACTCGAGCAGCTTCTCCTTCTTCCTGTCCATCCTCTTGCTCCTCTCGCATGATGCTATGATACTGCCTTCAAGAATCCTCCGTACACATTTGTCTCCTGCTCTCGGATGTCCTGTTCGTCTTTTCCATCGGTAGGATGTCGCATTCTATGGATCCAATGGATGTGTCGGCCATGGTTTATGTTGGGTACAGCAGCCATGAAGGGAACCGGCCAGCATATTGATGTTCAGCATCCATGGTAGCCAGATACACTTACGGAACGTACAGGCTAGATGACTTGCGAACGATGGAGCACGGACCCACATGGTTGCGTCTTCAGAAGGTCACCAGCGTTTGCTTCCCGGCAGCTCTGAAACTCCAACAATCGATGAGGATGCAATGGAGAAACTCCCGGAGTCGAGAGGGAAGCTGGGAGTTGAAACGGCAGGAAGAGACTCGTGTGAGCTTTCTCCCAGTAAAGAGCACACATTCAACCATTGCACTCACATCTGCCGTGAACGAAGCTGGACTGACTGAGCAGACGATGGGAACTGCGGACAATTCCTCTTCCGCATCTCTGGTGATCCCTGATCTTTTAAATAAGGGGCTGTGGTACTCTGACAGTGCTGAAGTAGCATTAGAATCACCAGTTTGATCTCTGGAGTGAATACGTCGTATTCACAATCAGGGAGCACTCTCCTTAGACCAAACCGGAAGTGGACCAAAGCCACGGCGCTGCCTTTCCTACGGGAGAGAAACGGCATTTTTCCAACCAGCAGGGTGGATGACGTGGAACCAAGAGCGACAAGAGTGACGCACCAGTTGGCTGACGCAGACAAACCCACTGTCCACACTGAAGGACCGCTTTGTTGGGCAAAATGCCTGGGGATTCCGCCGTCGGAGACTGTGATCCCTCCCCTGTTCCTGGACAGCTACTCAGATGCTAGCGTGAAGAGGCTTCGCTGCATCGGATGCTGATGTTTCTTGTATCACCAGAGGCGCACCTCTGGACAAGGTGGAGAGTCAACAGCGGGCAGCTTGGAACTTCCGCGCCACTGTTGCTGAGATGCAGCAACCTTTGGAGCTCGTGGAAACGTCTGGCTGCTACTTTGGTCCAAAGACATGGTTCCGGTGCTGCTTGACGCGGGCCCAGCATTAGCTGGTAGCCACATCCACTCGTTCTGCGTATTGCGTCAAGCTGATCTCCAATTCTCAGTTCACGGAGGAGATGAGACAGCAAAGGTCGAAGATCAAGCATCCTCTTTCTTTTGTGATGAGAAATGTGGAGGAATGGCTTGTGGGGGAAGGGGCAGCCATCTGCGTCGTATGGAGTCCTATTGTGAAAATGCGGTTCCCTTCAGAGAGCTTGTAAACTCCTCGTGGCCGCTCTACATCTACACGAAGACACCCCGAAAGAACTGCTGCGGTTGCGCTGCCTCACGCGGGATGGACTTTCTCCCTCTTTCCCGATCGTCCGATTCTACACTGCGTCAGGGGGACCCTGGTGTTTCAGAATTCTGAGGAGTTGTGCCAGCAGGGAAGGAGGATCATGCGCTTCGACTCCTCAGAGATGAGGAACGTGGCAAAAATGGCCCCCAAAGGGAGTTGGAATAAACATGGACTCCCGCGTTCATGGCACGCAATTTACAGAAAGTCCGGTGGCTGTGACCGGTGACCATAGTCCCTTTCCTCTTCCATTTATCCGTTTATTGTTCCCTCCCCTACACCGTTTCCACTCTTTTGCGTAGCCGGCCACGAGTCGGTGGTAGTGGCGGATTCACCAATGCACGTGTTCTGTTTGCTTTTCCCCTCTGGAATAGAAATGCAATGGCTCAACCCCGTGAAAATGAAGTCAGCTTCAGCGAACAGTCCTTTTGCGACAGTTTGTCCTCTAACGACGTGGAATTCCGCAGGGTTTCCATCTTGCGAGAGGAAAACTGAGGTCTCCAGAAGACCCTGTTTCCGGGCTCTCGTGATGCTGGAGGCATGTCAGATTTCTGTGACTGCTTTCGTGATTTTCGCGCCTGCTGAGTCCCTCAGCGCTTGAAGATTGGGGCGAAGTCCTCCAGATGTGTGGATATTCCGCAAATCGCAGGTCACTGATCTTTTAGCTGATCATGAAGTACCGGCTGCTGCTGGTAAGGTCTATTTCCCCTTTAAGGCTGTAGTGCGTTAGAAGCCCTCTCGCAGCAAGGAAGTGTCGCCGCTCTCTGCCCGCAGGGGCTTTTCTGTCTGCATTCAGAGCGCTTTCACTATCGAGATACGCTGCCGACAAGCCCTCATGGTCGACTCGCTCATGAACTTCGCAAGAAGAGCTTCAACACCAAGGCAACGACCTCGGAAATGGAACACAGTTACTGAGATGATGTGAGTGCGTGTACTCCTTCGAGAGCACGCTGGAGGTCTGTCAAAGCACTGCTGTCAAACGTACGGGAACAGTCTTCATTAAAAACTCTTATGGATGAACATCCGGCTGCTGAGAGGAAAGTGGCTTTTCTGGAAGCAAATGGGATCGTCAGTTATGCAGACTCCTTCACGATTTGAAGTTTGCAAAGCTTCTTTCAAAGCTTTCGTCAGATACTCCAAGGCTCCGAGGAGTGATTTGGAACAAAATGCTGCTTCTTCTAGGCTGTCGTGACGGAATAACGGCGGATGCCTTTCATAGTTTGCAGACAGAATTAAAAAGAAACCAATTCTCGAGTCACAGATGGTGCCTGATCAGTTGCTAGAGACAGTAGCTTTCCACTGTGCCTGTTAGAGTTTTTCAATTCCATCTTGATTACGATTTACTCTCAATGTTGCAGACAGAGCTGCTATCTCTATTAGTTCTTGTTTCATGCACCCTGAGATATCTAGCAATAGCTAATAGGTAAACGAGAGTTGCCATTGCGCAACTTCTTCAAAATCAGCCGAACAAAAAGATCTCAGGAGCAATTATTTTCTGATCGGTATTTCATATTATTCATGGTCCATTCTAGTTACTCTTTCAACAGTGCCGCTGCTCCCTGAAAAAGGAAAAAAAAAACATTAAGATGTCAAATAACTGAGCCTCTATTTTGACAATCTTGGAGGGATTCATAATCAGGTAATGCTCACTCTCAATAATGTTCACAGTGAGTTGCAATGTCTTTGTGAACATTAGTCTTCGAGGTTCCAAAACTTCGAGCTCGTAAGTTAGATGAACTGACAGCAAGTCTCATTAGAGCAGCAGACTCGAAATCTCTGTCCCTTCAGTTCACGAGGTGTGCATTCTTTTCTCTCTTCTTCTTGACTCTTCACTGCAGCGAGTTTTTGTGGTTCTCCCCTCAGTGAACTTTTCAGAGTTCCGCAGACTTTCCGTGGACAACACCCTCACTGCAAAGATTAGTCATACAGTTCTCGCAAACCCCGACGCGTGCTTCTCCTCAGCTGTTGCGGGACCACCTTTGCTCTGGTCAGCAGAAAGCGTTTGATCACTCTTCAGTTGAAAGCACTTTGAAAGGGGGAAACCGAGACGATCGGCGGTGCTGCAAGGATGATGAACTCTGATCAACTAATGAGCAAGCATGACCATCCGCATAGTGAACCAGGGAGAACAAAGATTTGCTACCACGGTATTCCTGTCACGCCTTATTCTAGTGCTAAATCTCCTCATGTGACAATGCCAAGTTGGGAAAAAAAACCGTGTGTACTAGCATTCCTTTCCATTATTCCTGCTAGAGTGGATGGTAGAGGGAAATATGAGATTGTTCACCCATGATTGCCTCTTCGAGCAACCGGAAAAATGCCCGATAGGCAAGACAGATAAAAACATGCTTCAAATTATTCTCAGCAATATATACCGGAAGCAGTTATCCTTTGAAACTTAAAATGCAGTTTGTTTTTAAGCCAACTGCCGCATGCCGAGGTTTGCCACTTTTGTTCCCATCCACAATGGCCTGAAATTTGACATCCATTTTATTGACATGAATCTTCAGTGAGCAAATTGAAACGAAAGGGAAAACAGATTCACGAATTTTCGAATTCACAGAATTCACGAATCCATTCTGGTTTCCACAGTTACATCAACAATGGTTTCCTAGCCATATCAACAATGGTTTCCTCGTTTACACCGACAATGGTTTTCCTAGCCATGTCAGCAATGGGCTTTCATAGCTATGTAAATGCTTTGTATATTTAAATAAAGAATGGCTTATGCTCTGTCAGTTCCATCGAGGGCAGAACTTGTAAAAATTTCTCATGAAAAACCTGAGAAGTACTTCATCTCTTCACGAAGCCTTTCTTTTGGATGAGGCCGTCTTAAAAAGTACATCTCAGACGATCTCTCAAGACAAATTAAACAGATTTTCCTTTTTTTAAAGATCATTTTCTCGTAAAGGCAAAGCTTCGATGAGGTCACCTGTCATTCATGCTCATCCGATGACCGTCAGCCATGGTGCTTTTACAGACCAGGACGGAAACAGGGAAAGAGCAACTTCGTGAAATGGAAGCCGCATCCTTGGTGAAAGAGAGATTGGAGGAGCCGTATCAGGTGTTGAGGGATCACCAGGAAGGAGCGAGCACCAAAGGAGGAAACTCGAAAGTGGTAAATTTCGCAGACGATGGAGAAGAGAGTCACATTCAATTCGGAGGTGCAGTTTGCCCTGCTGCAGGCATTCTATAGGGACAGATGCAGCAAGTTCGACAAGTTCCAGGTCTCCTACTCTTGCGTCACACAGCACTTCTTGACACATTGAGCAATGCCATCTCGAACTTATAGATGTCATCCTTTAACGGAAGAGTTCCTTCGATGAATGCCTGCAGTAAACTCCATTTTCCTTTGCAAAGTTTTTCACCCGGGTGAGCCAGGCCTTTTATTATTAAAATTTTCACAATTGAAAAAATTTTGTAATAGAGTCTTGTTTTGCTTGTCATTGTGTTGATTTGTTTTCCAGTCGGAACACATGTTCCGACTGTCTTGGGGGCACTTGTCCTTACCGACCCGCAGACAGGTAAGGTCCTCTACACGGGCGCGCAGGGGAGGGAACAATGTTTTTTGGGAGGGGAGGAAAGGGAGGGGATCACGGTACGCCGTGAGGAGGCCTCTGCATCCGGTTTCGGATGCGAACAAGTGCCGGCAAATGTTTCTTAAGTCGGCGCCAACGGGAGGCCTTCTCCAAAGAGATGGCTGCCCAGTGGATGGCATTCCGACTGGTGCAGCCTCTCCTTGACGCGGTCCACTTATCCAGGATTCCGCGTATGCAACAGAGCACTGCTACACACCCGGAGGCTGGCATGGTGTCCCGCATCAGGAGTCGAAGTATGTTCTTGGGATCGCCCACCGGAATGTTCAGGATCGACGAGAGTCGATCCCACATCTCACGGAGGGCAACACACTCGATGATTAAGTGGGGGAAGGTCTCTTTGCAAAGTAAATCGCAGCACTGAGTCTTTCCTTGTGCGGAATAAGCTATTCTTTTCTTGAAATCCACTCCTTGGACGCTCAGAATCAACTTAACGCTGTCTTCATCTTCAGCGTAAAACAGTTTTCTCAACAAACTCCAAGCACGTCTCAAGTCATCAAGAGTGTATTTCTTCAAACGGTCCGGAGTCTGGCACCACACCTTTCTTAAAATCACTTTGTCTCTCCTTCTAATATCATCCTTGACTTTCTTCACGATGAGTAGCAGAAGACTAAAAAAATGCTTCCTGGAGAGAATGCTCGAAAAGCGCTCCAGAGTGGGCAGGAAAACGTCGTGCCACGGTACGTTTCGAAAAGTAGCTTCAGTATAAGATATCCATCGCTCCGGATGCTGGCGTCTCCCTTTTCCCTGTTTAACTGAGGTAGCATGAAATACAAGACGTTCACGCTGAGGTGGTCGATGGCATTCCTCATAAAATTTTCCAACTGAAACGTTCTCTGTTGGTAAGTGATCTTCTGCCAAAAATGCTGAAGTTCTAAGTCGTTGTTTTCCATCAGCGACTCACATATACAGCGGAGGGCTTGCTGGATGTCATCTATCATGTGATTCTTCTCTCTACTGATCAGGTACATCCTCCAGTAATCGAAAAGATCGGGCATGCGATGCGTTTCCATGAGGAAACACCACTGGTCGAGTGCAGTCATTTGGTGCCACAAGGAGTACACATATTCCTCTCAGCAGCATCCAGGACGTCCTTCTTGCAGGAGGCCAGTCGGGTTCTTGCTTTGCAGTCTGATGAAGAATGCCATCCGTGAGCATGACGAGAGACATACAAGAGGTGAAGACATGACTTCGAACTCCACAGAACCTTTACTCTAAGTCCCTGCCGCCCAGGCGATAGAAAGCTGTAGAAGAAGAAAGAGATGGGGAGGGAAGGAGCGATTTTCCTCAAGGGATGTGACCAGATTTTATCCCTTTGCAAAGAATTCCGGGTAAGATAAAAAAAAGGAGCGAAGCGCATCGAGTGATCAATGATAGTCTTTTGAGTAGGTGGCATGAAAAACTGCCCCACGGTGAAATGGCACCAAATCTGCCTTGAGCTTCTGCCTTTTCTGATAAGACAGACTCTTTGATCGCAAACGACTGCTTTTATCTTGGAAGCTGTCTCATTTCTCATTAAATTATCAATGACGGGCGCGCAAACACGTAACTTAATGATCCTAATTAAACATGTACTTGTCGAAAGGAATTGTCAGCCACCATTAGAGAACGAAATTCTATCAGAGGCACGTTCCCACCATTTTTTTTTTTTTTTTTGGCTACAGGAAGGACGCCATAATCTGTGGCTTTCATCAGCCACGTCAATCATCTAAACTACTCCTGAAATTGTTGCAAATTCCCTGAGACGTGTGCGCAGGAGGACGAGTGCACGTTCTCCGTGCTCGGTGGCTGCTGACGCGACTCCTTTGGCTGCTGCCTAATCGACCCTCCCGGGGTCCGAAATCCAATTCATATGATGAAAGGGTACACTCGCCGTGGGATCCGAAACAGAACGCACGATCCTAATCCGTCTTAATTACAGAGTTCCGTCGGCTACCTGTCTGCGGCCGAGAGAGCCGCGCTTCTAGGGAGCCGAGCGGAATTTGCACGTCGCTAGTGATGCCACGAGGGGGTGACGATTCCTCGAGTCCCTCTCTCCCCCGGATCAAAGAGAAGGAGCACGAGAGACGCACTGTCTCCTGAGACCGGCTTCGGGAGGGTGCAGTGAGTCACGCTAGATGCTTCCCGGTTATAAATTGCTGCCACCTACATCCTCCTCCCGCGGGAGCAGAGAGTCCGCCGACGTCGCCGAGGTGCTGGGTAGGAAGTGCGCGCACGAGGTGCCGTACTCCCGTGCGGATTTTCCTTCCGAGCTTCGAGCGGCCTGCACGGAGGCCGCGTCCTCCCGGGGCAAAGAAAACGGAAGTCTTCCTCCTCGTGGATTCTCTCGGAGGGGACTCGGAGGTCACTCGTCACCCAGCTCTCTTTCACGGATGTGCGCTGTGGGGTAAGCGTGGCATCTGCGCCGGGGAGCGTGGAAAAGCGCCGTGTGCCATGTGGCGAGGTGGAGCAGAAGCCCTCGGGCGCCTCATTACAGCCGGCTGGTAGAATCAGCGCTCCTGCAGCACCCCGTAATCTCGCAAAGCTGGATGAACGTGCAGACGCTGCCCTCCTCGTGGGTTATGCTCTCGCTGCTGCTGGTGCGGCATCAGCGGCCTCTCAGCGCACCTCGCAGGCCTGCCCGTCCCGAACTGACTTGCGGGAGCACTGCCGTGTGACGACGTCCTCATCGGTGCGCCCACACAGCTCCACCACCTTCCGGAAGGTGAAGTGCAGCCCTTCCTTAAGAGTGGCGGAAATCTTTCGGGGTTCTTCGTCTCTCGCTGTTGTTCTCCCAGCTTTCTTTTTTTTCCTTCAGGTTTTCCTTTTTGGGGGCCTTCCAAGCACTCAACAACCGTTCGCCTGGGGGCTCAAGAAGCTCTTTAGTAACGCCCACTCCACCTGAAGGGACATGTTGACTCTTCCAGTTAAAAGAGGCAACCCTTACTGAACATCCTATGAATCCAGGAAGGCTCCTTAAGAAGGAGTCCGTTCCCCTTACTCTTGACAAAGAACCACGAAGAATACCTCTTCTCTATTCTTTTCGGAGACCCCTGGAGAGGGAGGCTCCATTATTTCTTCTCCCAAGGAAACCCAGAAAGAGTCCTCTCCTGGAATTTCCTCTCCGGAAGGAGTCAGCAAGCGGAGCATTCCTCTGAAGAGAACCCCGAAGGGATGCATCCCCATTTCTCCGAAGAGTCGCTCCCCGAAGTGAGCAGCGAGCTTCTTCACACCTTGGAAAGGCATTAGTTCACCAGCTCTACGGTACAAGATGGGAGGGACGTCCTCAATTGCACAACTGGAGGGAAACCCTGAGTCTCCTTGATTCCTGAAAAGACCCCGGAGGTCAGCTTCCAGTCCCAACCAGCTGACTGGGATATTCAGGGGTTACCGGCTTCGACTAGTGCCGCATTTGGAGCCCATAGGTCAACCAGCGTCATCTTGCGCGGGAAGTCGAACCAACGACCCACCTTTGGTTCCCAGAGTCGATTCTCTTGTGGTGATGCGAACCCGCAACTCAGGCAACAGCCGAAGGGAGGTACCAGGAGTTTCCCATGCACCAGGATTTTCCCAGGTCTCTCATCCAAGTACGAACTGTGTCCGACACTGCTTAATTTCGCCGATCGAGTGAGAGGCGTTTGAAGCCGTGCACGCCCAGGTGCTTCCCCACGCTGGAGTCCCTGAGGATCTTCGAGTCCTTCAGCTCTGGGGAGTTCCTGTGGATCAACTCCCGGCTCACGCCGATGGCTCTTTCCAGCGACCAGGCAGCAGCTCGTCCCCGTGCCAGTCGACCTCCTTGGGTATCGGCAAACCTCCATGCCTGTCGTCACTCTGGATCCGGATGTTGACAGCTTCTTTACCAGCGACATCGACGGAGAAGAACGGAAGTCGCACGGATCTGAAGTGCTCGGAGGCGACTGGAGAGGCGAGTCAGTCGCGGTTAACAGCTCGGAGTCCTCGCGGCGAGAGAAGGCATCGAGGGAGCAGGGGCGCAGGAGGCTGTAAACGTCCTGAGGGAGCGTTTACAGTCGGAGCAAAGATTGGGATGCAGTCGGTGCACCTTCAAGCAAACAAAAAGGAAAAAAGGAAGAAGAAAAAAAAAGGAACGGTCATGCGCCTTCCGTTTTCTTCCTTCCGGAATGTTTACGGAGATCTTACCGGACGCGCACGCATCGTCGCGCGTGGTGGTTGAGCGCAAGCCGGGCGACCGCCCGCTGCAACGTGCCGCTTCCGCCTCCTGACCTGGGATGCTGCTGTCGGGATCGGTCTTGGAGCCCTGAAGCGACATCTGCTCGTTGCCTCGAAGGCCGATCCGGTCCCAGTTTTGCACAGGTGAGTCGTTTCCTCCCTTTTTCCCTCCCCCCCCCCCCCCCTCCCGTCAAGGGTGCTTCCTGCTCCGGTGCAGTCGGGGCGCGCGGTGATCGGTGAGAGGCTTTCCCTTCAGCCGAGCGCCCTCCAGACGCGCGCTGCCGGGAAGGCGCATGTGCCCGACGCCGCGACTATTCAAAGAGCAAAGTGGATGAACCTGCAGCATCAGTTGTCACCGACTGCTTTATCACTACGCTGCTCCTTCGTCTTCCCTCGCGCCAGGGTGTTCCCGCCGCGTCCTGCTTCCGGACCACGGTGAAACGAAAGAGGAGGAGGAAGGAGAAGAGCTGAGGAGGAGCGTACGACCACCCATCCCTCTAAGGTAAGTCTTTGCTCTTTTTTTTTTCGCTTCTCCCGTCTCGCGCTCCTTCCCGAAGGGGACGACGGAGTCTCTCCTACCTTCCCAGCGACCTCTCGGAACCGGTCCGTTTTTTCCTCACTCGAGTCTTCCCTCCACGGGGCGAGCCTTCGGGTAGCCTCGAAGAAGGTCGCCAGGCTACGGAATGCTCACGAGCCAGGGAAGAACGCCCTGAAAGCGGGGAACGCGCTGTCCGAGTCCGGCAATCGATGCGGAATCTCGGCAGCAGGTTGCCCGAGCCTCACTTGGGGATGCGGGACAGTGGTGGTCGGTTCCTCCTTCCCCGCGGCTTGCTGCCGCGGAAGGGTTCCCGGGCGGTCGCAAGAGCTTCACTGCGAGGCGACGAACTACTCGACAATGACTCGACAACAACGCGGCGTGCTACTCAATAATGTCTCCACAACAATGCGGCGCGCTACTCAGCAATGGCGCGACAACAGAGCGGCGCTCTACACAACAATGCCGCTACAGTGCTACCGTCTGCGCGGGAAGAGAGGGAGGGGGAAAGGAAAAGCACATTACGTAACGAACGGTGCGGTGTGCTTTCCTCCCCTGCGTGTGGCTTTGTGGCTGGGATAGGCGGAAGAAGAGCAAGCGCGGCGGCAGCGACTGTCCTCCACCTCACTATCCTCCCGGTCGCTCCAGACCCCTCGCGCTCGGACGGGAGAGACGCCTCTCTGCGAAGATCGGTCGCAGGGCTTCGCGTCACTCGCAGTGCCCCCTGGAGTCGATATTCGCCTTCCTCCCGCTCCCTCTCATTCTCCGTGCTATAAATAGATCTTCGCCGGTGCGGAGCACCCACTAGGCACCCGTCGCGCGCGCCAGCCTCTCCGGCGGTGGAGGCAGCGATGCGGTTCCTAAAATATTTCGTGCAAGCGCACCACGTGACTCGGGGGCCGTCAGCTGAGCGTCATCCCGGGTTGAAAAGATTTATTCCGTTATATATCTTTGGTTATGAATCCAAAAATACCTCCCGAGAGGGGGAGGAGCGAGTTCAGCCCCCGGATCTGCCGAATCGAACCGCTTGGCAGCGGCCCTTCCGAGAGCAACAAAGGAAGGAGGATTTGTCTTTGCGCGCGCGCGCTCTCCATCTCCAGTTTTTAATGAGTTCCCGTTTCCTCCCGAGTTTCCCTCCAAGTCCTGTCGGCTCCCAGCTTTTCCCTTTTTTATTCGTGCGCGTTTCCCTTTTTCTGTTTTTTTTTTTTTTTTCTTCGGCTCCCGTCAGGAGTCCTGCGTATGCCTGCTCGCGGGACGCGGGAGCAGGAAACCCTGAGGTCGCCTATGGCAACAGCTCCGGTAGCACGACCGGCGCTGTTGTTGGATCGCCGGTCACGAGGGGTTGCACGATTGAGTCATCGCGCAACTCGGTCATGCTTGACCTCCGGGGGCGTGGCGGACGCGGCCAGGCTCTTCTGGCGAGGTCGCCCGTCGCTGTCCGACTTGCGCGGTCGCCGGATGGCGTCAGCGACCGCGAGCCGCTAGCGCGGCCGTTGCGAGAGACGTGACACATCCTGCACACCTTTCCCAGGGTCACGTGACTCGTCCTGTCCGCCAATCGGTTCCTTTGGTCTCGAGAGGCAAGCACCAGCCCGTGACCTCCGCACGCAGGCATACCAGCCCATTTATTTCCAATTGGCGAACATGAAATGTGAAACAATCAAAAATGTAATAAGAAAGGGAGAGGCGTCGGGGTGCGTAAGCTTCCCTGGAGGCTGGTCGGGGTGGATGAGCATGGTTTCGCGAGTGTCCCTATCGGTAAAGGACGGAAGGCAGGGGCTGGAAATGGGACTGAGTCACCGGCTACGACCGGGTCTGCCTGCAGTTGTCCTTACGCCTCATCTTCTTTAAGTCGTCTTGAAACGGTAGTGACTCCAGAGCGGGAGCGGAAGGAAGAGACTCTCCTCCCGACTTTTCGAAGGACCAAGCGACTCAGCTGCCTACACCAGCTCGACGCTCACCTCTTTGCTCCTCCAAGTGCCGATGGGGAGCTCTCGAGAGCGACGCGGCGTCCCACCACACGCACTGGGGTTGCATCAGTCGGTGCAGTGGCTTCGAGACTGGCCCGTGCTCAAGTGAGAAACTTCCGCTACGCGGAATATGAGCTCCTGAGCTTCCAGGTCAGTCCGGGTCCGTTGGTTCACGTGCGCAATAAATAAGAAGCGAAAGAGCAGGCTGGTAGGTCAGGAAGCTCTCTTCCTACCGAGCGCACACCAGTATGCATCACATTGATGAGCCCATCTGGGAGAACTGGAGGAATAGACGGGACGGGACCGTGAATAGGGGGTGAAAAAAAAAGGATGGATAAGTGAATTCACTGAAAATCGGCCTGTGCGAAGCCCGGCTACGCTGCGTGGCTTCAGCGTGCGCGATCAGGATGGCACGCCCAACCGTGAGATCTAAAAATACACGGCGAGCGATTTGAAACCGGACCGTCCCGAGTCCGACCTGACGAGGTGGCGAGGACGTAGAAGAGTGAAGGTACCCGAATGCTCACGATCGGGCCGGTTTTCAGTGGCGAGATCTGGTGAGGGTCGCGTTGGGCGGCACCGGGTCCGCGGGCCTCCGCATACGATCTGGGAGACCCCGCGCTCCCCTAGGCAGGGAGGCAGCCAGGACCACGGCCTCGTCGTCGCAGTTCCAGCAGTAGCTGGGGTGCTGCCCGCTTGTAAGCTTCGCTGGCCTGACTTGGCCTCGGAAAGGAGGGCCGAGACCATAATGTTCGAGAGGGAAGGCCTTCCCGGCAGGCTTATCACTGAGGCGCGGGAGCCCACGAAATGCGGAGGGAGACTCGAAAAATGATCCCAAGGCATCGCAGTCTCTCACGGTCTTGTACCCTGAGGAGTAGCTCGTCGTCGCGCGGCGATGCACTACGCAACAATGCGACGCGCTACGCAACAATGCTGCCTGCACGGGGAGAGAGGAGTGTCCATGGAAGGAGAAGTGCGTTTCCGGAACGGCGCGGTGTGCGTTGCGAGCGTCTGACCGAGGAGATGCGAATTTCTCAGTCCGGCGGTCGCCTCGGATTTCGGCGTGCTCTCGGCACGGAGAGGGGGACAGCTGCCCCAGACGCGGAGACGCAGCATCGCGTTTTTCGGGAGCGCATCCGTGGCGGGGGCAGCGGCGTCCGATGATTTCCCATTTAGCTAATTGAGGGGGCTTGGCGTGTAGGGATTTGCATGTCGCCTGCTGAACATGGAGGAGGAAAAAATCTGGGAATTTACGACGTGCATCCCGTGCCGGACTTTCGGAATCCCACGGAACAGGGAGGGGGGGGGGGGAATGGAATTCCATGGGCTGGGTAGAAGCGCTACGCCCTGTAGAGATACGGGCGACGGATTTCCCTGCCACAATCCGGGGAGCGAAGGAGGACGGAGGTCCTGCAGGCGCGGTGGGGTCTCCGGCGTCTGCTTGGGAGGGTAGCCTGGCCCTTCCTTTCTCGCTAAGCGCCCTAGGGCACGCCCGTGCCTGCCCTTCTCAGGAGACGAGGAGTAGACGTGGTCACCCAGTTCGTCTGGTAGCCGACGTGCATCCGATTCGAAATCCCGACGGGGCGTAACGAAAACGCGGGACGGACCCTCCATCCCCCTCTCCCTTCCGCAGGCAGGCGCCCGTTTGCAGGTGTCGCTGTTGCAGCCGGCGGAATGACCACGAATCGAAAATGGGATCTCGCGTCCCAGATGCGCGGAGCCCTTCGTCGCTTCACAGGCGCCTCGCTGGCGCAGGTCCCAACGAACTCCTCGGACGACCTGGAAAGGACAGCATCCACTTCGCCGAAGGTGGTTTTGACATCCGATCCCAGGAATCTGCAGGTCGCACCTCCCGCTTTTCTTGGTCCGTGAGGGAACTACGGATGAGGCTTTTCCGGAGGTGCTCCGAGCCTTGAGATGCCGTCCTGGTGGACCGTCTGGAGGTTCGTCTCTGTGGCGACTTTTCCACCTGCCTCCTCGCCGCCTCCCTCCGATTCCAGCAGGATCCGGGAGAGCGTGGCCTCCTGGAAAGGGAGAAAGTCGGAGTTCCCTCAGTTTGGACGGAGAGCGCGCGCGCAAGCTATCGCGCTTACGATGGAGCGGCCCTCGGGGAACGCACGTGGCTCGGCTTTTCGCCCGGCCCCACGCGCAGGGACGCTTTTCTCTGGGAGAAAAACAAATAAATAAAAGGTAGGCAGACAACCGGGTGGGGCAGTTCGCGGAACAAAAACAGCAGAGAGAAAAGTTCATAGGGAGGGTCCACCGACGCGCGGTTACTGAAGAGGTCCCGAGCGGGAGGGAAGGAGGGGAGGTAGAATGAACAAACGATGGGGTGGAAAGTGGGGCGGGGTGGCGTGGGGTGGAAAGTTTCCGTTAGCGGCTCGTCGTTTCTTCCCGGAACGGGCGCAGGATGCCGGCCGTCTCGGTCTGGAATTGCTCTTCAGGGTAAGGGATGCCGCATGCGAGCGACCCCGTCGCGCGGCGGACCGTGGAGGTGGGCGAGGATGCGGCATCATCGCCTCCGGGCGGGGGAAGCTCCCGAGGCATCCCTCCTTCAGATTTCCGGGATTTTCATACAGGTTCTCCGGGGCGTTTGTTCATCAACTACAGGCAATACGGAGATGGTAGCACATTGGTCCTATCGAGTCCAGATAATGAGGAAGTTGCCCAGCATCCAGTGCATAGATCGGAGTGGGTAGTTAGGATAGCAGAGGGGAAGCGAGGAAACGAAACAAAAATAAAAGTAGAAATGGGAAGAAACTCATTCCTCTGGGAGCCGTCCTCCGCATTTTTTCGACAATGCCGGGAAATTCTTCTTCATCATCAGGTGGGGTCATCTCGTTGTCCTCCGCAAGAAAATGTAGGGCGAAGAGGATGGCTTCCCTAGCGCGGCCTTCGCCTCCGGCGTCGGCTAGACTTCTTGGAGGACTCCACAGCCCATCGATGGCGTGTATGGTGGCGAGCTGACGACCCGGAGAGAGTGGGGCGGGGCTGACCTCCTCCCGTCCAGCATGGTCCTACTCCAGAGGGAGAAGCGAAGACCTCAATGACGTGAATGCCACGCTACGCGAACGCACCCAGCCGACCGAATTCCCGGGTGACAACTGCAGGAAGAGAGCGCGCGGGTGGTCTTTTCCCGTCCCGCTCGCGAGGAAGATGATCCTCCGGGACCAGAAATCAGGGTTCAGCCAGCGAGGTATCCTGCCGAGCGATCGTCAGGCAGATGAGTTCGTGCGGCCGATGCATCCAGCATCCCGGAAAGATGCATGCGTGCGCGATCATTCCAGCCCCGCATCGTCTTGCAAGGAACGCAAGAGGCGTCCCGGGATGAGCAGACTTCTGCGACTCTCTTCCCGTCTGCATTTCCCGGGAGATGCGAATAAAAGGTTCTAATTTCACGGAAGCGACGTCAAAGTAACGGTAGTCGTAACGGTGATTGCTCTGATTGTTCCAGGATGAAGAGTTCCAGCAAGATGCTGGGAGATGCTGACGCACAAGATAAAAAAAAGAAAAAAAAGTAAGAAGGAGGAGGAGGAAGGGGGGGGATTAGAAAACCAGGAAAGAGGAAGGAATAATTTTTCATCCCGCGATTCCGTGCAGAGAAGCCTTCGCGTGATCGAGGAAACACTTTCATCCCGTTTTCTGGAAAGCCTTCGCCTTCTAATGGAAATACTTCCCGTACGGTGCCCCCAGAGCTCACGACAGGAAGCGCATCCGTTCAGGGAGCCTGCAGTCCGGGTTTCGCGGGATCGGTCTCGGCTGGGCTGATCGAAGTCCTTGAGCACGTCCAGACCGCGGCCGCACGCCCGCGCTGGCGGCCGCTGAGGTCTGGGGTCTCTGCTCACGCTAGGCGCTGAGCGTGGCGGGTTGGAATCCCGCCCGGGGAAGAATCGACGACGCTGGAACGAAGGGGTGCATCGTGGGTTTTCGGATCCATTCCTCAGCGTGACGCTGGTCGGCTTGCAGGCTTCGGGAGAGGCACTGGCCGAAGCCGGGAACTGGATTCCCCCTTTGCTTCTGGCCGGAATTGGAAGTTGATCCTCCGATCTCCTTCCAGGAATCGAGGGGCCCTTCGGGGTTCCCCTTCGCTTGAAAAAATGGAGTTAGCACCTCAGAAGGTCGCGGCAGCGAAGGAGAGAACTCGAGGGCAGTGCGTGGGTTCCGCTTCCGCGGCAACCCCTTTGAGCCCCCGCTCGCAGCTTCGCCCCCCAGTAGGACGGTGAAGGAGACTCAGGTGCCGGAAGAACGGCCAAGCGAATCTCGAGATGCAGTATCTTAAAAGCGGACCGTTGGAGCGCTTGTTTATGCTTTTTCTTGTATCCCGAAGACACGCTGTGAAGTCACCTGGGGAGGTCACTCTGACGTCGCGTGGATTTTCAAGTCGAATCGCGCGGAGTGGGCGCTCGCCGCAAGCTACTGGCTCATCCGAAAACCCGTGACGTCATCCGGAGGAACCGAAGCGGCGTTTGTCGGTAACGGCTGCATCCCCCTTCGCGCCTGAGAGACTCTCGGAGGACGCAAGACCGCGTTCTGGCGGCGTAGCAAGCGGATTGCTGCTCAGGAGCAGACGGGAAACGGCTCCGACTCTCGTCCTCAGGCGTCATCGCTCGTCACAGCACAGGATATTCGGCAGTACCGGCACCTCTAGCTGGAGAAGGATCGGGAAGAGCGCACGGGGGCGCTGCCCAGAGCAGCCGTGCACCGCGCACCCTTCCGTGTTCCCGAGCGAAATGCAGCGCCCGCGGAAATCCCAAGGTCATCCCTGACCAAGATGTAGCGAGCTCTCTCATCAGAGTGTGGAGGAGTGGGTGTACTCATTGGGAATACGGAGAGCCTCGCCCTGTAGCTGGATCCTGGGTCACGTGGCCGTTCTCCTCACACGTAGACGAATACACGCGTTGTTGTGCAAGGGTCGCAGGTCCAGAAACCAACGGGCAGGTCGATTCCTTCGCTTGGATGGGGCGGTCATGCTTTAGAGCATTCTGCTGTTCCAGGACTCACCTGTGCTTGCAGCAGCTTGCGCACGCCAAGTCCCACAGGAAGCAACGAATGCAGCGAAGAATCGGGTCGTTCGCGTGAAGTTCATTCCGCCGGGTGCACCGGTGCACTTGGTGGGCGAAGTCGTTTCGGCTGCCCAAGAACGACAACAGACGGTCCATCGCTCCGCCCTCACAGCCTCCTTCTCGCTTTCTTCGCTTCGGCATCGCCGACTTCCAGGATCACCGTCGAGCTGGCAGTGGCGCGCGCGGCTTCTTGAAGGAGGGTGTTTTAACTAGCGCAGTCTCCGCGGCCACCAGTCACACCTCCAACGGCCCTTACGATGCTTCAGCAGGTTCCTGGAGCGAGAAAGAAGCGATCGTCAAGCCTACACATGCCGCGACCTTCGGGATTCCCAGCTTCTGCTGAGATACCCATCGCATCCCACTGCTACACCTCTGAAACTCTGGGTGGGACCGCAGGGTGGTCGGTTGCAGTTTGGAAATCTTTCCAGGTCCGCTTTACACTCAGCCCCGCCTCCTTGCATCCTCCTCAGACTTCACCTTCACTACCTGCGCTCCAGAAAAGTTCAGGGTCCCTCATGCGTGTCCAGCTGTTTGCTTCTGGCAGCAGTCAGGAAAATATTTCTTGCGCAGTCGGCCATCCAGGCTCGTGCGCGCGATGGTTCATGAAAGATTTTGGGCAAAGGGCACTTTATCTGTATTTCCATCAGATCTCCTCGGATTCTGCTTCTGTGTTCTTTTTGAGACCCCGAGGGCGCTGTCCTGACGACGATCGCGGTCGTCCTTTCGCTGGCGGGTTGTTCCTGAGGACGCTGTGTGAGTCCGTGGAGAGACGGAGGAGGGTCTTTTACCCTTCTGTGTCATCCTCTTCCTTCTGTTGTCCTCCTATGGTTCTCATCTTTTCCTCCTGTTCTTCCCTTACTCAACCTTCTTCTCCTCCTTTTCCGTTGCTCCTCTCTTCCTCCTCCACCTCTTTCTTCTTCCTTCTTCCCAACCCAAGTAGAAATCGTCTCCAAGGTCAGCAAGATGTGCCGTCTAGGCGACGGAGGGGCCAGACAGACGATCTGAAGGCTCCCTCGAGCAGTCGCTCTGCCGCCGCTGAAGCGCACGCGGGATCCATCCGCTTGCAGCGAGTCCCGCCGGCGGAATCTCCGGGGAGACGCGGCAGTCGATACTCTCGGGGCGCGGTGCTTCGGTGACATCCTGGCGCGTTTCGCAAGCGCGGGCTGTGCGAAGGGCTCGTCTGTCTCCGAGCTTCCGGGATGTTCCTAGCGGAGAGACAGGTCGAAGGATTCCCTGCAGTGGAGCATCTAGTCGGACTACGGGAACGCTCTGTCGGAGATGGCGCGTGCGGTACGACGAAGATGAAGAGATAAGGTTCGGGAATGCTGGGGTGCGGAGGAATAACGCGGGATGTAAAAAGGCCGAAGATTGAAGGAAATGAAGATGTAAACTTCAGGAGGGGCAGTCGGTCGGAATGGGCATCGAAATAGTATCCTGGGAGATTCCCGATAATCCAGCTGAGCAGGAAATCCCGTTGATCTTGGAACTGTGATCTCAGAAGGAGATGATTTCTACTCCTCTTCCTCCTCCTCCTCCTACCGTGGGGTCGAAGAACGATGCGCCGAAATCCCATTCTAGTGGTCCCGTGCTGACAACAGGCATTAGAAGAACACCGGCGGAGCGTTTGCTGCACTGCGGTCGAGAGGGTTATCCCATCGTGGGTCGCGTGCGCTGCGCTGGCAGGGTTCTCGGGATCGGTTCGATGGGGAAAAATCCGTTAAGCTGGGAGAACGCAGGGAGTTGGCGCAACTCCCGCTACTGGCAGGCCGCCCGTCCATGCTCTCAGAGATCGCAGAACCCTCCGCCTATGAGGGGAAAAGGAAGAGGAGGGAGGGCGGAAGAGAGTTGGCCGGAAGATGCCGCCGTCAGGCTGCTGAGGATCTGCTGCGGGTAGCGTTTTCGCAATGACGACCGCCGCGTGGCTTGCCGGTTTTGTGGAACCTCTCCATTCCGCCGTGCCGTCCTTACCTCCACTCCGGATGATTTCCCGGAGGCTGGGGCGGGGTTCGCGGCGTCTCGGGGACTTGTCATCGTTCAGGAGAAGGCGCCGGAGGTCCGTCCGGAAAGACAGGCAGAGAGTGAGAGTGAGAGCAAGTGAGAGCCTACGCACGCGCCCTGCTCTCTGTCCTTGGGGTACCACGGGGAAGGGACCCCTGCGCACCCTTCCATCAGAAGGTCCCCTTCTTTCCAGATGACTCCTCCTGTCTCCCGCGCGACGGGGTCGCTCGCATGCGGCGTCCCTTACCCTGAAGAGCAATTCCAGCCCGAGACGGCCGGCATCCTGCGCCCGTTCCGGGAAGAAACGTCCGGCAGTTTTATCGCGATTCCAAATCCCCGAACCCTTTGACAACGACCCTCCTCTTGTCCAGTCCGGTAACTGCTCCTTTCATGACCGTTCTCCCTGCTCTAGTCAGAGGGTCCCATGGGGGGGGAAAGGTCCCACGGCTGAGCTAGCGACCTACTCCAAACACCCAGAGCCCGAAGTCTTCCCGCTGGCGGTCTTCGTCTCTTTTCCTCCAGGATGCTCCGCTCACGTGAAGCGACGAGTTGTGTGGTCACGGTGGGGGCGAGTTCACCCAGGGAGGACGGACATGACTCTAAGGATCCGCGGAAGGGAATGAAGCGACCGCGGAGAATCGGCCTCTTTCTACTCGTCGTCTTTCTGGAGGCGCTGGCATCCCGAGTCTTCCCGGATGCTCCCGGTCACCTTGGTGGCCGGAAGATGGCGCCCTCCGCGAGCAAGAAGGCCCTTGCTGCAGTGCTCCCTCCCGCCCTTGCGGTCGTTCCTCTTTTTCCTCTTTTCTTCCTCTTCCTCCTCCTTCTCCTCCTCGTCGTCTTTCTGGAGTCGCTAACACCGCCCCGAGGTGTCCACTACTGGAGCAGCCATGGAGCACAGCGGTGGAAGATATCGCGGCTGCTTGCGTCTGTTTCCGAGCGGCGTCCACTCTCGGGAGCGCCGAGGCGAAAGATTCCTTTATCGCCGGTGCAGCCGCATCTCGCATCTCGATGCAAGTCCGCCTCGAGTGACGGCGGTTCCCTATCCAATGCTGGTTCTTGCGACGGAGGATGTTCGTCCCGCAGGAGCGGCGGGATTTGCTCGGCGCACGCTTACAACCGTTCGGTCGCCTAGGAGACTCCTCTCCCGCACGTTCGAGCGAGGCCAGAAGAAAGATATGCGTCCCGCGTGGCCCCGCGAGAGCAAGGCGGAGAGACAGAACCCCTTAATCGAATTCCTGGATGCCGGAGAAATTCTCGCTCCGCACGAGGAGGAGGAGGAGACCGGGATCAGCGCTATGAGCTGAGGTTTCCTCTGGATGTCAGATGACGAATCGAATTTCGGGATGCCTTCAGGAAACCTCGGGGACGGCCTGCGAAGAGGCAGTTTCTAAGGGGATCTCCTGAGAGCTCCGGAAGTAGGGGAAGTCGGGGAGACACCTCGCAAGTGCCTACGGGCACCATCCACGCATGAGAGAGAGAAAAAAACCGCAGGACGGGGCGCTGCCCTAGCTTCCGGAATATGCGGATGGTGGACCTCTCCGTTCCTCGACTTTCCAGGCGGCGCTGACCTCGGGTGCTCCACGCAGCGAGCTGGAGCCGAACTTCCCAGATGGTCGACTTCGCCTCCGGACGAGGGAAGCGGCAGGGATCGCTGGAACCCTTTCTGGCTCCAGAAAAAGCCATCGTTTGCATGGAAACAAGTTCTGGGCTCGAGATCTGCCTGGAAAATAGAGGGGGGGGAGGAGTCGCGGTCTACCCTGGAGTCGACCCCTGCCGGTGTCATCGCCGCTGGACTAGTCACTTGCGACCTGGTCGTACCGCACGCCAACCTACATGGGCAGGGATGAATGCCCGGCGCTCCCAACGCCCGCCGGGAGAGGGGGGGAAAGGGAAAAAAAAACAACAAAAAAAAATAATGGGAAGAGTGTCCTCTGCGCCCGTGCAGAGGAGACTTTTGGAGCGCGTTCAAGAACGCGCATCTTCGTCGTCTCTCCCATCTCTTGGCTCCCGACACGTCCTTGCCTCCTCCTGGAAGGGAAGGCGGGCACGGTGGCAGTCTCTGATCGCGGATGGACCGGACTTTTCCCTCTTGCCACCTCTCTCGTCAACGTAGTCCCAGCTCGGAATGCAGGAGAGCCGATGCGGGTGGGCCAAGTCCGTGGGGTTGCCGGTTCCCTGCCAGCGTGCGCGCCCGTGGCGCTCTACTCTGTTCCCATGGCAACGGAGGGAAGGGGGAAAGGCAGCCAGAAGGACCGACAGTGGTGGAGGCAGGGAGGAAGACGGAAGAGATGACCTTCCGGCCGCCTCCCTGGACGCTGCGGATGGCTCCGGAGGGCAGGGAGGAAGTTTACGAGGTACCTGCGAGTCACCGCCGCGTCGTCTGCCCGCTGGCGCTCCTCTGTCACGGAACGAAAGCCGCTCGATTGGCAAGGGGTCATCGCCTCTCAGACCCTTCCTGCGCACAGACGGATGTTCCGATCCTTAAGAAGGAGATGCACCCACGGAGGGGGTAGCAGTGTCGTTTCTTGCAGCCGCGCGCGATTCGGGGCAGGAGAGTGTCTCCTGCCCATCCAGTCGACCCCGTGCTCCCAGGGCGTCGCCGGGCATCCGCCCTTTCCCCGCATGTACACGCGCAACCCATGCAGCCAGCAGCAAGCTCATCTTCCATCGCTCGGTACAGTGTCCCGATTGAGGCGACCCGGAGATGTGCCACTGCCGCCACGATTCGGGAGATCTGGAGACGGCAGCTGCATCAGCAGGCCGCCAGCCCACTCTGTGAGCACCCTTGGCCGAACCTCTGATTCCGGATTTCTCTTCATCCCTTCAGAGCCGAGGAGCTGACGGCCGGCTGCGTCGTCTCGCGCTTCCTTCCCGTGCCCGAGCGTTCCCGAGCCGGGGGAACGTTTCCAGCCGCGAGGTCACGACGGGCTCACCTGGCCGCCCACGACGTGGGCGGCCAGGTGAGCGCCTGCGGAGCCGACGGTCAAGTCTCAGCGCTCTCGCTTGCCTGTCGGCTCATGTTATTTGTTTTTCTTCGTTTTCCCCGCGCTAGAGGCTCAACATCAGCTTCCCACGGAAGAGGACGAGCGGGTAGTTTTCTCCCTTGGGATGATTGCGTCCATTTCTCAATTCTCGGGAGAAGGAAGTCGAAACTTTTTATTCTTGCGCTCGAAGTCCGGGCACTTGAGCCTGGAGATAAATCCAGGGGAGCACAGATGCGGTCCTCATCCCGTCGATCGCACGCGCTGCCTCGCTTCACCTATTCCGTCTTCCCCGCGAAGACGCCTTTCGTGTCTTTTTTTCGAACCTTCTCCCGCTTTGATGAACTTCGCCCTCATTACTCGCTGCAATCCGTTCGCTTGACGGATGGTACGAACGAGCGCTTCTCCGGAAGGAGGGAACTCTCCCGATTTATTTCGCGATGTCCCAGAGTTTTTGGCAGCACGATCACCACCGCACGTGACCGCGAGAGGGGACTTCTCTTCTGCTAGTCGAAACAGGGAAGAAGATCTCAGCATGCGGAGGCGGAGATACGGGGCGGCCTCGGGACGGAAGCTCCAAGGACGCGTGTGCTCTAGTCGGTTCGGAGTTACTGAGTGCGCGGAGGGGCAAAGCGAGTCAAGACCATAGCAGTCTTCGCCGCGCTCGCGCTCTGTCCTTCTCCCTCCTGTCTTGATGACCCTCACCCTTCTCACCTTGGGAGACCCTGGATCCGGATAGGGACGGGAGTCCGCTCCAGGGATTAACTCATCCTCGATGGTCGTGAGACGTGAGTCGCGTGAAAGGCACGGGAGCGAGCGTGGGCGCCTGTCGCTCGACACGAGGCAGTTCCACATTCCAATATGGTGGATCCTGCATCTGCGGTTCTGCTTGCGATGCTCAGTCTTCCTGACAGAAAGGAAGTCGAGTCCGGTTGGTGTGGATGCATCCGCTATCCGAAAGTCGAGGGCGCTTTCTTGAAGCGTGAGCGTTCAGCGAGCTTTTGGATCATCCAGCACACGGAGGGATGACGCAGAAACCGGGTCACTTTCGGTGTTCATCTTGGCTGGCGCAACAGCCATTGCGTCGCCCTCCGCAAAACCGAGAACGAACTCGGATCCACATGGTAGAATTTCGGTAGACGACCTACGGCCTTTCGCCCCGCGCAACTCCAAGTGGAGGCTTGTTGTGGGTCCGCCGCAGCGGTGAAAACCCCTCGTGCTCAGAAGAAGGTCGCGGGTTCGAATCTTGCAAATGGAACGTGTCCGAAAGGTCCCTCTGCTCTTACACGCCCTCCGGTTCCGACTCGAGCAGCGACAAAGCTGGAACGCTGCGGTGGAGCTTTTCGAAGCGTCCTCCCACGCACTTTCTCGTGCAACTCGGGAATCTCCTTAGGGGTGAGAAAACTTCTTCCAGCGGGAGCGCCTAGGTTGCGCGCCTTCTGTTCTCCGATCAAAGCGGAAGGAGCAAGAAGGTGTGTCGTATGACCATCCTTCTTCCTTGCCGAGGACAGTTCCGAATCGGAGAGAACTGAGCTCTGCCTCCGCTTCCCGCAACGCCTCCTCACCGCCTTTGAAGAGTTCCGGCTTTTGTGCTGGCTGCACCCCCGTGAAGCGGAGTGCGTCGGACGACGAGGCAGGTGCTCCAAACCGTCGTCTCTCTCCCTCCCTCTAGAAGCCGAGGAGTCGGTTCGTTTTCCTCGGAGAGACTGGCGTTTCTCCAGCGGGAAGTCATATTCCTGGCAACCCTGAACGAGCGAGTAGTGGTCACCAGGGGTCATGCGTTCAGGTTCTTTGAGCTCCTCGAACCCGTGAAGACGTGTGCGTGACTGCACCTGCGGCCTGCGGCACTGCTAAACGAGCTGCGTGTGCGCACGCGAGTCAATTTTTCGCTCAGCGTCCAAATGAGCGTTCATTTGCTCGTCTGGAAGGACGCTGGACTTGTTTCCTCCTTCCCAAATTCTTCCTTATTCTGGAGGGAGCGCTGTTTTGCAAGAGGTTTTGCGGACCAGGGAAGGCTTGTCAATATGGGGGGCCTTGCTGGGATCACCCGTTCAGGTCAACGCAAGCAGTTGACCCCACTCGATTGCTGTGGATAAGCCCTCACCCCCCATTCCGACTCTGGGTGATTTCCGCCGTGACCCGTTTTAGGTGTGTCCAGCGTCCTGGCAGTGTTTCTTGATGATTTCCCTTCCTGTTTCGTTGTCACGCCGACATAATGCTGAATTTCAAGAGCTGCATCCCTGGCTCGAGGCCACATCGAAAGCCCCGGTCCTTCGACCCAAAATTTCGGATTCTCGGACAGCGTGAAACGTCGGGAATTGCAGCATCCGTGTGGAAAATGTGACGCTCATCTCTGCTTGGTTTCGAGGCTCAGTTGGTTTTAGAAGCAGAGCCGCGCGATGTCCTCCTCCGAATTCCTCTGATGTTTCCCTTGGCATATGATCCATAGGAGTCACTTGTGGGAAGATATCTAATCCCCTGGGGGCTCATCTTCCCGTTCCTCGATCGCGGAGTCCCTGGCTTCGCTACTGTTTCGTGGTAAAATTGCAGCCTCAAGCCGCAGGAGAGCTTCAAATCAGGAGCTTAAATCAGGAGACCCCTTTTCCCTGCCTAATGTGGTCCCGTTGATAATTAACCACGCGCCGTACCTAAAGAGGCCGCTGTAGGGGATTCGTGGGCTCACATGGAACTCGCATTCCTGTTGATGATCAAGAAATCGCAGGTGACGACGCCCGGCCTTGTCGCACGCCGCCACCAATGGTTTGTTCCACCGCCGCGGGAGGCAACTGAGAGCGTTGCTCCGAGCGCACACGTTTCCAAGGTGCCTGGTGCATCAGCGGCGACTGCTCTGTCAGTATCGCGATGTCGTTCCTGGTTCAGCCGAGCTGGTGTTGCTCAGCGTAGCTGTGTGCTCTCTTCTTCACACATGCTGATGTGGAGCTTCCGCAGAATGGCTTCTTTGGCCACCTGCCACCATCGAGGGGACTTCCAAATGACCACGATGTTCTTCATGTGGCGTGTCACGGCCTGGCAACTCTCACACCTGCCTTACAATGTGATGAGACGTGGAGCATCAGAGTCTCATCGAAGAGCATAATGACATGCAAAAGGAAGAAACAAAATCACAGATGAAGAGGGAGATCCTCCAACTCGTACCATGGTGCGTGGTCCTTAGGGGTGGTTCCTAAGGGTTGTCCCCTATCTGGAAGAGTTACACACTCACTCTCGGGTGGCGTGGAGCAGTGGCAAAGAGCTTCGTAAGCCCCTAGGCCTCGTTGTTCAGCAATCAGAGGATCGATAAAAAAGGAAACCTGGGAAGAAAAGATGCTGGGGAAACAGGAAACAATCCCCAAATGATTTCCCTCATGTCTTCAGAAACATTGAAGCACTTAAAGTTGGGCAGCAGGAGGATTTAAATCGGTGGAGGATGAGCACGCGAGGGACAAGGACAGGCATTTGATTCGGTCCACCATCTTCTTGGATATGGATGCAAATTGAAGCCAACGGGACCACAGTGTGTCGATGCACAATTGCGACCTCTTCTTACCACTCTCCTTAAAGAGAGGGAAGAGGCGGAAAACGATCGATGCGTCCTTCTTCGCTTCCTTAGCGACTCGGAGATGTGCTACCAAGAGGCATAATGGACCTGCGCTCCTTGACTGACGGAGTAACTGGGAGCTGGTCACTCTCTAGCCGTTCCATCCCCCAGAGGGAACTCTGATCCGATCCGGTGCTCCAGGAAGAAGAACGGGCGATCCCGGCATGCCCGGTGCGTGCGATAAGCCATGGCCGGAGAGGAGAATTCAAGGCAGAAGGGCACCAAGAATGAAGTCACCTCTTCCCTCCCCCCCCCCACTCTTAAGAAACATTTTCGCTCATTCAAAGAAATGCCGGCGGGATCGATCTAAGGGCCATCCAGCTGAGAGGTGGCGCGTGCTCCATCATGCGCCACCTCTCAGCTAGATACGTGCCGGGCCCGGTAGCCTCAACCTCGTCAGCAAAGAACAGGCCAGACTGATTGCAGAACGTCCAGAGGAATTCTCCTGTCTTCGGGTGTGCTCGTCAGCATCCTTTGTAGATGACAGATGTGAATGAGTCTCATTAAGAACACTTGTCACACTGGTGGAATGGGCTGTTGGTGTTGCAGACCGATTCTTCTTCGAAACGCTGTTTGCCGCTCGTGAAGATTGGGGAATGAGGGGAAAGAAGAGTCCAGCATCGAAGTGATGCATCTCCTTTTCTGTCAAGCTATTGGCTCTTTCGTCTGGTGCTCGTTCTCACTGAGAAAAGACCTGCACCCTTAGCTCCCTTCTTTTCTTGAGGAAAAAAAAAAAAGATTGTTCTGTGGACTCAAGAGTCACTCTCCAAAGCAAAGACCAAGGTTTCTCCTGCCCTGGAATCTCAAGAGCAAGGGGGAAGCGAGATTTTCAAGGAAAGATGCTGGCTGCTGCCGAGACGTGAAGAGATTGACTTCGCACGTCTCGAGGGTGCCTCGTGCCGTCCTAACCCTGATGGTCATTTCCGAATTAATCTTGAGGCTGTCTGGCAGAGGCTTCTGCTGAAAGAAGACCTACCACCTTGTCCACTTGCAGGTCGTCTTTTCGTCGGACGAGGTCACGATTCATCGCGACCAATGTGTCCGACATGTCTGCTCTTGTTCACTGGAGGAGAACTGGAAGACCAGCTGACATTAGGTGCGAGAATCCACTCCTCTCCAGGTGGTCCTGTAGCCTCTGCCGTTTGCAAAGAGGAAGCTGCCAGCCTTGCGCTGCGAGATGGATTGCGAGGAATCCACGCTGATGGCACTTTCCTCTCGGGACTGGACACTTTGGGATGTGAGAACACCAGATGGACTTCAGTATTCGTCACCGGAGAGGAAGAGCATGCAGAGGCCATTGTACACGAGTTGCGTCCAAGACAAACGACTAAGAGAAAAAGCGGTTTGGCCCAGAGCTGACAGATGCTGCTGTGAAAACTGCGAATTCCCTGGAGGGAAAGTTGCATCCCGTCCGGAAAGCTGTTTTCGCTTTCTTACCTCGAGAGTACGCGCGAGAGCTCCCGGGGGACTCCGGAAGGCGCATGTGTCACCGCTTCTGGCTTGGTCTGGTGGCGCCGAAGCGTTCCGCGAAATCCGCCTCTTTTGGGAGCATCCCTTTTTCATCTTCGCCTGCTCCCCTGGTGTCGTTCAGATTCATTCGCCTGGGCGCCTTCGAGAAAAACGCTTTACGCACCCCACTCTATGAGAGCGAAACCATGGTTACGCTCGCGCTCGTATGCGCGTGAGCAGTTGGCTGCTGCTCCCCGGGGCACGGCGCCGTCCTTCCTGCGGCTCTCCGGACCGCCCACGATGACGTGGAGCTCCGAGGACGCGGGCGTTCCAGGATGTCTCTGCGGAAACTCGCGCTCCATGGCCCGTCTTGCAAAGGGCCGCTTCCTGGTTCACGCGAGGCGCGTGAGGACGAATCTCTTGGGTCCCCTTCCTGCTGCCAAGGAAATGAGGGAGGAGAGGCGGACTCAGAACTTCCGCTCCTTTTTGCGGGAAAGAAAGGAACCGGAGAGAACGTCCCTCAAACACGCCATTGAGCGCCATCTGCAGACCCCCCCTGGTTTCCTTGGCAGCAGCAGGAGGAGGAGGAGAGCCACTCTCTGAACCGGGCCATCGCAGGATTCCAGGTACTCGAATCGAAGAGCGAAGAGCCCTGAGACTCCGTACGTCCGCCAGGGAATCCCTCTTGCCCAGCCAGAGAGAGCTTTACCTCGGAGATCCGTCGCTTGGACTCGGCGCCGTCATGTGCTGCGGTCTCTCGGGACCGCTGGCTGGATGCGGTTTTTATCCGACTTCCGCTCACGACGAAGATCTACGACTGGGAGCGCCACACCTGTTGCAGGCCGACCTCTTTCCAGCAACCGGCATCTCCTGCTTCGGCTTCCGCCTGGGAAAGGGGGATAGGGGGGTGCCACCGCTCTTCTTATGAAGAGGACAATGGAATGAAAGTCCCTCCAGGAGCAGCGGCTCGGATTCCGAAAAAAGGAATCGTGCCTAGCCCCCGAGACAAGGTCTGCCCAAAGCGCTGAAGTTCACGAAAGGAGCGCGCTCAGGCGGCTGTGTTCATCTTCGATCTCCGCAACCACAAGCTCGGTCCAGATCTGTCCGGGAGCTGGAAGGGCTTCGGACCTGCAGCACCAAAACCCCGGATGAGGAAGACTTCACGCTTCTGTGCTCCAGGATCTCAAGGACAGCACACATCCGTGTTTTTCCAAGGGAGTCATCCCGTTTTCCTCCAGTGGATGATGAGATGAGCCGGATGTAAAGTGAGGAGGCGTTGAGAGACACGGGTATCAGTGGATCAAATACACCCCCTATGAATGGTGGAAATGAGTCATGACGTAGTGTGTGCCACGAGGTTAGGAGGAAGGCAAATGAGTTCGCCCTGCTTTTCACATACCGTGGATGGCTCACAGCGATCATCACCGTTTGAACCATCTTCCCAGTGGTGCCCGTTCGGTTAGCGAGGAGTTTCTGCCATCACGTGATTCGCGCGCTTCTGAATTTAGAATCCGCCCGCTTTCTTCTTTTCTTCGGATGCTGCCGAAAACCTGGCTCTTACACAGTCGGTTTCTGCGTCCCAAGGGAGCCGCGTGCTCCGAGGATACCTAAGTAGGAAGCTGCAAAGCCCGCGCAGAGAGGACGCGCGCGCGCAAACTCCTCAATCGGGGACCGCAGTGAGGGATGGATGCGTCCTCGGACTCATCTTCCACCCGTCCGTCTCTGCGACTGGAAAGAAGCACACGCACAGTGATTCGAAACGCTTCAGGCGCGAGATCTGCCCGCCGGCATGACTTGTCGCACTCACCGGACATGCCGGATTGGTCTGGGAGTGGTTCAGCTTTTGCGCAATGACGATGCACGTCCGCTTTGTGGCGTCAAATCGGAAGCGGCGAGGTCCATTAGCGGCGGCAGCGCAGCCTCCAATTTTCCTCTTCCCAAAGATTCCCGCATCTCACTGGAAGTCCTGGTTTCTGGGAGAGCTTGTGTTCCGTGTTTCGTTCTAATTTTCGCTTGCCGGGCATTTAAGACACAGTTTCCCACTCGTTCTGCTCCAGCTGGAACGTCCTGAAAGTTCAGATAGCGAAGACGGAAATTGACCAGTAGCCGAGATGCCGAATTGGATTTCGATGGCTCTGTGGTTTCCTAGAGCAAGAGGCATAAGGCAGCTCAACGCCAATCTATCTTCGGGAGTGCTCAAGTGTCTTCTTCAACCAACCACAGTTTATGGGTCCTCCTAGAAAAAGTCTTTCCCAACAAAGAATGTGCAGCGGCATATTCAGTTGACCCATGAGCCCTGAACTCTAGCCTCTGCGCTGCTCAGTAGCTTGTAGAAATTCAGCTGTTCTCCGCTGATGGTGATGGCCTGAAGGCATCTGGCTCCTCCTTCGAAAAACGAGGAGCCAGAGAAATGTTTTGGCGGACATCAATCCTTTTCGGGGTTCTCTCTGTGAAGTGTGCGCATGCAGGCGCATGGCGAGGAGGAACTCGAGGACCTCCGTGGTTTCAACAGAGGCCCTCATTCCCCTCGAGACACATAGCGGAAACCACCGACCAAGCCAGCTTACCAGCTGGATCCATTCTCCAATGTGCATGAGATCACGTTCACACTAATCAGGACTTGGGGACCTGAAGATAATTAACGTTCTTGGGCAGAGAGGAGAAGATCGAAAAAAATAAGAGCAACGGATTGCGAAGACTCCGTAAAGAAGAAGGGGAACTACTGTTGAGATGAACAGTGCGTGGAAGCGAGTGTGCGCGCGACGAAGAGGGAGTCTTCGCTGAACTCCCCAGAGTGCTGCCGAACCTTACCGGAAACCAATCGACAAGTGGCCATAAGTGAAGCAGTGCTGAAGAGAGTTGCTGCAGATGACTACTCTTTTTCTGACTTCGCGGCTGGCATCGAGAGTACAGAAGACGTGGGGGACAGAGGTAAAAGCCTCACAAGGATGCCCAGAACTGGTGGTGCCGATGACCTCTTCGTAACCGCAACTCAGCTCCCAGCGCAAAGAATGAGCGAGCGTGTTGACACGAAGCTCGATTGGGAATGCAAAGGCGCTAGGGGGGAATCTCAGAAGAGGCATACGGGAGCCTGAATTAGCTCTCCAGTGTACTTGACGGGAGTGGGGCCACCACTGGCACTTCGTTATTTTGGATTGTTAGCGGGCCCTTCTCTCAGGCGAAAGGGGTCTTCCGTTCCTGGCTTACCGGTTGATGAGTCCTCGAGAGCCGTTGAGACCAATTTCCCGTCGATCTTCGCGACGGAAGAAGGGGAAGGGAGGCCCGGAAAGCTCGCGAACTCAAAGAACTGCGATGTTTTGTGCCGCTCCCCCTCACATTAGGAACGTGGATGTCAGGTGGACGAGTGGTTTGTTCTCGAGAACTCGCTCAACCGTCGGATGCGAAAGGAGCCTGGGCTGCCGTTTGACCCGCTATCTCGCGGGGAAGGCGCCGATCCGGCTCGCTGAGCCCACTCTGCTGAAGGCGGAGGCCACGCGCGATGCGGAGGGTGCTCCTTCCGACGGCGGTGCGCATTCGTCGAAGTTCCCCAGGAAAGGAACGCTCTTCGTGCCTTGGGGAACCAAAGATCCGGAGGGATTTCCGAGCAGCTTCCGATCGAATGCGCTCCACTCACGGGACTTGCCGGGTGCTTAAGACGCAGCCTCGAATTTTCTCACCCGCTGTGCTCCAGCTGGGACATTTTGAAAGTTTCGGATAGCGATGACTGGAAGAGACCAGCAGCCGAGATGCCGAATCGGATCCCGATGGCTCTATGGTTTCCTAGAGCAAGAGGCATAAGGCAGATCAACGCCAACTCATCTTCAGGAGTGCTCAAGTGTCTTCTTCAGTCAACCACATCTTATGAGTCCAGAACTTGCTCAACCTTGCTCCTTTCGCGTCCCCATTCGGAGAGTTTTTCTCCCTCGAGCTTCTCTCGATCGGAGTGACAGCCCGCCGGGCGCCCGTAGGGGGAACCACGGACCAACTCCGCTCACCACTGCTCTGACGTTTCCAAGGTCCCTCAAATCCTCCCGAGTCGTCTTGCGGATGTCGGACTCTCGCTGGCTGCGGGCTTTCCGCTGCCCGTCCCGGTCGGTGGAAAGTGGCTTTCCGGGAGGGATGAGCAACAGGCGGCCTACTAGCATGTGGCACTTGCGTAACCCCGCGTAACCACTACACCGAAGCGAGGTGCAGACTGGATCCACGTCCGACCACGGTGTTCCGGGACCGAAGCTCTCAGTTGGACCAGCGGCGTGTTCAGGAGTCCCCCGTTGGCATGTTCCACGTCGCTGGCTCCAAGGTCGGCAGTGGCCAGTCGGTTCCAAAAGTCGCCGATGAGACCCACGTTGGTCACGTTCTCTTTCACGCGTGGCACCAAGGCTCTGCGGGTTCGAACCTCGCCCGGTGGAAGCATCGACCCCGAGAAATGGGTGCGTTTGTAGATGGCGGTTGATTGCCGAGTCTTTGGTCAACTCGGAGTTCCAAAGAAGCATTCCTCCTCCTATCCTCCCCCATACACTCGGCTTTTTTTTATACACCTGCATGTGTCAGTGGTTGCTTTCCACACACCCACGCATCGAACCTCGCGCCCCTGCTCGTCCTGACCCGTTTCCATCTTCTCGCTCAGGAGCGGTCGCGAATGGTGACGCCCCTACCTGCCATCCCGTTCAGAAAGATGCCAGCATGGCCGTCCACGCCGCACGGTTCCTCGAGTAGAGTTTCCCCACCCCCTACACGCTTCAGGACACAGGCGGCAGCAGCGGCAGCTCGGGCGCTAGGATCGGGAATCCGGGATGCCGGGCTGGTGCCTTTGACGGGAGGATCATGCGAAAAGACGGGGGAGGGGGGAGCCCAGAACGTGCTTTGTCCCCGGAGGCAGCCATCTTCCGTCCCGATACGGAAATAGGAACGTACCGTTCATCCCGAAATGTTCGAAAACCTGGAGTGTCCCGGAGGCGTCCTCTCTAAGCGCGCTGGCGGGCACGAGCGAGGCGTGGGCAGTGGGAACGGGAAGAACGTGGAAGTGGATGCCATTCCCGAATTCCCGCCGAGGGTCCTTTCGGAGGAGGACTGGGAGAGAGGAAAGCCCTTTTTGTTGCCCTTCCTTCTGCCGATCGTCCAATCAGAAAATGAGCCTCGTGCGTGTCATTCCGCGATTTTCGGATAGTGCGAGCCAAGCAGGCTCAGCATTTCAGTTGCCTTCCTCGTTCCGCGGAAGGGGGGGAGGGGAAAAGGCGTAGCAGGGCGCTCCGGGCGATGCTGGGGAAACGCGCATTCCTTGTTTTGGAAAGTTTGCCAGGGTTGCCTCCCATCTTGAGCAACTGCGTTCTGATCAGTCCCATGTTTAGGAGAGACTCCACCGAGAGTCCGAAATCCATGAATCTCCTGGGAAAAGAAGCGGACTGCTGACGGGAGCGACGAACAGAACTCTATGAGGAACCCAGATGTGGAGAGATGCATAGCCTGAGCTGGTTGCCGTGGTTCTGTTTCATGCTGGCAGTGGGCTCCGCGAGTCACAAAGGTTAGTAACGGTTTCTTTCGATGCAGGACGCGATATTCGGGCGCGCGACTCTCGGATTTCCGTCTGGCTGTTCCCCCTCTCTCCGTCTGGCGATTTGTAGGAAGCGACCCAAAAAAAAGGAAAGAAATAGTGAGTCCTGATCACAATCGTTTCAACAAGTCTTTCATCCCGGCTGCCCTTGTTCTACTGTGCCTGTTTTCGGCCTATGTCAGAGTGCCTACATTGTTTTTCCCCGGGTACATCATGGCGCATGACCACGTGTTTTCCGCGGAAAGCTGCAGAGAATTAACTTGTCATTCGCGGCTATCGATTCTCTGTGGTTTCTTAGGCGATTCTCGATTCGTCCTTCCGAGGACAAAAAATAAAGGAAATAGAAATCGAAAATGTAGTGGGATCGAAAATGATGAGAGGGAGAGGAAATGCGACACTGAGGCGGAACGCCTCAGGACGCTTCGTTCCCAGAGCGACGGTCGCTCGGGAGAGACGTACCTCACGTCGCGCCACGTCTTTTCCGAGAAGCCTCCACGTCGTTCAGAGCGCACCTTTTCAGCTGGCTGGAGAATCTGCTTGCCTCGGGATCTTCTTGAAAATCTGTCTTCTCGGCTATCAGGGTTGTCACATTACCTACCATCTGGTGGATCGACAGACTAAGTCACTCCGTCCGCTGAGCGACTCTTGTCTTTCATCTCAGAGACTCCTTCCTGTCACCCGTCCAATCCTTTTCGTCCGCTCATGCCTCAAGGCAGTCAAAGTCATTTTAAGGTCGTGAGCTCTGTTTCTAGACTTCAATTCTCGCTTCCCGGAGATCCGATTTTACCTTTCGGGAATTTTTCCAAAACCTTCTCTGTCTTCTTCCTCGGATCTTTCGGTTTTCTAAAACCTCCTTCAGTTCCCTTTGCGTTTATCCCGGAGATAACAAGTTTCTTCCTGTTGAATCAGCTGTCCCTTTGTTCTTTCATCCGAGGTTTGGGAGTGCATTCCCACTGGCACAAGCGAGGAAGCAGAAAATTTCTTGTGCCCCTCATTAGTTAAGATGAGTCACGATGGCCTCTGGATTGGCGGTTGGTTTCTTTCCGTTGAGGAGCTCGCACGCCTCAGGCGGGATGGCACACACGGGTGAGCCACTCGGAACCTAGCGTGACATCAGCACGGGCGACTTTATTTCGGAAGAAGCCATGCCCCAACGACGTCGGTGACCTTGCACGACTGCCAAAAAATGAAGGCAAACTACAAGATCGAGATCCCTTAGAGGGACCGTGGGAGGCAGTAGTGAGGTCACCCACGATGAGACCTCTACTCGCGAAGTGGGAAGGGTAACGCTCGCCGAGGGCGAAAGTTTGTTCCCGAGGAAGAACTCCCGTGTTTCCGCTCTGATAATAGCAAACTTCGCTTGCGGCATTGCAGATTCCCAAGAACCGAAGTGCTCCATCCCGCTTTCCGAGCTGAAACCAAAGTCAGCAAGTGTCCACCGGGGACGTGTGCGGGGGTCCGCCAGATGCAATCTTGAAATTCACAACAGACATGAGAGGAGGAAGCCCATGGCTGCTTCGCGCTGAAATGATGCGGTAATGATGAAGGATGGAAGCGATCTGGGGTGCCCTCAGGATGGATCAGACGGAAGTTGATGAAATATCCGAGTGATATCAAGAGGTCATGGGAATCCCTAGAGCGACGCTGCCACGCAGGAGCCGAGAAATCCTCAAATCGGTCCTGTTTGTGAGCCAGCTGGAGAATCACATGGGATGAAACGGGCTGGGATCGCTGCATGCTCCTCCGTCATTTTCCCTGTCCGTCTTTTCGTCCCGTCGTCATGGCTGTCGTTTCCGACCAACCACCGTAGACGTTCGAAACTTCCCGATCAGATCGGGTGCTGTCTTCTTGCTGGACCCAGCAAGATGATGAAGGCGTCGTCCCCGCATGCAGCGTAGCCGCATAGCCACTCCTGGGAGACCGCGCCAGACTTCAGCCTGGCGCCATGCCGGAACAGCAGGCAGGTTCAAGCCCGACGATGAAAATTCGCGATGCTTAGCGGATGGCCGTAGGTCCGGAGTCGCGGATGTGAAGGTGTCTCGACTAGAGATGACAGGGAGTAGCAATCCAATATGCAATGACGTCACTCCACGCTCCGAACGTTTCTCCGCGTTAGCACCTCATTAAATTAAGCAGGAAACGGGAACCTGAACTCTTGCAGCTGCAACCCGGAAATGAGGCAGAAACAGCAGTCCTTGATTACTGCTCTGCCGATCGTCACTCCAGGTCCGCGTTTCCTGGCCTCGCCCATAACGAGAGAGGAATCGAAGGAGTCACTAACACCATTAGCGCTTGCGCGTCAAGACGAGGTCGCCTACGGATGTCGGTACGGCAACTGCTGCTGCACGGGGTCCTCGTGGCGACAGAGAGACTGCTGCGAGCCGTTAGAACTTTTGCCCTCTTCGGGCAAAAGGTCACACGGCGTTCACGTACGTGTGGCTGCAGTTTCCGCGAGCGGTGCCAGGAGTTGCGGGTTCGAATCCCCACCAAGGAATGAGTCGACGCCGAGGGTTGGGTGCTCCTTGGATCTTTTCTCCCCCACAGGATTACGCTCGTTCGCCTGTGGACTTCGGGTGCGGCACTGCTGGCAGCCGGAAACCGGATGTCTCCCTCGCCTAGCCGGGGGTGGATGTTGATCTCCGGGGTCCTTCCAGGAAACAAGGAGTTTGTTCCCCTCGGAGTTCCCTCCCAAGCGTAATAAGAAAGGACTCCTTCATCAGGAGCCTTCCTGGATTCATAGGGTGGTCCCCCTACCAGAGTAATAACTCCCTATAACTTGAAGATTTACATGCACCCTCGGGTAGTTTGGACAGCATTAAAGAGCTTCGTGATCCCCTAGGAGGAAAGTTCTTGAGTACTTTTTACCCGAAGATCAGGATCCGTGGAGTGCCATCCAGTTAGTTAGGTGGGGTGGAGAGCTGCTCGAATTCAGATGCCCTTGACCACGCGTGGACCCACTGCTGCCTTCGCACATCCATCGCGTGCCATGAAATCACTTTGAAAATCCTTCGGGGAGCAGCATCCGTCAGATGTCCACCACGAGCAGCCGAAAATCATCCAGACTGGGGCTGAACGTCCGATGAAGAGGAACGAGAGGAGGATCAGAGCGAGAGGGCGCGAGCGATAAGTCCTCCCGCATTCTTCCTGACTGCTGTGCGCGCACTTCCTGGAATCCACAAGGCATAGAAACGCAAGAGGTTGCTTTCCCGGACCCATTTTGTTCAAGTGTCCTACACACACTGATGCAAAGATGAGGACGCAGGCAAGCAAACGGAAGAGCTTCCATCATCCACTCCTGTCTTGGCTGTTGCCTCGATTCCACATCTCTTCTCTCATGAGCGTTTCGGGCTGCCCTTGTTAAAAATTTCCAATTTCCTCGACATTCCACGGTTTCCTGAACCCGGAAGAACTTCCAGAATTTCTCTTAGGGACGGAGGGGGTAGTCCTTTGAAGGGAAAACGACCCTCTCGACGCCAGCACTCCTTCTTCTTGCCGCCTCCAGCGCTCCTGTAGCGCACGCATTGACAAACGACCAGCTTCTCCCTGCCTCGAGTTCGGATTCGAACTTGCCTCCGAATACTCCCGTCCGCAACTACCCGTTTCCAGGCTTTTGGGGCGGCTCACTCGGAAACCACCGTCTGGCCCTTGAGTTACTTGAGGGAAGGCGTGACCTAGGGATTCCTTCTCATCTTTCTCGCCACACCTGGCTCAATCCCGGCGATCTGGGATAATCGGCGATACGGGTTCGATCATTCGGGGTTCGCAGAGGCAGAGCACTGAGTTGCTCCACATAGAGGGTGAATCACCCACCAGAGGGTAAACCTCGCTGCTTGAGAGAAAGATATGAAAGATGGCAAGTCACCTTCATCCAGCAGACCGGATAGAGACTGCCAAGAGGCACGACCAACTGCTGATCCACAACACCCACAGTGGGAGTCGATGACCCCGAATCGGCGCAAGTAAAGTCCGTTCAAGTCAGAGATCGTCATGTGAGTTGGTGATGCAAGAAAGGACGCCTTGAAGACTGTGGTTGAGGTGGCTACAATGTCGTCACCCCGGCAACGCCGTGTGACCTTTCGTCCGAAGAGGGTAAAAGCTCTAACGGCTCGCAGCTGACTCTCTGTCGCCACGCGGACCATGTGCAGCAGCAGTTGCCACACCGACGTCCGTGGGCGACCTCGTCTTGACGCACAAGCGCTAACGGTGCTGTTAATGACCCCTTCGATTCCTTCCTCGTCATGGACGAAGCCAGGAAACGCGGTCCTGGAGTGAGATCGGCAGAGCAGTAATCAAGGACTGCTGTTTCTGCCTCATTTCCGGGTTGCAGCTGCAAGATTACAGGTTCCCGCTTCCTGCTTAATTTAATGAGGTGCTAAGGCGACTCACGCACCGATCTCCTACTAGCAGATGCATTAAAGAACGGACTTTGCTTACTGCCGATTCGTGGTCATCGACTCCTACTGCCTTGAGGTGGTCCTCTGAATGCTGGTCGCGAGTTAGTCACCGCCACGAGGTCGTCGTCTGCTTTCTGGCGCGCCGGATAAAGGCTCAATCCATAGGTTCTTGTCGTCTTTCGCGTCTTATGCTCAAGCAGTCAGCGCCATCCCTGGAGAGCGATGTCGTCAGAGAAAGGGGGTCCCATGAACAGATCGAGGATTTGCGAATCGAAGGTGTTCGCCGTTGCACGGAAGATGGCCGACGATGCGTCCTTCTCTTCATCCGGGTACTTTGAGAGGAGGGATGCTTCCTTGCGCTGGATCGAGCGCAAGGATTGAGTTGACGTCTCCCCCACATGCCCGTATCGGACGTCGGGCCTCCAGCTGTCGCCTCGAGTACTTCTCCCTCTGCAACGTCCACGTACCACCTGACTTCTCAACTCTTGGCCCTTCACTAAGAGCTCTTGCAGCCATGGAACCAGTTGCTTCGGGCGTTGCAGCTTAAGTGCACCTGGTCGCGACAGCATACCCTCGATGCAAACAAAGGATGGAAACCCAGGATGACGGAAATCCCTTTTGGGTTCTTCTGCTTTGCTGTTTTCCTTCTCACTTTTTTTCTTCTTCGGATTTTCTTCTTTTGGTTCCCCAAGTGCTGAAGAACCGTCCGACTTCTTCATTGAGACTCACGGAACTCTTAAACACTGTCCATTCCATACGTGCTCCTCTTCAAGTTGTAAGGACCAATCCCGTAGACACCACCCTATAAATCCGCGAAGGCCTTGCAGATTGGAGTCTGTTCCTCTCTTAGGCTTGAAAGGGAAGCACGAAAGGAACCTCTTCCCTATTCCCTCTGCCCCACGGAGGAGACCATGCGTCATTTCATCTTCAGAGGAACTCCCAGGAAAGGTTGTGCTCCTTGTTAGCTCCTCTGAAGAGAACCCCTCTTTCAAATTTCCCAGGATGGCGCTCCCTGAAGGGAGCAGCGCGCTTCTTGCACTATGGAGAGGCAATCCCCTTTCGAGGGTATGAACCAGCTTTCTGTTACTCGATGGACGGCTCCATTATACCACCAGAAAGGACCCCAGAGGATCGACTTCCAATCCCGCCAGGGCAACACGGGCATCCGGTTTCCGGAAGCCTGTATGCCTGCCAGCGTCATCCTGCAGGGAGGCCTGGAAACGGGCGACGCACTCATATCTCATCGTCGGCCCTTCTCTGGGTGGGGTGGGATTCGAACCCTCAACTCATGGTGCGACGCGAAGAGAGCATAGCCACAAGACAGATGAACAGGGAAAGAGCGCGTGCTGGTATGCAAGAAGGGCACGAAACACAAGGAGGTACACTGGGAGAGCTACGACCCCTCCTTTTCCACAGTGCAGCATGCGACACTCCCCGAAAGCTCTTAACAGGATCAGGAACAGCTTTTCTTTCCTTTGGACCAAAAAAGAAGCGTTTTGCCAAATGGCGTTCCCAGCTGAAAACTTCAGCTCGGATGTATCCCGCGCCTCCCGGCTCATTCGCAGCCCTCCGCGTTCCTTCCCGGTCCATAAACATTTTTAGCATGCAGTAACAACATCGGATGGTGCCTGCCAGCCTATCCGGTGCAGCTGACTCTGTTTGTCGGTGTCTTTAAATGCAAGGAGAGCCCCTCGTGTTTGCTTTGAAGACCTTTTCTCGAGCACATGTCTTGCTGAAGTACCAGCAGACTGGGAATGAAATTTCTCGAGGGAAGTCCATTGCCATGTCTTCCTCTGAAGAAAGAAGGGGAGGGAAAAGAAGAGAAAATACCGACCTCGGGCTTGTAAATAACGACAGTCGACTTGGATTGGGGCGTGCATTTTTAAGGAAGAAACATAAAGATTTGAAGTGACACCCTTACCCCATTGCTGGCAGATCCCTTGATGAAAAAAAAAGAAAATAAAAATAAGAAGGAAGCAGAGCAGAGCTTCAAGGTCACTCGTGCGAGTCGCGAAACGGAACAGCCAGTCTTCGGTGGGACGATTCGGTTTGCTATGACTCAGAGGGAACATGGGATTCGGTTACCACGGAAGCAGAACCTTTCGGTGACTCCCTCCGCGACGGTTAAAAAGCTTTCGGGACCTGGGAAGACGACTGATCGAACGCCTAGACAGTGACTGCCAGTGAGGGAGTTCCCAAATGCACAGGCGTTCGCAGGTGTCATGAGCTCAATGCGTAAAGATGCGAGCGCATGGGTCGAGGCTGAGGGCTCCTGCATGGCCTCGTAGGTTTCGGAGACGGCGGATGGGCTCCGACCAGGTGCCCATCTAGACTGGAGCACCGAAGGAAGAAGATCAAACATATTTCGATCGGCCTTTGCTGGAGCGCGGAGTCTTTGAAATTGCTGGAATCTTTTCAGCAACTTCGGCTCATTGATTCCGAAAAAAAGCTCCCATAGCTCTTTGAGTGAAGGCGGAACATCACTGAATAGCCGAAGACGGGGGTTCAAATGGAAACGGGGTTCTTCCTTCGAGGGTATGGCGCAGAAGCAAGTAAGGAGCTGGTGGCTGGAGATGCTCCACCTTCTCCCTTCCTCCTCTCTCTTCCTCTTTCTCCTCCTCGTCCCTTCAACCTCCCTTCATCCTGCTCCCTTCCTCCCTGCTTCCTCCCTCTCTCCTTCTCCTCCCTTCTTGGGGACGGGAGGAGTAACCGTAAGCAGTGCAAACAGCTTACAGTTTTAGAATAGAGGCAGGAAAGGTTTTGTTTTTAAAAAAAAAAAAAAAAACGCGATGCTTGAACGAGACGTCACTCGAAGATCTTCGACAGGAGGCTCCTGCTGAAATCGCATCCAGTCCGAGGAATTGCGGCAACTCGCATCCACAGAATCGTGGTTGAAGCTTCCGAAGATCGGGTTCTTCTGAAATCTTCTCCTTCTCCCCCTTGCCTTTCGTCGCAGGAAAAAAAAATGCTGCCAGCTGGTTTCATCCGCCCGACTCTTCTTCACTCAACTAGACGGATGCGCGCTGAAAGTTCTTTTGGATTCTCTCGAAACCGGATAGTGGGAACTGGGAAGAAGTGAAGTGCGTGTGCTGTTGCAGGTAAAAATAGCTCCGGAGGGAGCGGAAGCCTTGGCAAAGTGTTCCTGGGACACTTTTCGGACAACGCGACGAAGTCCCCGAAGAAGCACGCAAACAAATCGATCTCCATAGAGGTTTTTTCACTGGTGGATCCGCGCGTGCTGCCACTTCCTGGTCCGCAACGCAGGTCTCTGCGACACTCTCTTCTTCTTTGAGAGGGAACTTGGAAATTTCCTAAGCAACAGCGGAACTCGTGATTTCTCCGACGGGCGTGTGGCTGCTACCTGCAATCTGTTTCCTCTGCAGCCACCCGGATCGTTGATCACGGACACCTGCTCTGGACATCTGAAGCTACAAATTGCGAGCCCAAATGCCGAATTCTCTGTGCCGATCTGCCAAGGATCGCGGAAGCATCAACGAGGAACCCGTCCTGTACCTCCTCGGTTCGGAAAAGGCGGAAATCTGTCAGTCAAGAAGGAGGATCAGGAGTTTCTTGCCTTCGTTAAACAGGAGGAAGGATTTCACGAGGAAAAAAAAAAAAAATCAGAAGGGTAGAATTCTTACGCATGTCAAAGTCATCGTGTTTGGAACAAGAGCGAGGCGGCGCGCATGCATCATCTCTGAAAAGCGTCCTTCCGGCGTTACACGAAATAGCAGCAAGGCTTGACAGGCATGCCAGAATCAAGGCAATGCAAATGATACAGAATCAGTCAACTTTTGGAGATTTTGGCATGCCTGCTATTGTCTCAAGAGGGGGACTTGGGCAGAGGCGTGCCACTCCCACGGATCGCTTCAGCTTTCCGCATTCCAGTGTATGCTCCGGGGATGCTCTGGGGCAAACACCGCGCAAAGTTGACAGGTGCGGAGCTTCCCGAGTGGCTGCGAACTGGATCCTCAAGAACAAGACACGTGGACATTGAGGGACCCGGTCTGGCAAACGGAGCGACGTCCTTCGTGGCGCCGTCGTGGCAGAGGAGAGCGATGCCGTGACTCTTGGCGCACGCTGCACGCTCGCGAGCACGCCAGTGGCGTTCAAGAAGGCGAACGGAAGGACGGGGAAGCAACGATGGGACCACCCTCTCTCTGCTTTGCTTTCCGAATGCCCCTTAGCATCGCTTTGCGCGAATGTCTTTGGTTCATCCGGAGGCCATGGTAACCACCAGAGAGACATTGCTAAGCAGCAGATGGGAAATCCGCAAATCGGTCCTGTTTATGAGTGAACGGAGGGGTCACGTGAAATAAATGAGCTGGGATTATTGCACGCTTCTTCATCTTCTTGTCCTGTCTCTGCGGATCCATGGTGTCATTTCCAAACAATCCTCCGTCCACATCTGCATCAGATGGTACCAGTTCTTCCGCGTGGATGTCTTCCCACGGAAGGCCGTTCCAATCTGTGGGTTCATCATGTGCGGCGGCCACACTGGTTGCTAGCGGAAACCACAAGGCGCTTCATTTTCGTCGCGGTGTAGACGTGCGACCTCCAGCCCTCTTCGTTTCGTGGAGACAAGCTATCGAGTGAGCAGACAGCGTTCGAGATGATCATTGCAAATCGGCACGGAGAACAGAATGCACTCGAGGGAGTCCTATCCCTCCTTCTTTCCGTCGACGAAGCATTGCCTCGAGTATCTGAATACACACGAGAGAAGATGACAGGAAGCAGCGGTTTGATGGGCAGCTCATCATCCCCAGCTTGAGTCCTTCTCTGCAACGAAACCCACCCATGACCTTCTTTGCGATCTGCAGTGCCTCTGATTGGGAAAAACGCGGAGCCGAGCAGCACCCCCTACTTGGGACACGGCTGAGACCTACATAGCGGTGGGGCTACATGTTCGAAGCGCAGAAGGGGCGGACCGCTGGCTTCAGCAAGGGTTCGGAGGTTCACTTGCGGGAGGTGGAAGCTTCGCTGCCATCGGTGAGATGAAAGAAGATTCGCGAAGAGCCTGAAGACTTTTGAATGACCCGGAGTGCCGAGAGCGAACCCGCGATTCCCTGAAACTCCACGGAACATGTGCATTCGTTTCCAGGAGCCAACAGCCGCTGCCATGTCGCAATCGCCTTGAAGAATGGATCGGACAGGAACGATCACATTTCGGCAGTTTCACGATGCTACGTTGTGCTCTTTCCCTTCGGGTCCACGAGACTTCCTCCCTTCGTCCTTAGCGTGCGAGCGCGCGAGCACTCCAAGTACGCTGCGCCTCGAGAGGTGTCGTCGCATCACGTGTGCGGTGTCCTTTGAGATCCCGGCTCATTCCAAGTGTTTCTTGCTGCCGCCGCCAGCCGAGCCCGAGCATCGGCAGCAAAAAAGTGGCGGGAAGTGAGCCATCAGTTGGGTGCCCGCGTCGGCGGCCAAGCGGCTAATGTCTCCGCTGCAGGTTGGAGTTTTCCCCGAAAGATGACGCTGCTTGGGCTACAGGTTTTCGGAAACTGATTCCCCTGCCGCCTGTCTTGGAAGCCGACCTTCCGGGGTCCTCCAAGGAATCAAGCAGTCTGTTCCCCTCGGAGTTTTCTCTTAAGCTTGAGCGGAACGGACTCCTTCCATCGGAGTCTTCCCAGATTCATAGGGTGGTCCCCTAACTTGAAGAGTTAACACGCACACTAGGGTGGCGTGGACAAGTGCTGAAGAGCTTCGTGAGCAGCCAAACGCGCAGCGGTTTTAGAGGTACTCAGCGAATCAGGGGAAAAAAGGAAAACCCCGAAAAAAACGGGCTGATCGCAACTGCTTCGGGCGCGCAAACGGCGGGCCGTCGGGCAAAAAGATTCGAAGCAGCTGAGTAGCGGCCGAGTACAGCATTTCGTCGCGACGAGGTGGAATTCCCGTGCCTTGCTAAGAGAGGAGGACGTGTATTCGAGGCAGGGAGGATGTTTGCTTGCTCTAGACAGGGAATTCGCTGAAGGTTCCTGGACTTTCCTTCGCACGTCCCATGGTTGACATCTTAGTGAGCGAGGGGTTCCTAAATATCCCGAATCGCTCTGACATCGTGAATTTTCCTGGCTCCTGGCTTAGCCATCAAAATATCAGTTTGGTGAACGCCCCCTGACGTCTTTGATTGCCCTCGATGACCTCGTTGTGTGTTTGTTTTAGCCTCTTTTTATGGGAACAGCTACATCCATCTGTCACTTCAAGAAGCGAAGAGTAAGACGACCATAGACATCAGCTTCCTGACAAAATGCATGGATGCGCTTCTGCTACTTGTTGCAGGGAAGATAGACTTTTGTCTGGTGGTTCTGGACGCAGGAGGAATAAAGGTTGGTTGCTTTGAAGTAAAGTAGACAGCTTGAAATCCGATCCCCTCACAGAGCCATTTAGAGCATTCTTGTCTTGTTTCCGGAAACATCTTCTGAAAGTAATTAAATAATAAATCTTTCCTCGGGAGCATTGGTTATTATAAGATGCTTCTCACTCGGGCGGCGGTTAACTTTGAGAGGCCAGGGAAGAGTCGACATCCCCTGCATCCCTATTTTTCCGTGGGTTCACCATCCCAAGACGTGCGCTGGGAACCGGAAACCGACGCGAGCACAGTCGAGGGGTGTTCTTGCCGACCCTGGCATGCAGCGGGATTCGGCTGAGAGAACCTTCCCGTTTTACTGGATTCTAAAGCCTCAGGGGCGTGGGACACGTATCCATGCCACGCACGAATGTTTGGGAAAAAACTTTCGGGCCGAAACGGGGGAAGTTCTGAAACAAAGAGTGATGAACCGGAAATGGAGACATCTTCAGCGCCAGGAGAAACGCATCGATGAGGCATGGAAATTCTTATCAGATGTTTCGATGTCGACGGAGGAACGGTTCGTTCAAAGGCTTAGCCATGCCAAGAAAAGGGAAGATTGAGTTCGTTTTGGGAGATGTTCTGATGCGCGTCTCAGTCACTTTCTCCCGACCAAAGTTATCTGATCTTCAGTGTCAATTAGCTGATTTCCGATCTCTCTCGACATGGAAGAACAAACACGTTGAATTTAGGAAGGCGGCAGCCGAGTACAGCTTGCGTGGGGGAGTCCGTTCCTTTTAGGGATCTTCCCTTCACCACACTTGTAGGGGACGCATTTTCAGTCATGGGGTATTTGATCTCTGAAAGAAGAAATGTGTTTGCTGCTGGCAATGAAGGCCGAACTTTGACCAGCCGGAGTCAGAGATAGAGCAGCAAAAGTCCACCACAGTGCACTCGGATGCACTTGGGCGTGCCTAAATCCACCAGGGTGCACCGAATTGACCTGCACTTTCTGCGTACAGGTCAATTACACACGTGACTGCTTTGTTCCCTTGGGTTTTACTCAAGAGCCACACACGGCATGTCGCGCAACGATTTCATCTTTCAGACGTTGCATCCCAGCGTGCTCGTCCGTGTGCTTTTTGCCTCTTCGTGCGATGCTGCACGTGGACGGCGCGTAGCGTGGGGGGCAGTCCGCTTTTTAATTGCGGGGTCCGGGAAATGAAATCCCCACGAAATTCCGCAGATCCCTGAGATCGCAGTGCGCATCGTGGGCCGCTGCGACACGTGCACTGTGGTCCGATTTTTCTAATTTTCGCGCACGCAGAATGATTTGTTGCTGCTGCTGTTTCGTTCTCCATCATCACTGCGGACTCGGCATGCAAGGAAACCATTTCGAAAACAGGAATTAAGGATCGAGTAAAGGCTCTGGAATGAGGAGCTCATTCCAAATTGTCGAAAAAGGAAAGGCAGATTTCTCCGCCCCTGTAGAGGGTGTTGCAGAGCTTTCTTGTTGGTCGGTTTGTTTTGCCAAGAACAGCTGAAAGAATAAATTTCTGCGTTCTCATCTTGAGCTTTTGTAACCCTTTCGCTGCAGAAAGCTCTTTCGCATTGAACGCTGCCAAATTCTCATCGCCTCGGCTTCCCATGACGATGATAATAGAAGAGTTGTTAAATGTTCCGATCACAAATCCGGTTGACGCATCCTTTTTGAGGTCGTCGGAAAAATATCGTTCTCAGCTGCCTCGGTGTCGAATACGGAATAACTTTTCTGGCTTCAACCTCTATCCCTCCCTCAGCTTCTGAACACGCAGCGGCCACCACATCAGTATACACCACAATGTTATTCATCATCCGAACCTCACGAAACAGAATCATCAAGCACTCTTCGGCGGTAACTAAAGTAGACGAATGAGCCAGAGCTGATACCGTGCCTTCCACAGCCTCTGGTAATCCCTGTTTTTGTCCCTGGTAATCAGGCACTAAATGGCAAGTGATCTCTCTCGGTTATACTTACTGATATAACTACTCAGAAATACCAGACACCAACCTCTGAAAACATGCAATTCCGAGAACCTTTCGGTTCCATGAACCCATCAACGAAATTCCTAGTAGTGACCCAGGAAATTTCTATCGTGAAAAAGGCCATGTTTTACCCTGAGGTTCAGGAGCTTTCCTTTGACTTATCCCCTCTTCAGCTCTCTATGATATGGACAAATTGCTTTCTCCTCTCATTAGTGGGAGAGGCTCTTGAGGAAGCGCAGCTGCTTTCTGAAAGCACTGCTTGCGCCCTCAGCCTTTCATCTGCTTGTAAACGGGTCGTGTAAAAGCGATGCCAACCCTCTTTCCGCTATGCTCAACCTTTGGACCATTCCACATGACGGATTCACAAGGTAATCTTCCACCAGTCAGCACCCACTACACCCTTAATACACGTCGTCTTCCATCCCACTGTTAATCGGAATTCCCTCCCTTCATGCCCTCTACCCCTTTGATGGAAAGTACTCATGGACCATCGTCATAAAGGGAAAGCTGTCATCGTTTTGGAACGCGCGAATACGAATCAGGCCTACTAATTTTGCATCTCCCAAGAGAATCCTCCCCCTGTCTATTATTATTCACAATCACCTACTCATTCCATTCTTCACTGCTGTTCCCTTAATTAGCACATCATCGAGGGCCTTGGAGTCATCGAACCGTTTCCCGGAAGGGGGAGCAGAGCTTTGGAAGCTCTTCGACATGCGCTGGGTCGCGGAATGCTGTAGACGGGGTTTTTTTCGATCGAGAGGACGGAGAAGATCTGGTCCGGGTCGCGAAACTGCTGATCCACGCTTCCAGGCGTACGCCACTTCCGGATTGCCTTTCGGTCCTCGTAGGCGTGTCTAAGACGGCGACCGTGCAGAGAGTCCTTTCACCTCTCTCTTATTTACTCTTCAGGAATGTTTCGAATCCTCCCGCTACCTCCGCACACTCTTCCCCCATCACGGAATTTTCCCGCCGCCACCTCCCCAGAGGAGCTCCTGCGCCTAAACCACGTGGCCCGTCCTGCGCGTTGCTTGGAAACCCGCCGCGAAGGTTGCGCTTCACTGAACGTCCACCGCATCCACCCTGATCTCTTGGACCTCTTGGTTACATTACGCCCGCGCGAAGAGGGGTGCTACAAGCCTTTGCGATGGTGCGGGAACGCTCACGGACGCGGAGGAATTTCGGGAAGGGGAAAGGGGGAAAGCAGAGCCTCGCGCGTAAAGGAAGAGCGAGCGTTTTCGGCTGCTCGGCTTTCGGTTCTGTTCGTTTCCTGGGAAATGGCTTCCCATCATCCGGAGAGGGGTGGGCGAAATCGCGAGTGGAACGGGCGGCAATAATCAATCCGCGTTTTTCTCCGCCTTCCGCCATCGTGAAGACTCCCTCGCCTGCGCTGGGAAGCTGCTGTCAGCGAGGGATGCTGCTCCCGATGTCGCTGAGACGTTGAGAGCCTGCTTCTCAACGCCTCAATGACGACATAATCTGCGGCAGTGTCCAGGACACCCTTCGTTGGGGGAGGGGAGGGAAGAGAGCCGAGCGGAAGAGGGAAACCGATGTCGAGAACGAGCGAGGGCAAGCAGAGATCTCCGCCTCCCCTGACCCCGTGGTCAAGAGAGGCGGAGAGGGAGACTCGTGCAAGGTTTCCACGGAACTTCCGCGTTTTCGGAAATTCCCTTGTTCCCTGCTCCTTGCTCCCTCCTTTCCCGCCGCAGGCAGGAAGCCGAGAATCTGAGCCGTGGAGGGTCACCGTGCTCCCATGGCGACCCCTCGACCCGATTCGCCGCCTGTCGCAGCCTCCGCCCGGCGTTTCTTTGGAGCCGGTGACGTGCGACCAGCAGCTGCGCCTCGCGGCTCGTCGCTTCCGCCCAGAGAGCATCCGAAGGGACCCACGAAGAGGATGAATGGACCCTCCCTGTTTACGCGGCCCCGCGTTCTCTCTATTCTGTCAGAACTCAAAGGAAGCACCTAGCGTTCCCGCGCACTTCCAGCTCCCGTTCGAAATTCACCGTGAAAGCGCTGATGTGTGGCAGCCGAGGATGCAGAGCGAGTGGAGCTTCCAGCTCCCTCGTCTTTCTTCCGCGCATCTTTTTTTTTTTTTTTTTAAAAAAAATGCGTTTTATTCCCTTCTCCAGGATTCCTCATCTCACCGAGAGATCGACGGTTTCCAAAGAAACCGTCGATCATATAAGGATGAGGATTTGCTTTTGATCTCCGGCTTTTGAGAGGGCTTCGGCAACACCGGGTACCTCCGGCCAACCGTAGTACAGCGCTCTCGTTAGGGTCCCGCGTGGACCATAGCCCGCTCCTCGTTGTCCTCGCGAGACCCGCAGCTTGAACCTCTGCGAAAGCGGCATTCGTCACCCGTTCCGACTTCCATGGGGACCCGACGACCCTGGTGCGCGCACCGGCACCGAAGGTTCCATTGAGGAATTTTCGAGAAAAATCGATTCGTCGATGGGATTCCGCGTTCAGGGAGGATACGCGAGTTTCCCCGATGAGTGCTCCGGTGTCCTTTGCTTCGCACCAGTCGTCAGCATGGAACACGTTGCCACGCCAATCTGAAAATCAGCGTGGATCTTTGAATGAGCTGCCGGGAGACTTCTTTGTGAGCCGACGTCCGTCGGCCTCCCTGAAGTGACGAGCGCCAACGCGCTCTCACCTTCCACGAGCCTCCTTGCATCGTTCATCTCCTTCCGCGTCCCCCCTCCATCCGCTACAGACACAGGGTCGATGGAAAGTGCGGGCGAGTCCTCGAGGATGAGCAGCGGAGGTTGAGGGTGCACGCCTCACCCGGTCCACGGGCGTATCTCTTCTGGTTCGCATCCTCAGGTTGCGAGGACCAGCTCGCCGGACTCGAGACATGCCTTTCCCGAATGTTCCCGTGATCATCCTAGGGAGGCACCCGCCGCGCATGAGCAGCTTTCCGGGGAAACTGGGGGGTGGTCCGCTCGCACCCTTCCCGGCGACCTTCAGCAAGCCTCCGCTATCCTGGAACACCGCGCGTGGGGTCCGCAATTCGAGGTGGCTTTCATTGATTTTTGCTTTGTTGGGCTGTTTGTTTGGGAATGGGTAGCTGAGTGAAGCTGCCCGGGAAATATGGATCGGCAGCTGAACTCGAGCGATTCGAAGACACGATGGGAAAGTTTCCCTCCCTCCTCCCCCTCCCCTTCTCTGAGAATGAGGAATGAAATACGGAATTGTCGTGACAGTAGGAAGGCCGAGCTGCCAGGCAGGACTTCCCTGAGAGGACGAAGCGAAAGAGGGAACGAGGAGTTGCCTCGAGCGCTGGGCCACCAGAATTCGGTGGGTGCGCTCCGAGACGCGCCTTCATCGGCTTGGGCATTCCCTGCCGGGAGCGCCTCATGAGACCCGCCTGCGGGTGTCTGCACGATTTTGCGAGTCTGCAGGGTTCCTTTTGCCGCCTCTTGCGAGGTAAAGCGGCCGAGCAGCAAAAGACTGAGAGGCGGCCGCGGATTCCGAGATCGGCTGTACGGGATTAAGTGCGGGGTTCCGGGACCTTAAATTAATGATGTCTGTAGGCTGGAGTGTTTCCATATAAGGAAGAGTGCCGCGGTGCATGCGCCACCCTTGGAGGTAGTCGAGAGGGAATCCTAACTGTAACAGTTGAAGTCAGTAGAGAAGATGGTCCTGTTCTTGATGGACGATGGCCTGGCACACGTTTTCGTCAAGGAACCCCGTTGCAGACCGAAAGATCGTGTCCGAAACTCCCTGCCGGCGAGGCTGTGCAAGCGCAAGCTGAACCGCAACGCGAGAGGGGAAATCTCAGAGCCATCTATGAGCGAGATTTCCCACTGCACACGACCTCTGCTCCTCAGTCCCGCTTTTGCCATTCAGGCAGCGGCAACTGAATGCTCTCCCAATCACAAAAAGTGTATCGGTTGACTCAGCGATAGATTCTGAAACTCCACGCGTGTTGACAGGAACCCAAAGCAAATATTCCGGCAACCAGAAAGGTTATCCACAATCTGCTTTTTACACTTTGGTTCATTCCACTAAAGGATTCCCTTTAGTGCGAGTCCCGCGGGAGCTCATAAAACATGAGAAATGCATCTGGATAAAAATTCTACAGAGTCCCCTATCGTTCACGGTTCCATTCTTCATGCTTCTTCTGTCTTTATTAAGAGCCACCTGCCTGCGGTTCGTGCACCGTAAGAACCCGTACATATGCGAATAAGCGAAAAACATCCACTCATTAAACTTTCGTTTAGGTTCGGATCAACACTGGATCTGGAGAGAAGGAATTGACCTCTCCAAGATCTCTTCAGCTGAATGATCTCAAATGGCACCGAGTAAACATCACTCGAGAGAACCATGAGCTTGCTATGACCGTGGATGGCATCCACACTACTGCGTAAGTACAACTCTCGTGTTGCAGTGCTCACTGTGCATGCACATTGATTTCTCGCAATGTACCAAGTAATGGAAGGGCTTTGCTGCTCAGAACTTTCCTGTTCTCATGGTCAGCTGCTCGTGTCCCCTTAGTTGTCCCTAGAAACGGCCTCAGTGCCGAAGCGAATTCTTCCTGCGCTAAAACGATTCATCAGTATGTGTCAGTCTCACAGAAAAACACGTCTTGCACGTTAATTGCATCTTTCTTTTTTCCCAGAATCCCAAATCTGCGATATTTCCAAAGTCCGCGCTTTTTGATTGATCGCGCCGCTTTTCCAGAGTTCACCTTCAGTAGAACTTAATCACCGGGATCCGAAGATGACCGTAAGCGCTAGAAACGGTCGAAAAATTTCATCAAGCAATTTACATTCTCAGCTTCGTTGCTTCGCTCTATGATCGGTCCTGTGTGTTCCTCGATACTCGCCTGTTTTGATTCTCTGACGTTAATCAGATATCCCTGTCGAACTTGCAAGACTACTTGTTTACTGAGAAGGAAGAGAGAGAGGGGGGGAAGGAGGGAGAAAAAAAAATCTGTGCGTCCAGAGGATTCTAGGACATCCATCTCAGCGGGGCGTCTCTACTTCCACAGAAGACCGCTCGCGAAAATGTTGGGGAAAAGCAAGCACTCTCAGTAGGCAGGCACGGGGCGTCGTGACGTCAGCATGGCGCCCAACAATGCGATCTAAAAACACCCGAGCCCATAATGTCCAGTGACCCACGAGCCCAGGGCGGGACGAGCGGGCCCAACTCGAACGTGGCTGCAACCAAACGAAGTGAGAGGTTTGAAGTGGGTCGGTTCCAAGTGCAATCTCACATTACAAGAAGCTCCAGGTGTCGATGCGAAACTCTGCGATAGTTCTTGTGAAAATCACTTCAAAGAGCCCCTCTGGAAAAGAGGAGCAAGGTGGATTACATCACTGTGTGCCTGGATGAGAGCACTGGAAAAGAGGAGCGACCATTATGCAAGCTAATACTCCCTTAAAACCGATGCGCCTCGAGTCTGACCCCACGGAGAAATGCAGCTTGGTGTGCGGCCGTTTCAAGTCGCTCACCGTGTTTCTAGGACCTGCACGAAGCGCACCGGGAGCGAAGCCAGGCCCCTCCGGCGTCAAGGTCACGGAATCCTGCGTTCGGGAAGATTGGCGAGGCCACGGGTTCGCGTCTGCCGCCCGGAGCCCCCTTCTCTCGGGGCTCGTGGACGTCCGGCTGCTGGTGCCCGGCGGCATCCTGCGATGTCGAGGTGCGAGCTGTGGCCGGGCGCGCAGCACCGTGACGTCGGCGTGCGCGATCAGCACGCCTGCCAACAATGGGATTCCAAAAATACAGCGTGGGGGACTTGGCGCCCGCGGCGGCACGGAACGAGTGCTTCGGGAGGGCCTGCCGCAACGCGCACACGACGTATTTTTAGAATCCCATTGTTGGCCGCCGTGCTGATCGCGCGCTCTGACGTCACGGCGCTCCACAATCTGTGCTGCCGTGTTGCATCCGAGCGAGTGGCGGCGTCCGCCAGCTCACCCTTCGTCCAGCCACCCAGGAGTTTCGGAGCTCGCAAATTTCTACTGGTTATACATTTGTGCATTCATATATACGTTCGCTAGGCATACCAATACATAAATATATAAATCGAGATTAATATATGTATTATTAGTCGCGTCGCGCTCTCTGACGTCACGACGCTTCTCAGTGTGTGCTACCGTGTTGCATTCGGAGACAACGAGCCTCGAAAACTTCTGCTGTGAACCCAAGATGGACAATAAGCACCGGTTCTCCTAGGGAGAATCCCCATTTGGAGAGAGCACCTAGGATCCGCAGTTAGAATAGAGCCTACTCTTAATTCAAAAGCTGGACGACATGGTTGCCATTGACGATGTCCTTCATTTAGGGTAGATGGATGGCTCGTTCCGCGGCGCGGAACCAATCGAGGATGTTGAGAAATCCAGCTGCAGCAAGATGGGGGATTAAGGATACGATTACGAGCATGAGGCCGCGAGAGTTTCACTGTGAACCAGGAGTCGCGCCGACTGAATTCGGTTCGAACGGTCACAAAAGGTGTCTCAGAAGCGGAGGTCACGAAATGCGTTTCTCAGAACCCACAGAGGACCACCTTCCACTCTGAAGGTCGTGGTGGCGAAAGGAATCGGCAAGCCGACGGGCAGCTCTAAGAAAGGGAAGGAACGTTCATTTCTTCGTCGAATGACTTCATCCCAGCGACGTCTTGGAGACGATCACTGCTCACGAAACTTCCAGGTGGCAGCAGTCGACGGGCGTGCGACAGCGATCCGCGACGCACGTTGAGTTTCAAGAAACGAAGTCATATGTGGTTTTCGTAGCCCCGGAATTAAATGAAGTGGATGCTTGCGCGATCGACCAAACACGTTGTTGTTTGCTCCTTCTCGTGCACATTACGTAACACTGCTCCTTCAGAAAGAATAGGGTACCCCCTTGACGGATGTCCTGTTTATTTTCACTCTCTGCACGTCTGACACGTTCAGCCAAGCAAGACACAGGCAAAAGATGCTCTCCTTGAGATGTGTACTGCAGCCTCACAGTCTCGTAGCTCTCGTCTCTGAGGAAGGCAGCCATCGTCATTGCTGCCTTCTCTTTCCGAAATGCGCTTCCCGGATTAGAAATTCTTTGACGTTCTCAGCATGCAGGAGAAGGGGTTTCCGGATTCGCTTCCATACTGAGAATGCCATTTCTGCGTCGTTTCCATTGGAAATACATTGCCTTTGGGATTCCTGCGCTCGAGGAAAACACCTTCAAGCCATTTTCACTCGGTGTTCACGGCGCCGCGACCAAACCTCATCCCAGCAAGTGATCAGCTCTCACAATGGGCTTTCAGATCTGATTTTGTCAGGGCCATCGAAATATGGAGACGGTATTATCTATTCTAAAACTAGAGAAATGAAGATGAAGATGAATAGAGGATAGAACAAGGCGAGGCAAGCATTTATTATTCAAGATACGTAAAACGGATGAAGAAAGCAGTTGTGATACTGCTTGTTTCCCATAGCAACCGGATTTGCCTTGATGGGATCCTTCTTTTCCGAAGTCGATCGCTCTGCCTCGCCCTGGAAACCCTTCGATGTCGATCGCCTACTAGTCAGGGGGGATGGCTTCAAGCGTAGCGCCGTGCACGCCCTTGTGTTCCAAGACGCGGCAGAGTACACGTGCGCCTCCCTTTCCCATTCAGATCGGGATTTCAGCCACCTTCATGCCTCGGTTACCGTTCCTCCTCCGGCACCGCGGAATCTCCGACCGCCTCCGCGAGTGCTCGTTTCACACCCTAGGGAAGGAGCGCTGGGCGTAAGCGTTCCCACGCACACGAACCTCCTCTTGTGCTTGCAAGAGCTCGCTCTTCTTTCAGCAGTCCCTGCCTTAGATCTTCCGGCAATTCCCTCTGGGCAACAAATGCAACCTCCCTGAAAAACGGAAGTTGCTGCCGTGCCTCCATCTCCACCGTCTGATCGCAGTTCATCTCTTCGGACTTCTCTGGCTATGAATCCACTGCGAACCATGCATTCCAATGCAACCGTCTTGCAGACATTTCATGTTCTGTATCACAGTTACAGAATACGCCACAAAGATTGATCCTCCTCCGCCCACGAATACACAGTGTATTCGAGAGAGAACACGGAGCGATTCCTAAATGGGACCCATCTTTCATTAGATGATGGTCCATGACGAGGAACGTCCGTGCACGTGTACCTCCAGGATGTTCGATAAACGCAGGCCTCTGGATCCAACAGGTTTGCAAGCATCGGGATCCCTGGCCCAAGACTCGAACTCGGCGCTCTGCAGCATCTGCACCCCAACCACACAGCTGACTGACACTTGTCGCGGACCCCGGCAGTGGCCAATGGAGGCAAAGTGGCACACTCTGCGGGGTATACTCGTCCCCACTTTCAAGAGGGTCGCACACCGTGTGGTGTGCGACCCTCTGGAACGGTGTTCAAGAGGGTCGCACACTCCACGGAGGTCCACTCGCTCCAAACTGTTCCAGGAAAGGCGTGCTCGTTCATCCCGCGTCTTCACGAGTGGCAGCTGCCACGAGCCAGACTTTCACTGCTTTGCCGCCTGAACGTCACATCAAAGACCAATTTTGGGGGTTGGCCGTGAGGCAAGTCGCTGGACACCCGAGCTGCGGGTGCGGTCACAACACCACGGCCTTCTGCGCCCGGCAAAGCCACAGGGTAGAAATTCCCAACGATCATAAAAAATACACACGCGTGCTTGTTATATAAATTAATATATATATGTATATCCTAGTATATATATTATGATAGGTGTGAATATATATTTTTTGCATGGGTTTATACATGTTTGTATTAATATATACGTTCGTTATACATATCAATACATGAATATATAAATAAAGATTGATATGTGTATTATTAATACAGTTAATAATATGTCTATGATATATATTTACATAATTAATGATATGCCTATAATATATGTTAATCTATGAACACAGTATAAAGATTGCAAAAAAATAAATACATATGCTTACTATGTATATTTATATATACATTCTCATACGGATTCATATATAGGTTGAAGCATATATTCATATATAAGTTCATATATACATTAACATGTAGATCCATACATAGATTGATGCATATATATATATATTTTATAATTTTGCTTATATATATATATATGTACATTCATATAAGCAAAATTATAAAAAATAAGTGTATTTGTTCAGCACACTTATGATAAGTGTGCTGAACAAATACACTTATTTTTTATAATACATATTAAATAAATATGGAAGCACCGAAGTATAAAAAATAGAAAGTGCTGAAAATAGTGGAAAAAATTAAAAAAGCACACAAATGATAAAACCAAAATCGAACTTTTGTATTATCATCGCTCGATAAACACACATTTATCATTCTACATTTATATGCTCATTTCGTATACATTCCTATTACAAATGAATTTTTAATAGGAATTCAAAATACATTTATAATATTAACAAAATAGATTCAAAGTATTGCCAAAACGGATTTATAGTACTAGTAAAATACATTCATAATATTAATGAAATGTATTTATGACATTAATAATATGCATTTATGATATTAATAAAATGGCTTTATGGAATTAATAAAATATATTTTTGATACTAATGGGATTTATTTGTAATATCAACCGAATGTATTCATAATATTAGCAGAATATATTGATAATAGTAATAAAATATATTTATAAAATTAATAGAATGTATCTATAATATTGATAAAATGGATTTATAATATTAATAAAAGAAATTTATGATATTAATGAAAGGGATTTCTAGTGTTTCTAAAATGTATTTGTATTCACAGAATGTATTTATAATATTAATATAATTACTATCACTATTGTGTATGTTCACAAATATTAGTAAATATGTGTGTTCAAATAAATCTGTATATTAATATATATAATAAACATATATTTCATATATTTTCCATAATCTTTGCAATATATATTAATTCTACTGTACATATCCATACATATGTGACATGAATATGTACTTTTTTTGAATAATCGTTCGAATTTTGACCGTTGGGCATTTCCGGCGTTGCGGATTGCCAGCCGCACCACCTGGCGACGTCCTCGGCAAGATGAGGAGCTTCTCAAACTCACCGAGGCCGCGCTGGTGACGCTGCTACTGCAGGGTGCGGGCGCTGCTCAGAGCCCCTGACCAGAGGCTCGGAACACGACCCGGTAGTCCAGGCGACCCCGTACGCAAAAAGAAGCTGCGCTGCATTCAAGGCGTGGGCGACGGCGGGTCCGGTCAACCGCTCCCCGTTCTCATTCCGGGTCTCCTATCCCCCCGGAAGAGGATGGGCTGAGGACTTTCGAGGTCAACTGAGCGGCGCCAAGAGTCGACCCCGCTGGGAGCTTGAGTGGGGGGGAGCGACAGGACAGGGACAAGGGACTGTCTCGCGTTGGTGGTCGCGTGGCTGTGGGTTCGAGTCCCACCAGGGGAAGGATTGACTCCGAGAATGGAGGTGCGCCCGGGTTTCGAGAACCTTCCGTAGGATGACGCTGGTTGGCCTGTGGGCTTTAAGTGGTGAAGCTGGAAACCGGACACCCCTGTTGACTAGCCAGGGTTGGAAGTTGACCCTTCGTGGTCCTTCCAGGGCATCAAGGAGCCCTCCGGGATTCCCCGCTGGTTGTGAAAATGGAGCCGTCACCATAGAGTTGGTTGACGCGGGGGGCCTCCTTTCCAGAGTGTGTGAAGCACCTGCTCCCTTCGAAGAGCGTCCCTTCCGGGTTCTCTCCAGAGGAGGAAATCAGGAGCGCATCATTCCCTTCGAGGTCCCTCCCACCGAGCGTAAGAGGGAAACGGACTCCTTCCTCCGGAGCCTTCCGGGATTCAGAGGTGATCCCTCCGGGGCTGCTTTCTAACTGAAGAGTTTTGCGCACCCTCTGGTGGCGCGTGCACTGAGTTAAGAGAGCTTCGTATGCCTCCCCTTCCCCTCCCCCCTGCTCATGGAGGCTCTCCAGCACTTGCCGAACCAAAAAAAAAAAATCTTGGAGAAAAGGGGCGAAAGCAGAGGAACCCAAGAAGATTTCCGTCCCTCCGCCTGCCTGAGGACGAAGGACAGGAATTTCCAGCCGGGGGGTCATCAGAGTGCGCTGCTTCAACGCAGGGCGCTCCAGATGGGCTTTGGAGCCCACAGGGGAAGAGGAAACGGAACGCTGGCTCGATGGCGACTCGAATAGGGTGGAGGAGGATAGACTTCGACCTGCCACGACCTCCGGATGATTGGGAAAGTGATCATTCGGTCGAAACCCCATACATGGAAGAAGGATAAGTGAGGAACACGAGCGACGAGTACCAGAGGAACGCAAATTGCATAAGAATGTGGAGTAAGGACACGCGAAAGGAGGACGCGGACTCGAAAATCTGAGGTCGCGCATGCGCTTCGCGTCAGGCGTCACAACGTCGGAGGATGCCCGAGGGTTCAGCAAGTCCGCGAATGAGCCGCGCAGCGCTGGGGGACTCGGGGCTCGTCGCAGCTCCCGGAAGACGTGACCGCGAGCACATCCTGAAGGTGGGAATGCGCGGGGCAGGCGAAAGGATACCTCCAGGAAACTTCGCCAGGGAGGAAGAGCACGGGGGAAAACAGTTCTTTCCGAGGTGCAGTGGAGGATTCGTGGCAAGGAAGCAAACGGGCGGAGATGCTGCGGGCGACCGGGAACCCGCAGGAGCGGCGCTTCCTCGTTGCTGCCACACACGAGCGTCGAGGAGGAAGACCGCGCGAGCAGAGTGACCTTCCATCGTCTTCTCCTCTGGACCCTGCTTCCCCTCGCCGGTCCTCATGGCGCGATCGAGGGATGCGTGAGAGCCCAAGGCTGCGGAAACGGTTGGTCTCGGGCAGTCCTTCGGAGGTGAAGTGAAAGAGCAGATCCAAAACACGCGCCCGTGGTGAAGATGAGGGGGAGGGATGGGAGTCGCCAGGCGACGCCTTCGGCAGAAACCGACCGTGGCTAGGGGGACGCCCGCGAGCTGAAAGCACGGCTCGAGCTAGCGACCCCGGGAGTCAATCTGTCCCGGGCAGTGGGCCGCGGTCAGCAGAAGACGAATGATCTTCCGTGCATTTGCTCTTCCTCCTGCGTCCCTTCCATCCTGTGCCCCCGGGTCCCCTCTCGAAGATACACGCCCTCCGCGGAAGAGCCGCGCGTGCTTCGCTCTCGAGTTCGCTCGTCCGCGGATGCTGGTCGGATGCCGACTGGTTGCAGGGTTCCGGACCTACCGATCCCACGGGGGCTTACTAACCAACCCGGTAGGGGAAGTCCGCAGGGAAGTGGGGGCGCTGCCCGCACAGACCGCTGGTGGCTCGGGGCAGCGATGGAAGCGGACAAGCGGAGACACCTCCATCGACCGCGATCGGACCCGACCTCCCGGGTAACCCGATCCAAACGTCCTCCAAATGGAGGACAAAAGAAACCGGAAGTAAAGGTAAAGGTCACGTGACACGTTCCTCGTTCGAAATTACCACGTGCGCCTGTTCGGATGGATTTTTCCCGACTTCTTCCTGTCTCGCTGACCTGCCGAGACTGGTTGACCGCCGCCCGTTCCTGGCCCGCGGCCCCTGAGCGTGTGCTCCCGGCGCACGTCTCGGTTACGTTGGATGCTGGTTCTTCAACACGTTCCCCCCTTCCTGTTCTCGGCTGGAGACCCCGGAGGGATTCCCTGAGAATCCCGTCGCCCCTCGGGTATCGTTTTTCGGGCGTCCCACCTGCTCCTTCTCTCACTGGTGGCGGAGGAGGAACAGCGTCCCCTCCTCTTTTGCGCTTCTCCCAAGAACGCTGCCGCGCCCCTCTCGCGAGAGAGGATAACGCTGGCAGCTCCGTGGACCGAATTGGCCGGTTTGGTCCGTGCTGATTCTCGAGTCGCCGCTTGGCATTGGCTGCTCGGAGGTCACCAGCTCCCACATTGCTCCCTTCGCCACTTCACTGGATCCGATTGGATCTTGGCGTCCTAATGTGCTTCAAGGATTCTTCCTCTTGTGAAGCCCCTCCCGCGTATTCGACCGACCCCACTCGAATGCCCTCAGGCAGCGTGCTTAAAGCGACAGTCGGCACCTGAGTTCACGACGGGGCGCGGGCTTTGTGACCAGCGACGTCCTCTCAGGAGATGTCTGAGAGACCGGTCCGCCGCGGAGTTTGTCTGCTGCTCCATTCCGGCTGGATGCATGGTTACACGAAAGCATCTCGGCTGTCCTCCTGCGGCAGGGGCTCTTGACGTCCTGTCGGCTTGGTGGGGAGAGGACGGAGCAGCAAAAACTGGTGCTTCCAAATAGCTCTGATGTCGGATACGGAAAAAGAGCTTCGCGGCCAGACCGCGAGATGGAACCCTCCGATCTCCGGAGCATAAGCACACAGGGCATCCTCAACACCTCGCCTCTTCCAAGGCGGCTCATCACGACACGCTGCCCTGCTTACGCGTGCGCACGAAAATGCTCTCATGTGCGAAACCATTCCTGCGTGCAGTGTGGGTATGTGTTTGATGCTTGAACACATGCGTGGAGAAGCGCGCGTTCAAGGAAAAGGTCGTGACCGCAGAGAGGAGACGCCGCACGCATGAAAAGTGGCTCGATTTGGGGAAAATGGATCCGTGTCAGCATACGCGGCTCGTGCAACCACTACAAAAAACAGCTACGCTCGAGAAGCCACGCAAGAGATCTTTCGTGCGTGTCTCTTGCAAATGATGAGTCGGGAAATGGAACCTGTGACCATCCTGATTCTCCTGTCCATCTTATCTTCCACACTCAGGATATCAGACCCAGGCGTTTGCTCCTTGATATGAGGGTGAATCCTCAACTCGGTTCCTGGGAACGTCGTGGGGTCGTTACAGATTATAGAGATCAGGAAGATTCAAGAATCAGTTTCGTTCATGAGTGGAGAGGGAACTACATATCTCGCATCATCTCTTCACTTCAGGGATCTCAGAAACTTTCGTCGACAGTGAGACAGCGTGGTCTCTGCGCTTTGCCTCCTTTCTTTCTCGAGCACTTCCGAACTTGTCAGAGATGTTCTCTAAGGCAGCTTCCAGCTTCCAGGATAACCATTCTTTCATCTTCTCCCGTGCGTAGTTTGAGATCCTCACGGAGTCGAAGAGTCCACTCTATGGACAAGCTGGTTGCAGAGAATCACGTCTCAGCCCCTTTTGGTTGCCGTCGTCAATCGATGCAGCAGTGTTCCGCGTTGAATACACGGCAGAAAGCTCCAAAAGCATCGGTTTGGCACCAGGCTGCTCTTTATCGCGAACCCGTCATCTCCTGCAGCTACGTTCATGTTAGCGATGTGCAACTCACGAGCAAGGAAGAGACCGAGTCAGTCACCAAGTATAAATCCTGGATCCGACTATGGGTTGTATTCTCCTAACGACTCTGTACAACATTGAACAAAGCGCGGATGCCTTTTGTGGGCACACTAACTAAGACACCCTCAGAACAGCCACGTGCATCCGCGGTCATGGTCAACACTTCAGGAAATCACCCCCACAGTGCCGAGACTCGAGCTAGCATCGTTGGCTCAATGGCGAAAACATCCTGGAGCTAGACGTAAGGTAGAGAGCTCGAATCCCAGCGATGCACCCTCGCGACAGGGCATTCGCTTCAACAAGGAAAACACTCAGAACACTCCACGAGCGCACAGGCCCGCCCTGTGGCAACAGCTTCATGGCTGCACACAGATCCTTAACTTGATTTTCTTGTGGCTCATCTGGTTTGTGTGTGGCTGTCAAGTCGAGGATCTCCCGTATTCTACTCGAAGACCCACTTTTTCGCGGGTGTTTCCTCACTGCTCCCGAAGAAACGAAACATGCAAATCAGAGGGTTCCAATCAACTCGCCTAGCCGAAGAGCCGCGCATTTCCCAGCACCTCCATCAGTACGACGCGGAAGATGTCCCTGGAATGGGGTTTCGCCCCCTGCCTGGGAGTCGGTGTGTCGCCATCACCTCTCCAGAGAGTGCAGAGAAGCGAGCCGATCCCTTTGGGGAAGCAGAGCCCTTCTGAATTTCAGAAGCATCCCTTAGGGGTTCTCTTCAGAGGAGTAAACAAGAGCGGTTCCCTTGCGGTATCCCTCCGAAGAAGAAATTCCTGATGGGGGATTCTTTCTGGGTTCCACTCAGAAAAGAAAAAATGGAGCAGTCCCCCTTGGGAGTTTCTTCAGAAGGAACAAGAAAGGAAATTTCCTTTGGGGTTTCCTTTCGGAGAGAACCAGGGTGGAGGTGATCTCCATTTCCGAGGATTCCTCTCCAGGCGTCAGAGGAACGGACTCTCTTCTACGGTGTCCTTCCTGGATTCACAGGGCAGACCCCTCCCGGGGTACTCCTATGTTGAAGAATTACACTAGCACCCTCGGGTGGTATGGAACCGTGTCGAAGAGCTGCGAAGACAGAAAAGAAAAGATTACCATCATCCTTTCTTGCCACCCAATCAAGGGCGTGCGTGACGACCTGGTTGCAGCACCATTTCGAAGTCAACTGTACACTCAGTTCGAAACAAACACGCAGCCCTTATGGATCCTGCATCTACCCTCGACAGTGGAGCCTGTTGCACTAAAAACCTACAGACTACCTTACGGAAATACCTGCTGTCCTTTCCGCAATTCACATACAAAAACGCAAGCCTATCCAACGTCCGCAAAAAAAACTTTCTTTCTCGCGTTTCCATGGAGTGAAATAATTCTTCATCCCTTCATCCCACCTGTGCACACTACCTCGGCAGCCAAAGCTAGCACCTAACCAGACCTAATTTACCATGAACTCACCTGACCAAACCTAACCCAATCCACCAAAACGAACCTCAACGACCTCAAACTAACGCACAACTCGAAGTTAACCAAACTCACACGACCTAACCTATCGACCCAACCTCACCGTAACTAACCTAAACCAACCTAACCTAACCTACCCCACCCAGCGCACGCCGTAAAGTCGCCACGTTGTTCACGTACGCGAAGTGACCTCCTCCTCCTCTTTTCCGAGCGTTTCTCGGAGACCCGCGCAAACCCTTCCGCTGTAATCGTTTGCTTTCGTAACTCTTTGACGTTTTTTTTTCCCTCCTTCCAGCCTGCAGCTTCCACCAAGATTCTACGAGCTTAACATCGACTATGGAGTGTTCCTTGGAGGGATAGGAAATTTCAGAGACTTGTTTCTGGGACACCTGAGCTACTATCGCGGCTGCATGAAAGATGTGACCTACAACGGAATGGACGTGCTCGAGACATCAGAGGCCATCTCTACGACCTCGGGAAATGTGGTGCACGCCATCACCTTCGACTGCAGCGTGGAGTTCCAAGCTCCGGAGAATTCCATAATCCGATTTCTCGGAGGAGGGTCCTTCCTGTCGCTCGCCAGTCCGGCTTCTTCCAAGGCAGCGTTTCACCTGACGTTCGAAGTCCTTACGAAGAGGGAGAATGGCCTGATCTTCTACACCACCAACTCGCTCTCGGAGTTCATCGCCCTGGAGCTGATGGAAGGCTCTCTGAGCTTGCTGATGAGTCTCAAGAACAACGTGGCGCTCTTGAAATCCAGGCAGAAGGTCCAGGACGGATACTGGCATGAAGTTCTCCTGCATTGTTCTTCGGGAAAGATAACCATCACCGTGGACCGGACGTCGACTCAGGAGACTTCAGTGCCGAAATACGTCACCTGCACTCTCAGCAACGACCACTTCTGGTTCGTCGGCGGCGTCGAGATGAACTTGCAGGTCTCAGCCCTCAGGCAAGGGGTGAAGTTCGCCACCATGAGCTTCGAAGGGTGCCTGAGGCAGGTCGTGCTGAACGGACAAAGAGTCAGCTTCCGCAACGCTCTGGTGACCCATGGCCTGTCGGTCGGGTGCTCGGAGGCCTGCAACGCCTCCGGAGAGTGCCTGTTCGACAAGCAGGTGTTCACCGTGAACGAAGGCAGCTCTGTGTACATGACCTTCGACGACGTCTCCCGGTTCGGGGAGCTCTTCGAGAGGTCGTCGTTCTCGCTCGTCAGGCGACCGGAGCACGGGAGGGTGGAGGTGGGCTCCACCGTCCAGAGGCAGGACGAACTTTCGTTCACGTGGCAGGACCTCATATTCCACCATGTCCGCTACGTTCACGACGGATCCGAATCATTGAACGACAGCATCACCATACGGGATGGAGATGACAAGCAGCTGGAGATGAGGTTCCAGATCGTTCCCGTGAACGACCCTCCCGTCGTCGTCCTTTTCGAAGACGGAAGGATATCCGTGCCCCTGGAGAGTGAAATGCTGATCACCAGGGATCTTGTCGAAGCCCGCGATCCGGACAATCTCCCTGAGGAGCTGGTCATTGCCGAAGCGTCCCCGTATTCCGACCACAGGGGCCACTTCAGCCGGGTCGGCGACCTCGCTTCACCCATCACTACCTTCTCCCAGTCCGACGTGAACTCCGAATCGATCGCGTATGTCCAACGGGACTCCATCGTGGCGGTGGTCGCCCTGCAGGCCACTGACAGCCACGAGGCGAGCGCGATCTCCGTCCTGCACCTCATGGCGCGCAGGTGGCGGGTCGGGCTGGCGAACAACACCGGGTTGCTGGTCTCGTTCGAGTCCAGCGTCCGCATCACTCCCTCGAACCTGAGCGCTGTCGTGGATGCCGCCGAAGGGGAGCAGAGTCCTCCCTCGCCGTCCATCCAGGTCTTCCAGCCTCCAAACCAGGGATCCCTGATCAAGGAGACGCCGTCGGGAGCTCCGGAAGAAGTGGCGGAAATAGAGATGGAGGACGTGAAGCAAGGAAGCATCTTTTATTCGCACAAGGGGAAGCCCACCGTGCACGAAGACGTCTTCCGGTTCAGGATTCGAGTCGGCGGGGTCGTCCTGCTGCCCTCCTACGAGTTCCGGATCCGGTTTGCGCCTTCCTCGGTCGAGATGGCTTCCCTAGCTCCCGTGGTGCTGCAGAAAACCGATCGCTCCCTCGTCACGCGCGACCACCTTCTGGCCCACTCGCCGCAGGGCAGCGTCGACGAGGAAGGCATCCGTTTCGTCATCCTGAAGGCACCTCTGTTCGGAGACCTCTGGCTGTCCGAGAACGGGCAGGCCCGCAAGCTGGGAGCTGGAGACGCTTTCGGGCAGCGCCACGTGACCGAGCGCGTGGTGGAGTACAAGCTCCGTTACCCCACAGACTCTCAGCTGAGCGACCGGCTCGTGTTCACGGTGAAGCTGTCCGGGTGGACGTCGGGCGACCGGTACGAACTCGGCTTCTCTCACCGGCCCAGGGACCCGGACAACACGCCCCCGCTCTCGGTCGACGCCCTCGAAGGCACCATGAAGGTGGTCGGCGGCGGAGGCTCCGTCGGTCCCCGCTCGCACGATGAGAGTGGCGCGATCATGTGCAATGTGACCGCGTTTCCCGACCACGGCTGGCTCCACACGCTCCAGTCCGACTTCCACGGGGGGTCGGGCAGGCACAACGTGACCTCCTTCACCGTCGAGGAGCTCCAGAACGGGCGTCTGCTGTACGAGCACGACGACTCGGAGTCACCTGAAGACGCGTTCCAGTTCTCTGCCGTGTACTTCAGGGGAGGCGTCGCCCACCTCTACGTCAAGGAGGTCAGGATCCGCGTCGTGCCCCGGAACGACAACCCGCCTTACGCGGCCACAGACCTCGTGCTCTTCGTGGTCACCGGAGGCGAAAAGGTCATCACTTCCGACACGGTCCGCTTCTGCGATGCAGACCGGGACTCCGAGCCGTCCGACATCCAGATAACCAGGGAGGAGCTGATCAACGGCGCGTTCTTCCTCCGCCACGAAGACGAGGGCTCGATCACCCAGGTGGAAGAGATCTTCCACTTCACTCAGGCCGACGTCGACGCGGGCAGGATCTTCTTCCGTCACCAGGGAGACCCGAACGGCAGCTGTGCGCTGTGGGTCACCGACGGGGAGTTCTATGTCACGGCGGTTCTCTCCATCTATGCCTCCGATCCCTTCATCAGGATCGTGACCAACACCGGGATCATCGTCCCCTACGGAAGCAGCGCCCTCATCCACGTGGGGAACGTGACCGTCGTGACGAATGTCGACGCGCCGAAGGACCGCATCCTTTTCCGCATCCACAGAGGACCCAGCCACGGAGACATCCGCGTGAGAGAACAGGTTGTTCAGGAGTTCTCCCTCCGCGACCTCGAAGAGGAGCTGGTGACCTACAATCACGCCAAGTCTTCAAGCCGTACGGACGAAGTGTTGCTAAAGATCAGCGTGGACTCCACTTCCGTGGACCACACCTTGCCGATCAGAGTGTACCCCCAGTCGTACTGGTCGCCGCTCGAAGTATCGGGCGTGGGTGGAAGCATGCCCATCCTGGAAGGGACCAGGAAGATGATAGCTCCCAATCATCTGTCTGTCATCCAGAAGAACGTGCCAAAAGGGGAAATATCTTACCTAGTGAAGAAGTACCCCGAGCTCGGAAGACTGGAAATCGAATCTCAGGTGGTCGACAAGACCTCGTCCCACGGCGAAGAGAAATCCAAGGTGGTCACCTTCACCCAGGCGACCATCGACGAAGGGAGACTGTTCTTCATCCACGAAAAGGCATCGGGTTACGAAGACAGCATCGTCTTCGACGTGACTAACGGCATACTCTTCCTCTCCGACGTGACCCTGCGCGTCGAGGTCGTCCCGCGCATCATTCCCTTGGAGACGAACGCTTGGAAGGTCGAGGAAGGTGGCAACTTTACGCTCGATGAGGGCAGCGTGCGCGTGAACTCTTCGTACCACTGGAAAGCCATCCAGAGCTTCGAGGTGCTGGAAGCGCCCCTGCACGGTAACCTGGTGATCGGGCCGTGTGAAGCCAACTCCAGCGTGAGATCGTTCTCGATCAGCCAGATGCTGCGGCGGGAAGTCACGGTTTGTATAGTGTCGCCCGGGCGACGTCTGGATGCGATTGTAAAGCGCACCGTTTTGATTTCAGTACTGTCATGACGGTTCCGAGCACAACGCTGACCAGCTCGTGATCCGGGCGCGCTCCAGCAACGCGACCAGCGCTCCGGTCATCGCGTCCGTGGAGGTGAAGCTCATCAACGACCAGGCCCCCTACATCGTGAACAACACTGGCTGGACGATTTGGGAATCCTCGTACTTGCTGCTGAAGCCAGAAATCCTAGGCAAGCCTCGTTTATAAGTTACCGCCGCTCTCCTGCTCGCAAGAAGGTGCTTGCGTCCTCGGATGGACCTGCCGTGGCAACTGCGGTGTGCTAAGAGCCTCCAGTCTTTAAGATGACGGCGCGCGAAGGGGGTTTTGCGATTCTCTCCTGATTGTATTCGGAATAAGGAAGGGGGGAGGGTGAATTTTACATGCAGGAAGGTGTCACCTGCGGGACACTGACTGTCACCTCGAGATCCAGAACAGGGAAGCTCACATCTTGTGCTCTCAAGCTGACATCGAAAGAAATGGAGAGCTGGAAGAGGAAGAACCGGCATTCCAGCCCAGGAAATTGGGAATTTGGCGTAGAATAAGTCCTATGGCTTGTTGCTGAACACGGAGGACAGTCTTCAGGGAGTAGGTGACCTGAGGCCGTGTGAAGGCGTGCAAGAACTCACGCGTGCGTCCCGAAATCCACAGCTTATGTTAGAAATTCCCTTTGCCAGAATGATTCATCGAGTGTTCGTTCATTGAGCGTCGATCCCCGACACCAGTTCTCGGCTGAGCTTCCAAAGGAACACTCACGATACGATAACTATGCTGAAAAATGCCAAAAAGCATTCATGTTACAATGAATTTACATATGAATCCCGACGTAAAGTATGTATTACTATGCATAATGAGCAGTGCATTTATTATGGGATTTTGAACCAAACCCCCGAGATTCCCCGCCAGCATCCTTTGGCGGCCGAGAGACGGAACCTGCCATCCTCGGCACCACATTAATCAAAACTGCCATTTTCCCTCTCGAATCCTTCCTGTTTCAGGTGCTTACGACATAGACACCGGACCGGAGAAGCTGATCTTTCACGTCACCGGGGTGCTGGGAGGCTACTTCACCATCACTAGCATCCCTTCCGAGGTCATCGACAAGTTCAGCCAGCAGCAGGTGAACGACGGAAAGATATTCTTCGTGCACTCCGGTCAGTGTCCTCCTTGTCTTCCTCCCGGAAGGTTAGCTGCGCCGTTCCGGCGCCTACCCTCAGGGAGCGATAGGTCCGCCAGCTTCCGCTTCTACGTCACCGACGGATTCTTCCACACTGACGAGGAGGTCGTGAGGTTCGACGTCCGGGTTCCTCACATTATCCTCAAGCACAACCGCGTCCTCCGGCTCGCTCCGGGATCGCACGCCGTCATCACGGACCAGCACCTGTGTGCCGTCACCGATGACCCCAACACGGACTCCTACCACATCCGGTACATCGTCCGCAAGCGTCCCTCCCTGGGAGAGCTGCGGCTATCCAGGGGTGGGGACGGAGACTCGGAGGTCACGGACACGTTCCTCCAAGCGGACCTGAACCTCAGGCACCTGTCCTACCGGTACAGCGAAATCGCGCACGGGTCGGCGCTGCAGCTTGCTGCTGACGCGTTCTTTTTTGACGTCGAGAGCCGCCCGTCGGAGCCCCTGAGGAACGTGGAGTTCCGAGTGACCATCAGTACCCATGTCGAGGTGCTAAGGGAGATCAACGAGAACCTGACCTTCGGATCACTGCTCATCGAGGAGGGAGGCAACGCCACGGTGGGACCCGCAGAGGTCAACGCGGAGGACATCCTCTCCCTCGCGAACTCGTGGAGTTTGTCCATGTTCGGGGACGCCAGCCCTCTGGTCATCTTCTTTAAGGCCACGGCGCTCCCCAGGCACGGGTCGCTTCTGCACCGCGGCAAGCCGATGAGGAAGCCCTTCAGCCTGTCCGTCGACGACGTGACCGAGGGTCAGCTGACGTACCAGCACGACGGCACGGAGACGACCGCCGACGAGTTCACCCTCGCCATCCTATCGAAGAAGTGGCACTCCTCGCACGAAGAGTTCCTCCTGCTCGAGGACAGGGTTTTCGTCGAGGTGAAGCTCATCAACGACCAGCCTCTGTCCCTATTGACCCCAGAGCCGCGGTTCCAAGTCGCCAGGGGCCGATCCGTGCGGTTCAGCAGGAGGGAACTACTGGCCGTTGACAGCGACACGCTCCCCGGAAACATCGTCTACGAGGTGGTCGGACAGCCCTCGGAGGGCATCGTGTCCTACACGGGGTCTGCGTTCGCCTCGCCAGTGACACGGTTCACCCAGGAGCAGGTGGACGCCAACGAGGTGCTGTACCTGCACGGGGGCGGCTCATCCTTCGGCAACGACACAATCCTCTTCCGGGTCAGCGACGGCCTCTTCCAGCCGGAGACGGGAAGGATGCACTTCACGATCCTGTCCTCCCTCCCCTCTCCAGGCCGCGAGGGCATACCGGTGCGCGTGGCCCAAGGATCAACGAAAGCCGTCCTTTCCCCCGAGAACCTAGGCTACTCCCCCGCCGCTGCCACGGGGTTCCCCCTCCTCAACTTCACGGTCACTCAGAACCCTCTGCACGGGAAGATCGAGGTCGTGGGAGGAGAGTCCCAGACCGATTCCTTCGACCTAGAACTCCTGGAAGCAGGACGGGTCAGGTATGTCCAGACGGACATGCGGGCACACGAGGATTCATTCGGGGTCGAGGCGTCTGGTCGGGAGGCCGCTCGCCCCTCCGAAACCGTCGTGCGAGTGGAGGTCGTCCCTCTCGTGCGCTCGCCTCGTGACATCTCCTTCGACGCCTCGGGGGACGCGGTGATGCTCCTCCCCGAGCACATTGACTCCAGCATGCTGGCCCGGTCCACTGGGTCGGACCCCAAGTTTAGGGTCGTCAAGGAGCCCGCCTCGTGCGAGGTCAGGAGGCTGAGGAAAGAAGGGGCACACGCCTCCCTTGGGCGGGAGGACGAGTTCACGGGGATGGACGTGTCGCAGGGGTTGATCTTCCTCGTGCCAAGGGACCGCGACGCGAGCCGCGAGGTCCTCGACTTCCTAGAGTACGAGGTGGATGCCGATAACGTGCAGCCCGCCAGAGGGCTGCTCGAGTTCACGTGGTCGCCCGCGAGGAGCGGCTTCCTTCAGAAGGACGCTGCCGGGGATCTCGCACACCCCGCGGAGGACGCCAAGGTTGTCCCGAAAGCGGTCCGGGACTTCCAGCTGCAGCCTTCCCCCATCCTCAACACGTTCTTCGTCACGGGAACCGCGGCTGCTGTCGTCGTCGGACTCGTCACCCTGTCCATCGTGATGGCGCGCTGCTTCCTCAAAGGCAGGGCCAGGCGCGGCATGGAGACCTTCCCTCCCACGAACCGCAAGGACTCCCCGGAGCTCCAGGTGTGTCCCGACGGGGACTGCGTGGATTTCGAAAGGAAGTCCCCAGTTTCCTCGCCCACCTCCGTGTCTCGGACCAGCTGCCGCGTGTCCACAATCGACGACATCACGAGGAGATCCAGGTCTCCCTTCTGCACCAGCGTGACCCCTGTGTTCGGAAGCTCCCCTGTCGACTGTCCCCAGGTCGATCCCGAAGACGACGAAAACAGTTCCAGTGGCCACTGCCACTCCTGCCAATCCAACCCCCTCCTGAGGAAGAACCAGTACTGGGTGTAGCGGGCTGCTTTTATACTGCGAGCAAGAAATCCCCCTCTATTTTTTCTATGCTTATTCGGCTCGTTCATTCCGCGCGTCCTTCCTCCCTCGGGAGCGCGGGACGGGACTCGCATGTTCCCCGGGGAGATCGACATACGGGACTAGCGCGTTTCCGAGAAGAGCGAGGCGGCGTCCCGAAACGCTTCTGGAGCCATCAGAGTGAGAGGCGGGAAGACCACGGCTCCGTCCATAGATGCCGTGGCTTCACTTACACATGCGCAGGAACGAGTAGACGTCCCTTGGTGCAAGACTCTTACCCTTGTGGCTCTCTTCTGGGCAGGGTCAAATGACCAGCGCGCAGAGCGCTCTTGAAACCTGCCCAGCAAGACCGAACCGGCGTTCTCGTGGTGGTTGCGAAGCGGCCTCTCCTATTCGAGGCCTCTGTCGTAACACTTCAGGCTGCTCGAAAGCCTGCAAGAAGCGTTCCAGAAAGCTTCTGAAATGAGAAGAGAGAAAGCATGGACACCACTCACTCTCGCTTTCAGTATCAGGGACCCAAGCGCCAGTTTGTCCGAAGGCAAACGGATCGTCAGAAGGTCGTTGGGTTCCCAAAAACGACGGGATCTTCGAGGAAGCTGCAGATTCCAGAAACGCATCCGAGTCAGCCCAGAAATCCTATGGGGCCGCTTCACGCCTAACACGGCTGCGGCAACTTGCCGATGCGCAAGCTAGGGTGCCCTCTACGTTTTGAAAGAGGTCAGTTTCTGAAGGCCAAGGAGACTGTGGGAGGAAGGAGCGGAGACGACCTCGGGGCGAGAACACTTGTTTACGGAGGGGTCGGCCTTCCTCGCGTCGAAGGACTGCGACGTGGATCACGCGATCTTCGACTTCCCACCGACGAAGAGCCTTTAAGTTCGCCGGGGGGTCACCGAGTCCGTCGTGGGAGCCTGCAGATCTCACGTTGTTTGGGCACGGAGGTTGCCCATTTGGTTATCGTGGCCTTACAGCCTCCGTTGCTTGCGACCCGAGGTTAGTCCGGGATGGGACGATATGAAAAGATTCCCTGTGGCCAGTTAAGGGGCATTTGAAATCTGAGTCAGCTCGTTCGGTGCTGCCAGAGGAAACCACAGAAAAAAACCAAGTCTGTTACAAGTATTTGGCCTTCTTATCCGCAGCATGTCGATGGCAGTGCATGTGCTTCGTGGAGATACGGAAGCGTCGGACGAGCACTACTGACCGGTGGGCCGAAAAGCTCATCCGCCGTCGCGCGTCTTCAGTGCAACTGTATCTCTCGTTCCCCATGCCACGTGCGGAGCATCGGTTCTTAGACCCTGTCCTGTCAGCTGCGAATGACCTTTGCGCGGACACGTTGCTGCACTGCTTACATTTATTCAAGGTGCCCGATGGAGTTCACCTGGCATCCCTGAGTTTCCACCTCTGCATAGGCACCGACGAATGCGGCTCCATGAAAGTGAGACCGGGAGCAGAGCTTGTTAAAAGCGGTGGGTCCTTTCCGATCTCAGATCAGCTTCCCGATCCGGCGTATCTGACGAGGTGCGTTCCTTTCACCTTCCCGCGGCAGCGCCGTCGCGACAGAGCAGAGGAGCGACATGCGCTTGTCGAAACGCCAAACGAAGAGGTAGGCGCGCCACCTAGCCAGGCCGGGGCTCATCCTGCAGAGCAGAGATCCTCTGCGCCGCGTTCTCAGCAACGAACCCTGCGCCAAAGAGTCCTGCTCCTTCCGTGCACAGGGGATCAGGCTGTCAAGGCTATTCGTGGGGGGAGTGGGGAGACGGGAGAACTTGTGACTGCTGTGCGCTGCATCCCAGGCGGCTTTAGCTCGCACGCATCCCGCCCAGCATGCTGCAAGGCCCTTGCTCATCTCCGCCTCCCAGCTCGAAACTTCGAATGTTGCTCGAGGCAATGGTTTCGGCAAGCTGCCATGGTCTCAGGGAAACGCGTGCGCTGACGATGTGGCGTTTGACTTGGAGCGATACCAAGTTCTGCAGCACCGCGAGCACGGAACGAGGTCACCTCCAGACAAGTGGATGCTTGTTGCAAAGAGCAAGTGTTTGCGTAGCATCCCTGAGAATCTGCAAGTAATCACAGTCAGTCGCCTGTTTCGTTGTTGTTTTCCTTACCCTCGGCCAAGAGCCCAAGGGTATGAAAGAGTTTCCTGATTCGCTCGCAGTTTCAGCAGGTTCGGGAAGCAGGCAGACCGGCGCATCACGTGATGCGGAACCATTCCATTCCCATCTTCGAGGATGCCCCGCCACATGATTTCAGCGGCCCCTAAATTCGTCAGTTCTGTTTGCACAGGCATCGGGATGATAGGTGAAACTCCGTAGGTGATTCCGTGTTCCTCATGAGTGGCCTCCGATGCGCTCATGAAGGACACGAGTCCTAAGGGCCCTAAATTATGTTCCGTTTCCTCGTTCTGTCGTGTTCTTTCCACCATTCGGAAAGGCTTGCGTTCAGTAGAAGCGCGTGCGCAAGGAGAACGGAGGACTCCATAGCGGCATGAACTCGACGTTGACCTCAGAGTCTTGCTCAGTGCACGGGGAACGGTTGTCTCGGTGAAGCACGTGAGGAGGAAGCAGTTTTCATGTTCCTTTCGCTCACCCTTGGCGTAAGAGTCGCCACTGCTCTCAAGAAAGGGAGCGTGGCTTTCTACTTCGCTTACACGGACGGTCACGAGATGGCAGGAGCAAGATGTCATTAGCCGTGGGCGTTTTCCATCTAGAGATCTCCAAAGGTGTACTCTCGAAGGCAACATCCGAAAACATCCGCGAATGCCCATCTCCAGCAGGACACACAAGACTGGAAAGACGCGACCATTCTCGGCTCACCGCGGAATGCCTGCGGCACACACGGAAGATCTTCGTTCACTTTTTGTGCTCACCATGAGCTACCAATACTCGACGCATCATCACGAACGTTTGCACTCTCTATCTCCATAGGATGCCTGAGGGAATTCTTTAGGAAACGTCATTCAATAGAAGGGGTGTGATACTCAATACGTGCGTGTAAGGGGGAGGAGGTATTGTGCAAGTTTTGAGGATGTTCGGGATGGTACTTGGTGCAAGTTACGGGTATCGGATGTTGGGGTGGTTATTAAAAGGTGGTGGTAGAGGCGTAGAGAGAGGAGTTGATACGAGGAATGGGTATTATGTTGGGTATCACTTATAGTTTTGAATTTTTCAACGATGGTAAGGGATGGGATTATTGTAGAAGAAGTTGAGAGATTTTCACCATCTATTATGACAAAAATATATGACGATACTTTTTTGTGAGAACTGGCCGTGTAATAGGGTGGCAGGGCTAAAGGCAAAAGGTCGAAGAAGTGTAATGAATGTGAAATTCTTCTCTTTTTTCATTGAAATTTCGGTTGTAACTGAAAATGATGGCAACACGCAAGCGGTCAGCCAGTCTTGACTTGAGCAGTCGAACAATTCTAGAGAGTTCCAGCGGGCACCCTCTCAGAGGGAGGCACATCACAAGGATCAGGAGAGAATCTTGCTGCTCACACAACCCTCACACGGTGGCCCTTGCTTTTCAAAAACAGTCTTGTAGAAGAACACAGGCAACACAGTGACGGAGCCACCCCTATGTTTACAATTTCAGTGTGCATTCTGGAATCTCACTCTGGCATCGGCACCCAGCCCCAGGGTCTACGAAAGCTGAACCTTTCGGTTTGCATCATGCGGGGATTCTCCGGGGAGGATTTCCCAGAAAGGCAATTTGCGTTGCTCAGCTGAGGCTTCCATCGACATTTTCACTGTTCATCCATCTGCGGACCGGATTTTTCATCAGTTCTGTTTACTCAGACATCAAGGTGTCTACATAATAGAAAAAGAGTTTACTCGAAATAGTTTTCCTATTTTCATTCCCGCTTTATTTGTTAGCTCCTCCGGAAGCTGCATCGCGTTCCAGCTCAGTCTCCATGAGGAGCACCGAAGTATCAGTCTATTTAGCTTTCCTTCCTCTCCCCCCCTCCCCAAGAAATACTTCTGCTAATAAATCTGAAGCTCATCCCTAAAAGGAGTTATTTACAAGGCACGACTCCGCTTAAATCACTGATCTTCCTGGCACAGTGCTGACAAATTTAACATTGAACTAATGCGCAGAGAACTCAGGAGATTGCTAAAGGGCGTCTTAAACGTCGAGCTAGTCTGATGCGAGTAGTCGGTCCAGATCGGAAACTTAAAAAGGGATGGAACTGCTGGCGCACTTTATTGGATCAACATTCTTTTCGAGAATTTTGTGATTGGGAGGAAGCGTTTATCAGTGAAAGAGAAAGAAGCTGAAAAACGCACTGTGAACTTCCGTGTGCACTGGAGTGGATTCCAAATAACACTTACTGATGGGGAAAAAAAAAAAATCCCAGACTTAATAATGGTACGGACTGCTGCATCCGGTTATAATAAACTCGGTTCAGTTATTGCTGAAAGGGAAATAAAACGGCAACTTTGACAGCCACGACGAAATTTGGTCATCATAGATGGAAGATGAATCCCCTTTTCCCATATCGGCAATCACTGCTAGTTCATGATCCCCCCAGAACCCCTCACATCAAAGGTTGGCTGTTTATAAAAATCCGAACTGGACGAAGGCCACCAAAGTAGCAGCCTGGAATAGAAAAAATGGAGCCATGGATGCAACGAGGCCTTCATTAGCCGATTGACTCGCGGACGAAGAGCTTTATGGAAGTCGTTTATGGAAACTGGCTGTCAAAAGCTCCTTGTGAGGAACGATATTCCATAGAATAAAGAAAACTTTTGAGCTGCATGCGAAAACCTCCGTTTTCGCATGCAGCATCTTCCCAATGCTCTTCGCACTACCCTCGGAAGAAGAAAAGCAGCGTGTTGTGTTGCGCGGAATGAAATTTCTGTGTGAATCTCCGTCTCTCTGGTTGGATGCTCTCGTCGAAGAATCTCGAAAAGCATTTCATCAGTACTCCATCTCTGAGAGCAGGTCAGTTACACGCCAACACGCCAAAGGTGAGCGTCACCAGAGCTGGCACTCTTCACTCCATCCTTCCCCCGAAAGCCGTGGCATCAAAAGAATGGAGTAAGTAACGCTTGGTTTTCCCAGATGCCTTCGATGATTCGAAATGTTGCTACAGAAGCAGCAAGAGTCCACTTCCCTTAAAACTGAACTGTTTTGAAATGAAAGGGTCACTTGGAAGACGAAAGGCGTTTCCGCTTTGAGGTGCTTCCGGCAGAACTGGAGTACGACCCACTTTGCCGATTGCTGTGACCCAAAGCTTCCGTCTCGTTTCCTTGTCTGCAACCGAGTGTGCCTTCAAGAGAACGACCTGTGTCCATTGCTTTCAGCATCCGCGGCAGCAGAAGACTCGCAGCACCGAGTTCCCCTTTCCCTGTACGGCTGCCCGGTTCCGGAGAAACGCACCTCACAGGTAGGTGAGACCCTTCGCCGATCAACAGCAACCAAGTCCTCGGGGCCCTGCTGGCGCTTGAGAACCGCCAATGCTGACCTCGAACCCGAGCTCCACTGGGAAGTTGCCCGCCCCCAGGAACTCCCCCCAATCCCTCCTCATCCGTAAACCCACCACCCGTTCGTGAGAACTCTGTGCAGCAGAACAAACGAAGGTGCAGCGTGACGTCAGGCGCAGAGCGGCTGCTGTGGAGCGATGGCTGCCCTTCACCATGAACGGCGGTCCCCTGCTCCAGCATCCACGTCTGGTTCCTCGAACTCGGGGGGAGGTTCCTGTGGTACATGGCGAAACGAAAACGCAAAAGTAACCATGAACGTTCATCGAAGAGGAAGATTGCTTTCTCTCTTCAAGCCGGCCTATATCGTCCGGACTCGAGTGACGTAATTCACTGAAGTTGCAGTTCAGGATTGGTTCACGTTCCTTTTTTAATCTCCCAGTGCCTTTTCTTCGCCTTTTTTTTTTTTTTTTATCTGGAATCAATGAAAAATCCTTTTGCAATCCAGTTTACTTTAAAACAGTGTTCATTATACAAGGATGCCAGCTGCTCTCAGTTTTGGCTTGCTTTGTTTATCACAATTTCGAATTCCTCCGCGAAGTTTTCACCCCTTTGAATCTGTTGTTATTTTAATAGCAGCTATAGCTTCATCGTTAAATATGGGTGGTTTGGTACGCTTACGCAAAGGAACCTAAACTTCCAGTGCAAAGTTCTTGAAGCTTGAGGTGGTCACGCAGGCAGGGTGGAACTCCAGCCAGGTCGCTCTACGGTCACCGATTTCGGAAACATTTAAGGACCTTCAGGATTCGTCCGCGGATGGAAAAACAATTCCGAGTTTACATAGAAGCACAAATGGTTACGGAAACAGTCAAAGCTCGGCGGTGGTTTCCGATTTAAAGTTAATTTGAATGTCCCAACTTGGGATCCATCGCAATGCCAAAACCTCAAACGCCCTTTTTGCTAATTCCATCATCCGCCAAACTTATGCAAAGATGCCGAATCTGCGCCCGAAGCCTGCAAAATTTGTCTGAGGTACAACGTCAGCAGTGACCCCAAACGAAACGATCGTACATTTCTGCCAATTCGTTCCAATGGAATCACATCGATTCGTGCAACCCCTTTCTGTACATACACTTTAAGAGATTAAGCGTTTATGCTTAATCTCTTAAACTAAATTTTCTACTGCAAAATCAAATTGCGGTTAAGAGCCCAAGTATTGTATTATGCTGAAAATTCATTGACAAAGGAGATGTGAAAATGCTAGCAAGCAATCTAGCATGGAATACCATGAAATGTCACAGATCTTGTTATAGAAAATGCTTAAACAAATGGTTGCAAAATTTATATACTTACTAAGTGGCAGAGAAACTGTGATTACTGTCATAGGAATAAGAAACTGAAGAATACATAAAACGATAAACTTCAAATCAGATGGCAGAGGAACATCAGGAACTTTTATTTATTGAATCTTACACAAAATCATGCAACATGGAAACCATGAAGATGCATCCTCACAACCAGGAATCTCAACTTTATTTATACCATGAAACTGAATTCAGGTCTGGGAAAAAACAACATCCGAGTTATCGAGGTGCCTGATAGCAGAATGCAGCCACATGAATTGGGTTTGCTTGGTGCAATCAATTCCACTGAACTTCTCAGAAGAAACAACAAATTACAGTACAAATGAAATTTGGTACATTATAAAGTTAATGGACTCATTCATGGCATCAAATGCAAAATAATACATACACACAGGAGAGAATAATACAAAATAAAAATAAACATCCCTCAGTGTTTAGAGATCAAATACCTGAATTCATTTAATGTTTCACACATGAACAGATCTGCTCACATATTTTTCGGGGGAATACTAAGCATGAGATGCATGCCAAACCAAGATGCAGTGAAAAGTTACCTCACTTGCTTGTGCAAATAAAAATACTCGAAACACAACTGCAACAGTGCAGACAATATCTGTTCTGTGCAAGATGTTTACTGTGAATGCTAAATTATTTGTTGCTGAAAAGTTGACTGGAACTTTGAGATAATTAATTGAATTCAACATTTAACTTAAATGGAACAAAAATTAAAAAGTGTCTAATAAAGTTCATCATATTTGATACAGATTAACTCGTTTCTTGAATATTAGATCTGTGATCAAATGAATCAGTGTCATTGAGCCCAAATATCCTACTCTGAATAAAAGCTGACTGTGGATTAACAGAACCAATATAAGACATTTTAATGTGTGTATTTTAACAGAAATTTACTTCAAGTTCATTACAATGTGAAGTGGCTAAACATAAGCACACTTTCATCAATGAAGATTCACACAACCCTTTGAGACAATCAGTGTACATAAACGAACTACAATGAACATGGCCAGGAAGTATGTGAAATAAGCTCATCTCTTCAAAGCACAATATCAAATGCTAAACATTCCTCAATAACTTCGTTTCTTCATTATTGGTTATACTTCATTCTTATAGTCTCATGAAACTTCAGAACGCAAAAAAATTCGTTATTAATTATAAAATGATCTCTACAGGAAAAATTGAAGCTTTATTCGTGTTAAGCATGCTACTATGCCATCTTGTGGGTCATAACCTGCAAACTGTATCAGAAGAAAATTACACGTACTATGATTGTTTAAACGGCATACTTCAATAATTGTAAGCATAAAGAATTGAAGGAAATGACTGAGAGACAAAGGACACAAATAATTGCTGCAAGAGAACTGAAAGGGAAAACTGAATAACCAGCACAGATTATGCCAAATGGTATCCGCTAATCATAGATATAAAATTTCGAACCTAACATCATGAAACTTTGAGCTTGCCTTCCACCGCATATTTATGTATCCATCACTGCAAAATGCAAAGAAAACAGGACCTAGAAAAACACTAAGGCAATCGGCAGGCTTTTTGCTCGATGCTTTTTGAAACCAAGGATAATAAACCAAAATCAACCAATAAGCCTTACCTGTTTTTCCCCAGTTGGGCTATTATGGCAATTTATTTACATTTAAAAACTTGTTAATTTATTGTTTCTATAAATAAAACCTGGAAATTCAATCCCTTTTCCCAAAGGCTACAACATTCAACACAAAAAAGCAGGAATACAACATCACACTGAGATTTTTACTCGCAGTACAAACTTATAACCGAATGTTTCATATCTTGCCGTAATCAAATAAATGCAATAACATTTTAAGGAGTAAATTATCTCCCAATACCACGTTGAAGTCTATATGGTGTTAGGAAGACTAATTCATTATTTCGAAAATCATTTCTTATGGAACTTTGTAAATAGAAATAACACACTGGTTCCTTCATTGTAAGTCTTTATGAAACCAGGTCCATCAATCGTACAAAATGTAATCTGCCCCAAGAGGCTTCGACAGTACTCTGTTCTTTATTAAGCTAATTTCTTTTCATTTAGGCTGCATCAAACTTTAACGTTCAAACTGGGTGCCTCAAAAGGCCAATTTTTTCATGGAATTTCTCCTGATGAAATCTAGTTTCAAATACTATACTATGAGGAAATTCGAGGATGTTCTCATGAAACGTTCTTTGCATCCTTTGCGATCACTTGAAAAAAAAATGTGCAATTAAAATCAAAGTTGCTGTTTAGAGTAACGTAACGCAAAATGCCTTTTTTTTTTTTTTCATCCAGTGTCATCGGTTACATAGTACCTATGACAGTGGTTCTATTTTGCTACTTAATAATTTTGTTGTCTTTATTACTCTTGTTGTTCTCTTTTGTAATTGAAACTCATGCAATTAATGAATTCGTAGAGAGAAGCAAGTATTTCATTTCCTTTATCATTGAATGCATTTCATTTGTGCCTATCGTTTTCTTCTGTTGTTTGCTAAAAAATGAAAACAAAAGTTTCATCCTTGCTCTGCTCTTAAAGAAATAGTTACCAATAAATTTGTGCCGTTGACAAAAATTTGATATCTTGCTGCTCTAAATTAAAATCTTATGTTGCTGTTATTGTAGATGTACGTTCTGCTGAATGCAAATTGCTCTTTCAAACTGATTTTTTTGAACAGGATAATCATTTTGCATTTAGCAGTGAGCTAATTATTCCTTGTTATTTCGATTTAACAGCTGCAGTTACAGTACACATCTGATATAGTCACGTTTGCTAAAAGAAACTTTTTACATAAGTAACCTTTGACATAGTCAACATTTTAAGTTTTCTGTCATTTGATAAAAGAAACTTTTTTCAACTGCATTAAAGATGCGAAAAAATAAGAGAAATTCATTAACTATTCAGCGAAAGAGACATGGTATTCGCTTATTAACTATATCCGAGGAGAAACTTGACTTTCGTGCGGTGCCTCGCAGGTTTCAGTTTTTTTAGAAAAATTTAAAGAGATAGTTAATGAAAACCAACATCCTATGGAGCAAGTCTATAATTGTGACGAAACAATACTCGTGTACAAAGGATTGCCAAATAAAACTAATGCTCATCGAAATGAAGTAACAGTCCCTAGAAGAAAAAACAGAAAAGAAAAGATCATTTTAAAGCCTTGTGCTAATGCCACGGGTAATCACAAATTACCCTTAATGATGATCGGGAAGGCAGCTCGTCCAAGGTGCTTGAAAAATGTTCCGATTCCTCTAAATTACCGGTCTTCCAAAAATGCCTGGCAGACGACAGATTGGTTTTGGGGAATGGTTTTCAGAACAGTTTATTCCCGAAGTGACAGCGTGCCTGACATTAAAAAAATTACCCGTCAAAGCTTTGCTAATCATTGACAACACAGCTTGCCACGGGACAGTCGAAAATGAGAATTTCCTTGTTTTTGCCCCCGAATAAGGCCCCTACCTCTCGACCAGCACATAATCCAATCTTTTAAAGCCCGCTGCTGAAAACACTTATTGACAACACTGACATCCCGAAATGAGGACATTTCCGTAGCTTTAAATAGCATTACACTAAAAGATGTGACTTCTATGGCAGTAGAGTCGTGGAATGAAATTCCAAAGAGCGTTATTGTAAATGCTTGTAAGCATTTGCATTCATCAGCTGAAGAAATTGAGTTGAATTTATCTATCGGCTATTACTGATGAAGATGACATACCCATTGCAACACTATACAATTGCATAGTAAGAAAAAATGTAGCAAGTTACTTGCTACAGTTTTTCTGAGACTATGGAGTATTTTTGACTGTAAGATTATGGAGTGGGCGGGGGGAGAAAATGAATTAAATCATGTTCATGATCTGTGGATAGCATGATGAACGCTCCTTTGGAACATGCAGAAGAAAATTTGAATGCAACTAATATAATTTGAGAGTAAGCATTTTCAAAATTTGATATTGACAAAGTTATTGAGCACTCATCCAATTTAGCTGTTGAGTGCTCAGAAAGTGCCTGCCTTCTTGTTTATGATCTCCCGAGAAGAATACGGAAAAAAGCAGTCGCGAAGAAGTCTGAATAAAATTTCATATCATATCATCATCATTTTTACTTTTGTAATGCTACTCAATTTGTTTATTTGATTATAGAAATTCACGCCACCGTTCAACAATTTAGCTTCTTTTATTTAATTATACGAAATTATTTTTTTTTTATTTTGACTATCCATCTCGGTGCAATCAACAACATTCTATAAAGGCAACATTTTTGAAATTTCGATTCCAGCAATGGCGGCTGTATTGCATATGCCCTGCAATTGTAATTGGGAGTCAAAAGCTATCACATGCATGCATTAGAGATGTGCTCCATAAAGGGTATGATAATGAGAATGTAGAGTAGTGAAAAGAACTAATTGAACACTATAAGTAAGTGCAATATTTTGATTTCTTCGAGAACACTGATGTTTACCTTTGGGTTAATACCATATCGACATTATGAAGGACGAAGCTTCGTTGAACTTCGTTGAACATGTTTACTGTTTACATGTTCGTGAACTGTTTACGTCTTAGTTTACATGTTAAACTTAACTTGGTAATTTCAGTTTCAGTGATGCATTTATATAAGGAAATTTATATGAATAAAGTGTGTTTGGATTTTCTTGTTCGTTCAATTTACGTTATTGTTTTTACAGCATATTTTGAATGCAATAAATCTGTAACCTGCAATACATTTTGTCTTTGAATGTTTCTTCTCCACAAATCTTCCAGTGCTGGTCTTCCTCGTGCACCCTTCCGTGAGCTTGTTGCGTGTACCATATCCACAGTCATAGTAAATACCCATTCATTTTGGGTGCTTATGCAGAATACAAGTTGATCCCTAAGTCTTCAGATGCTGTTGCAGTGTTGAATAAGTATACTTAACGTTCATCGATTTCATAAAAAACTGTCAGGATTTGTGTGTGTGTTTTTCACTTTTATGATAGAGACCATTATATCAGACTGTGGTAATATAAAATTTTGAATGATATTCCAGATTTGTTAATGAAAACTGATTAAAAATTATTCCATGCCCAGCATGTATTGTGGGTGTTTATTTTATGATCAGTATTATAAATAGATTGTTATCTTTTGTATTCTTGACTTGCCTAGAAGTTAACCAGACTCTGGCTGCAAAGAGAAATTATGCTACTAACAACATGAATGCATGAATTTTATTTTTTAGTGGATTTATCGATAGGAATGCATGATTGTGTGTTCAGTGATAAATTCCAAGAAAGAGAATTAAAGACAAAGCAGTTTTACCTGGATAAAATAACTTGATCATTCTTTGCTAACATGCCAGTAAACCAAATCTTGCCAGAAGTGAAGAGGGAACACTTGGTACTAACTATTTCTCAAAGACACCATTTTCTACAAAGTTTGCATAGCTTTTCAAATATCTTCTGTATATATGATGTGTTTAAAGGGTCAAGGATGCCTTTACCTGTGGTTGGTAGAAATCCTGCCAATATGCAACACAGTATCCCAATGGCCCTTAAACAATAGAAGTTCCTTACTACAAGTCCTGAAGCTAGCCGCATGAGCACTCTATAGTTGTAGATAAGTTTTGACATCTCTTGTTCAATTTGGAATTGTCCTGTAGACTTAATTAAAAGCCAATGGTTGCTCATTCTTCATTCTTGTCTCCAGAAGCCCTATTGTTTATGCCATGTTCTTTATGGTCTCCTGGCAGTGGATAGAAATTCTGCATTAATAATCTGAGATCTTAGATCTATAATTTTTTATCCTTTCTGTACAATGATTAGTCTCTAGATTTTCATGTAAACTCTAAGCAGTATCTTTGGTTAAAAAAAGGGTACACTGTGCCATGGCATCACTGTGTGCAATCCTTGCAACAAGTTATCTTGGTTAACAGCTGGCTGTTTTTTATTTGAAGAATCCCATTGAAAACAAAGTTATTTGGTTCGATTGTAACAGTTTAGATGGCTTTCTTGTAGTTCTCTTGGTTGTATGGAGAGTGGAGCTCTGAACTCGAAACACAAAGGATGTTTTTGTTTGGTTCAGAACAATGGTTAACTGAAAATTCTTGAAATCCAGTTTTTGGATCACCAGGTGTCCTAGAAATGCAAATGACGGAATATGACTGCAACTAATGAAACCAAATGCAAAGTTTTGGACACTGCCCTGCATTTCATTCATTGTCCAACCCCATGAATGACAGAGAATTCCTGTTTGTTAGTCCACTGAGACTGTTATGTGACTCCGAGGTCATTAATGTTTTTTTCCATTTTACTCTTCAGCATCTTCTGCAACCTCCAGAATCCATTTGCAACAAAATTTCTTTAAAGAATGAGAGCTAATGCAAGTTTGCTATGGCTGAAAGGAGCGAAAGAACAGCTGAAAGACAGCTGAGTTTTGTGTGGAAATGAATATGTGGCTTCTCAAGCAATCAATAAATGCTATTGGGTGTGGCAAGACACCAGCTCAGTTTCATCATTCTGGTGCATATTAAGCTCATTCAGAGAGGTGCTTATGCATTGGGAATGCCCCATGCTACTGGTTTTTGCATTGCTTCTGCCATTTCTGCTTCATTTCTGATGCTTTTGTTTGGTTGGTTCCTATCAGCCCACATGTCACCTATGTTTCTTTGCCTATGATGAAGATGAGTGTTAACTGGTACTCTAGCCAGCACCTCTACTTCAAGATCCAGAGTCCCTGTATTGAACTTCTGGAACACACCAAGTATCAATCGTGAAGTGAATTTCACATTTTTAGATGCACAAGGATCACACAGTGGGAATCCAGTTAACGTGGGTTTTTAACACCCCGTTGCCTTCATTCCATCTATTGCACTACGAAAACATAAAGCAAGGTGATAGATTCAGTGAGCTTTGAGGGTTTGGCAAATGTGAGTTACACCCTTCGTGGAGATAATGTCGGCTGGACAATTTAGAAAAAAAGAATTCTGTCTTTATTCTATATTTATAAACACAATCTAGTAAGCACAGTCGTGTGGATTTTACGAGCCATCTTCGATAAGCAACAAATAGTGCTTACAATTGAAAGTAGAACATACGAAAAAATCGACTTTCCTACGATTGGTGGTTGCGTTTTCGATTTTTGGAGTCTCTGCTCATCAGTGTATTTTGCAGGTACTCCTGGAACTCACAAAAGCATCAAGCAGCGATTGTGGCACGCCTGTCTCGAACCCATTTTGAAGGGCGTATATCAGTGTGTCATCAAAGTAGCATTCAACCCTCGCTTTTCACAAAAAAATTTTCATGTTGAGGACTTGAAGGATGGGGGTTTGGAATGCGAAGAACTGCTCCCTATGAAATTTGGAACTCACGAATCACTAATTTGATGATTTTATTGAAACTTATGGCTGTTCGATCAATTCTGCAGAGGCGAAACATCATAAGAACAAGTGGGAAAATGCTAAATCTCCTTTACTTTAAACAGTCAGTTTAATAATTACTTGTTGCCGGCACATTAGTAGCTTGCTCGTATCCAACATATCTGTTGCGGCATCCATTATGTTATTCACATGAAATGAGCGGACGTGTACTGAATGAGAAGGCTCTCATAGCTATTCAGGTAATATTAATGCACACTTTTGACACGAAAAGTTATCGCTCCTACGGGGTTCATCAAATAAATAGAACGGGTAGAACAAGGTTTTCTCCTGCATCCTATGGCTAGGTGAGGAATCAATTTTCTGTTCGACACGCAGATAGTTCTTGAAATATCGGTTGCTCGAGCTGAAATTGTGACTGTGGAGCGACCACTGTTCTTCCGGGTCATGCTGCATTCGTTATGGCATCCTATTAACAAGCAACGGGTGGTAGCGAAGGTGAAAGGGCTTATCGCCACCACACTAAGATGCCTTCAACCTCCAGTTTTTCCCTTTGCAGCCTTCCCTAACCGCAGAGTTGCTCGAATTCGTTGAGCCTTCCTGGAACTGCTGTTATCCATCCCCTCATGTAATACAAACGCTCGTGCTCCTACTCCACACGCTGCAGACAACAGAAATCTTCGTGTACTGGGGTCTACCGTGCAACAGACGCCATTTCAGGGGAAGAGTTATCCCATTCCCCATACTTTGCGGTGTGTGGATCGAAAGAACCCGTCCTGCATAGGCTGCCAGAAAAAACCCTGAGAAATCCTCGAGGATCTCATGCATGGTTTGCATCTCGTTGAATGGAAGCCTCAGTAGTTTACGATCTTGTGCCACATCTTCGAGGCAGCTCGTCTTGAGAAGGAACTACTTCAGCAGCGACACGAGATCATTCTTCTAGCAGTCTGTGTGCCACAAAGAGCGGGGTGGCGGTCTCACTTTTCCGCTAGCAGTAAGGGAGGGCTATCTCCCTCATCATGCGAGACCAGAGTGTGAGAAGTCTGGAGCTAAGGAGTGTGAGTCCGGAGTAAGCCTTCGTGCCCCTCTCCCCATCGTCTACATCGCTCTACGGGCCTCTTTCCATGTACCCAGTTGCATGCTGGGGGATGCTCCTCCCTCTCCGTGAAGTCTCCTTCGGGAACTTGGTGCCTAGTCCGTATGCTTATTTATTCCGTGCAAACAAACTTCCCAGAGTAACCAAGCGGAAAAATCAGTTCCTTGGGAGCCATTAGAGCCGACAAGCCAGTCCGTCTCTTCCCTTACTTATCTGCTTGTTTGCCATCCTCAGTACCCTCCGCTTCCTTCAAAGTACCGCCTACCGGACAGTCCGAACTTTCATCCACGTCGCACAAGTGTGAGTTTTACCTGAGAACTTGTCATTCATTTTATCTGCGCATTTTGAACGAAAGGACCGGAGTAATTCAGATGGAAAAGTCGTGGCTCGTGTCACCAAAAAAAGTTCGTCTGCTGCATCTCATTTCGGTTGAAAGAATGCTCTTCTTGTCCAGATTGGGCATCGGAAAGGCGTGAAAAATTCCTCTGATAAAAAAAAAAAAATTCGAAAACCAGACAATCAAGCACACTCTTTGAGAATCCAATCCAATCAACGTGCGATTTGTTTCTCTAGTCTGTCTGAGGCGAAAAATCCACAAGACTGATGCGAACCCTCTCCCAAGAATCCTCCAGCACAGTAGGCAGAAATGGAGTAATCATCGGTGCAGATTATAGCCTTTTCTTCGTTCTTCTGGAAAGGAACGAATTCTTTACAAGCCTCTGTCTTGTTGGCTTCGCAGGAACGCTCTCGCTCAGGTGCGGACCTTACTCAGATGAGGAATGCTGCATTCGGGATCTGATGGTGATGTGGCTGAGAAACATGGGAACCCAAAACATCTCAAGAGTCCATAAATGTCTCCAGGCTCTATAAGATCAATCTGCAATCTTGGATCGCGACTTTCTGATTCTCCAGCGCGCTCAGCATCCTATCAGAATCGGAAGCATCATTACTGTTGATGCCACCTTGAAGCATCAAGTCACCATGAATTTTCAGAAAACCCGCTGCTCATTTCGGCTCTCGCAGCAAACCTGGACTCGTCTCCGAGTTGTGCTGAGTAGCGTCATCTTTGATACCTTATGAAAGCTTTCCAAACGCATAAAAAAGATGCTTTAATGAATTTCTGTCTCTTATTCGGCTGTCAACTTGCCCATGTTGAAGCATGTCTCCATCCGACTGGGGTAGCTGTTTTGGCATGTACGAGCTTACGAGGCATCGATGGAGCTTGGCGGCTCTTGAGGTGCAACAGACCTCAAGGAGTGGTCAGCGAACATGCGTTTCGAGTGTACTTTTTTCATCGAGCATTATCTGCCTCTTCAATTTTCCAGAAATAAATATGGTTCGGATATCTGCTTTCGATATTTTGGAACTTACTGAATCGAGGTGATAAAAGATGCCGAGGAGAGATTCGTAATTGGACGAACATGTCCCAGATGTTTTTTCCTTTGGCAACCCCTCACCTCCAGCACCCAATGCAGTGTACGAGATGCCGCCCTACTTTGGCACATCGGCTACGAATCTAATATGATCTTGAGCGATAGAAGGAAGGATCACAAGGAATCAGGAAATCTCCATGTTCAGATCAGATGACTGAGCAGAAATCATGACCCCTCGCTCCTCGGTCTTTTCGGCTGATATCAAAGTGGGAGACAGAGGGATGTTTGCAAGTATGACTGCGTTGGAATCATAGGAAAAAGATGGGTTCTCTGACAGTACGAGTGAGATTGTAAATACGTTAACTGAGGAAGAAGCTATAACTGATGATAGTAAGGAAATGGTCAATCCGCTTCTTGTGTCCTCCAACAGCAAGTTGTGAGGTGATATACTCTCTCCATCCCTCAATGTATCCTCGATTAATTGAGCAGGATCGAGCTCTGCCGATTGTACAACAGTTGATATCAGATTCTGCTGTGAATGAGGCAGAGAATGGTACTGTCCCTGAGGGTTCCCTAAATATTGGGGCGCATCTTAGCCAAGAAATGATGCAATTGGGTAGCAATACAATAGAGACGTCGAGTACAATTGAAAGTGATAAGAAAAGAAAGAAAGGTTCGATCAAAAGGATCAACCACTCCGTCCAGTTTATAGAGGAGAGCAGTTATTATTTCCAGAAATTTTTGGAACAGGATAGTTCACGCTGGAAAGACTCTCAAATAGCTCTTGAAGCAAAAATTCCAAGTGTCCCGAAATTCAACGTACAAATCAGGCGTTCAAAGAAGCAGAAAGCTGATCCACAGGATAAGCCATCCATAGAGAAATGGTACAGAATGAACCGGAGAAGTGGGATGCGAGTTATCATGGGTCAGCAGGACAACAGGTGCAAAGTCAAGCCGGAAGAAACTGAGAAGCACTCCCACCGGGAGTGTGGAAGTAAGACAAGATTATGATCAGGAACTCTCCCAAAAGCTATTCTCAGGAAGATACAAGGAGGCATCTCCTACTGAGATGATCCCCTTTATTCAGGAAGGGACATCAGCACTGTTACGCGGTGCGGATAATTTTTCCTCCAGCATAGATGGAATCACCTATAACGTATGAGGACAATTGATCCTGATGCCACTTTACTGACACTGATCTTCAAATTACTGATGGAATTTTGTCGGGATCCAGAGGAGTGGAAACGTACCAGAACCATTCTGATCTCGGAAGACTCCTATGCATCAGAAGAAATCTCCGAATGGAGATGCCGTCGGAAAAGCGCAATATGGATCATACGCTGAATGCTTGGCTTTGAGGCCGAGAACTCAATCCCGGAGGACGAACTGATCGGTGCACAGCAAAAGGATTTTTCTTACCCTTTGATGGGGTGCTTCAGAGGAACTTCGTCCTAGAAACGCGACTAGACTCTTCCCATCGCCGCCGTTTCCAGGATATCTTCGTGGTCTTTGTAGACTTTGCAAATGTCTTTGGGACGATTTCTCATCAGTTGAAACCTTGAAAGAAACTGGAGCGTGAAAGGCGTCTGCAAGTATAGCTGAAGAATTGTATTTTGAAAGCTCCACCCACATCCAGCTGGAATGGGCAATAACAAGAACTTCCATATCCGCTGAGCTCATTTCTTTTTGTGTTAACAATGAAGCCGATTTTCCGAACAATGGGAGTGTGCTGTGGTCAAGATGTCCTCTGGCATACGTGGATGACCTAGTTATTCTCGCTAATAATGGGGGTGACTTGTAAACCCGCGTATGCCACTTTGAAGATCCCGCCTATCGTGCTGGGCGATGGATACATCAGCTCGGCCAAGTGTCCTTCACTGAGCAAAGCCCCAAAGACATGAGACCTTTTGAGAATCGGAGTCAGAAGGGGGAGAATTTTCGATATCTCCAGATCACTGGCCCACAAGTATTTGGGAAAGGCCTTTTGGAAAAGAGATTTTCAATTCTCGTTTGCCAACAGAAGAGATCCGCCTTAGGGCTGACTTCATCCTTAGTAGTATTCCCTTAGCATGGCGAAAGATGGATGCAGTAAAAACATTTTTTTTCGTTACGAAAGGCCAGGGACTCATCCAAAGGAAGATTGGAAAATTAAAAAAGTCCTGCATCTCCCGACCCGAGAAGCGAATGAATATCTCTACGGTGATACGAGGAAAAACTGCTTGGGTTTACTGAAGCCAGAGAACGAGTCCGACACATCCATCATGGACAGATTCTTCGAATGACTGTCCTCTCCGGATGATGCCTTGAAGGGAACCGGCTCAGGAAAACTCTCCAAGAAGTGGTGTTGAAGAAGGTCCTCATGCCACCATCGGATGACGATCTTGGAAAGTGTCTGATAGTTTCATCTGGGAAGTTTCCGGGAGTTGCAGGAGGCACTGGAAGGACCACAAGGGAAGACAAGCCTCATTCAGACCAGATGCCTCCTGAGAGTTTCCTGCTGGAGAGCCAGAATCTTCACAGGCGGCCGCTACGTTTGATGGCAGCTCGAGGAAGAAGTTTGCCTCCAGGAAACGAAGTGCATATGCATGAGAGCTGCATAGGGAGGGCATGCATGGAGATCCCCTGTTGAAAAGCACCGACGAAGATCAGACAGATCGTGCGACTGCATCGATTGCAGAGCTACTTTCTAACAACAAGGGACTTTCTCAGGTTCGCCGACTGTCGGCTCGGCTCAATTCGCTTCCAGTTAAGAGGTGTTGCTGGAAGAAGGGATCGCGCATGTCGGCCCTCTTGAAATTCGGGATGAGACGTTGCCTCTCATCTCAAATCGCTGCATGGGACGCTCTCGTCTCTACATCACACGAAATGACACTACATTGGAAAAAAAAAAAACTGAAAAGGTTGCGCTGGATGTAGCAAAATGGAAGCTGGCGCCCAGCAGCCGGAAGGTTTCTGGGGTTGGTTCCACTCTGCGACCTGCTTTAGTGGTGAGGAAGGTCAACAGAATGATGGTGTTGAGCGCGAGCTGTGCGTTCGAGAACGGAGGGGTTCGGCATAGCGGGGAGAAGATCAAAAATCTGTTATTTCATCAGCTTGATATCTGATACGCCCATTATCTGGTGGCCAGCTTCTTAAACTATTTTTTGGAAGTGGAGGGGATGCTTGAAGATTGCTTCTCTCTTGTCGCGGTTGATCCGGTATTTCAGTGCCTCCGGCTAGATGCTGCCTCTCAGTTATCAATGGAGGGAATTCAATGCAGGATACGTGCCTTCATCCTCGGACCACTGGGAACTTGAGACCCAGGGAATGATGCCGTGCCACGAGATTTACGAATCCCTACGAGATATTCGGAGGAAGTGATCTACCTTATGGTTGCCTCCTGTATCCGTCACACCAGAGATATCTACTGCACGTACGTGCTTGAACGTCTACTTGAAGACGCGGGGACCTCTCTACAGCTACAGAATGGAGACCAATTCAGACAGCTCCCAAACGATGAGATAGATATTCTACAAGCAGAAATCGCAGGACATCGAGGAGAGTAAATCGGTAGAATAAAGCCATCAGCTTCCAATTCTAACAAAGATGGTCGGATTGAATCGTCCACTTGGAGAATCGATCAAGGTTTTCCTCTGCCTCTGATAGAATTGCACAAGGCCGTCCGCATTATTTTAGGTCACCATGACCACATGAATATGCCTCCGATGCAGAAAAGCATGTTGAAAGACGGTAATTAATCCTGTGCTCGTTTGCATTCCCTTTCTTGAAACTTGATTCAGTAGATTCGGCTCAAATGGTCTCACGCGTCCCTTCTATCCATTCCTCCTGTCCTATTACCGTGCGTACGTGCTCTTGCACTGCTGAACCTTCGAAATATAATTTCCAGAATTTTGCCCAAAAGATTCCCCAATGCTGCCTGCTTCATCCCCATGTATTCACGCTTGTCTTTCTCTTGCAGTGGTCAGCTTGTTAAAAAACTGTCGGCAGTTTTGTGACGGTTGGTGCTGAAGTGCGGTCAGTATTCATGTGTTGGAAGCGAAATTTGTCAAGCACGTGATTATAATGCTAATTCGTGGAGGAACCATGGTGACGGAAGGGATTTTGTAGGCTCCCGATCCTCTCTTTTTTGGCGTGGAAAATTTGAAAGTACCTCAGTACTTGTGGAAGCTAGCATTCCCGGGAAAAAACAGGCCCTTGGGCATTGTAGATCGAGGAATTCAGTCGAAGCCCCGAAACTAAAAACATTGGAAACTGAATGAAGGCATGGTGAAGTATCGACGCAAAATTATTCGTGCCTGTTTTTTATGCCGCACGTTATCGGTGGCAACCGTTTTTTGAAAACCCATGTGCTGCATGTACCCGTATAACGCGAAGGATACGCGTTATAAGGGTACACGTCGCCACGGTTTCGTCGCGTCATACGAGTCCACGTTATACGAGGGTCAGCTGCAATTATGGAAATCATTCTCTTCTAATTATACTAAATAAAATATTTAATTATTCAATTTACTTACTAAAAAGTATAAAATCTGTATTCCTATTTATTCTTAGAATCACAGAAGAAAAATTTACGTTAGTGGGCGAGTCCAGGGGATCGAAGTATTTCCTAGAAGATCGCTGTTCATTTTGTACCTATAATTTCTCGAGAATGGGATGACTTTTGCAGGATGACTTGGTCATTGCTGTGGTCGCATTTCAGAAAAACAAGCAATGGTCAGTGAGAAACTTGTGCAGGAGAGAGTCAGAATGTCCCGAATGGTCCCCATGAAAGGCCATTCCTGCCTCTCGTGCCGGCGTATGATCTCGTGATTTAGGTGCTTAATGTTGCTTCAGGTAATGGTGACTTCCGACAACTGGCACCGTCCTTGGCAGTCAGCGTGGCAGGTGTATCAGAAATTCAATGTGATTTGCGAGTTGCAGTCACATGGACCACGTCGAATTGTGCTGGGAAAACTTCGTTACTTCACCCCTATCGATGTTTATGAGTGCTCTGGCAGGCACTTTTGTACAGACAGAGAACAGCACAATGCGGTAGATTGTGGATAAGAAGAAATAAGAGAAGTGGTCCGATGTGCTGCAATGGACCACGTATGGGTATCTTACCGATGATGTTCTTTGAACGGGCCTGATGTTGCTGCATTGGGTGCGCACGCATACCTTTTGGATGCGATTTCGAAAGGGATGCTCGATAGCGTGAGGCAGTTACAGTCCAAATCAATGTATCGTACCAAAGTTGAAAGATGCAGACTCGATTTGCGCCTCTCATTGGTAGGCTGGATGCTGCAATGTCTCGTGCCGTCATTCAGGGCGTCTTTCCAAAAGAATGGGCAAGGTGTCTTGCCCGTCAGCATGCCAAGAGACCTTAGTCTGTAGCGATTTGCCTGCTTGACGGAAAGTTTGATGGAACCTTGCTGTCCATCTGATTTGGGTCAACAGTTGTCTGAATTTTCTTTTACTTTGTGAAGATCACAGAAGACGTGCAATTATAATTCATTTGGTTTCTCGCTGAGGACCGAATACGGCCAGCTCTGAAAATCCACAATTTGAAAGCGAAAGTCTGTGAGGATTCTTTCCGACCTCTTGAATTATTGGTCGCCTCTTGGCTCTCCCATTGCATTTACAGCCCTGTCTGCTCTTCTACGGTTACTGGTTGCCTCCCTGTTGGAGAACCGTGACCACGTGCGAGCCACGGTGGTCTCCATCGTTAAAGGTAGGGTGTACCGAAAAGTCATTCGTTCTCTCCTGCGTGCGAAGGGCGGTGAGTTGGTCCAGTGTGGAACGCAGGGTGCAAGGGAACCGTTGGACAACTGGAATCCATTGCCTTTCGCGGCAGGTGGAGGAGTCCCCTCGACTCCGAAGGCTTCAGATGTCCGAGTGCACACCCTTGAAGCAGCTAAGGAATGCCTCAAGAAGAAGCTGAAGCCTAACCTAACGAGAAGGAGGGAGCGATGCTTGTAGTGAAGGTTTCCCCTTAGGGCATTTGTGTCGCTACGCCAGCCGATTCCGCCGACCTTCCAAGGAGCTAGCAAGTGAGGTGGATCGATCACCTTGGCAAGTTTATTGCAAAATTAAACAATAAACACACGAAAAATTAAAAAAAAAATGCATGGTGTGGCAGTAGGTTCTTGCGAAGTCCCAACAATTCTTGAAAAGCTGACGAGGGACCAGCCGTAGGGCCAGTGAAGAAAGACCGAGATCAAAATAACACATGTATCAATCTGGAAAGGTCTCACTAGAATTCTCCTGGCATCTTCCGCATCCTGTAAAGGATGCTGGCAACTTTCTAATGCCATTCCACCAGGAGGCGGTGTCCACAAGAAGGAATCGTCACAGAGATGGCGTCGTTATCGTGCTGTGCTTTTTCGCAACTATATCACGGTAGCAGCAGACCTGCGAGGGCCACAGCAGGTCGTGCACTTCGCACGAAGAGGCGCTTCAACACACATGGGCTGGAGTTGCCCCCCACTAGGAGTCGAAGGGCAGTTGCAAAACGTTCGCACACTCTTCAGAGGACAACACAATCCACCAGCAGGTACGGGAACGATCACACTTCTCCGAAGCTGGCACATTTCAGGACCATGCTTTCTCTGGTCAATTGGTACTGGGAAGGGTCGCACAGGAGATCCCAATGGAACCGTATAAGGGTCTTCTAGATCTTCTGCTGCATTGACACCATAATGTAAAGGCTAGAGCCGTCTTCACTTCTTGTCTGAGGTATCTGACTCTCTTGCGTTGCTTCGCAATGAACTTTTTGTTGTTTTGCTTTACAATTAAATAACACGTTACAGGGGGGCTTTTGGCATTCTACTGGAATTCCTGCTCTGTTCATCTGTGACTCTCGTCGCCACTCGGTATGTCTCTTTCTCGGTTTCCTATTCTTCGTCTCGCGAGAGCTGACCGCTGAGGTTGTCCTGCTGCATCTGTTTGCCGGTCCTTCTTAAGATGTGGGCTGCATAGACACCGCTGGAGCACTGTATGGACGAAACCAAACCCAGCGCCTCATAGTCTCTAAGTGCTTTTTTGGAATTCCAAAGTCCTGTAGTACTTCCTTGTTACCCGAATTCCAGGTTTTTAAAGAGCCAACGATGAATGCATGCACCCTGCATTTCTTCCCCTCTCTGCCTAGCTGGAGGGCTACTTCCTAAAATTTTTTCGTTTTTTCTCTTAACTGAGCTAAACGCCTCACCTCCACCCTCGCACGGGAAGCAGACGCCCAGCACAATGAACCGGTTTCCTTTTTTCATCACTATGTACGGTCTTCAGAGGGAATTCGTTCCTGGATCTCTCTAGCTAGTGGACACTAGGGTCTACTTCACTTATCCACTGCGGCCTTGGTGATCATCTCTTGAATCGCATCATGTCGCGCAATGGACAGATGAAAGAGTATCCTGCATCTGTTCAATATGTGAGACGACGTTTCGTCATCTGTCCGCAGAGCCGACACGCGCGTTCTTCTGGTTTCATCCTAGGCCCTGCCCTGACTGGTAGGTCGTTTAGCCCGTCTGTGTGAATGAATCTATAATTCCAAAATCTCAGGTGAGCACCATTGGTGAGGAAGAAGCCTGAGGTGTGGTACATGCCCTCACACTGCATAGCTGATGTGTTTTTGAACTATGGATTGCCACGCGTGTTCCCTTCGCAGTGCTCTAACGCCGGAGGTGACTTTCCTCCTCATGATGCTGCTGAAGATGATGGCATCGACCACTATGGTGGGCTTCCCATCAGCAAATTTTCAGCGTGATTTTGTTCTTCTAGAGGCCTTTCTTCCTTTTGACCAAAGACTCTCGACGTCCTTGCCACTCTGTGCGAATTCTCTGGAGGTAGTGTCCGTATTGATGTCCCCGAGGCTCTCATCTGTTGGAGTTTCAAGGATTCTCTTTTGGAGCACGTTGTTTAGTGTCTCTTAGGCCAATCTCTTCAATGCGTTGTCCGGGGATGTGAGTAAATCGAAGCAACTTTCGATGGTGAACATGTCCAACTCTTTGGCTAGCTTCATCACTTCCAGGCAGCCTTTGCTTCTTTCTCTGTACAGGTATTCAATGGTTACCTTATCATGTTCATCATCATCTCTCTTGCTTATTGTGGTCGTCAGGGTCCCAAGGTCACCGATTGGAGTGAGATCCTCTGCTGCCCTGCGAATCCTGAGCCTTGGTTATGAGACAAAGGGAAAATGGTGACACAGGGAGCAATCTTCAATTGCTTCACGTTGTCCCGGGACATTCAAAAGAGGACGCTTTTCGCTATTGGAAACAGCACTGGGCATCTTGCTCGACATGCAAGAAAAGTTTCGTGACCGAAGAGCCTTTGTTGGGTGTCCGGCGCTGTGCCATTGGAGCTTCAGAGCTGTAAAGATTCTAATAGAGTCTTGCAGACCTTGGACTGGTATCCATCTTCCCTTTTGGACGAATCTTTCGAGGTCATGAGGTTGATGGGGAACAAAATCGGTTGCGTCTTACGATGAAGTCTGGATGCGCTCTATAAGCGAAGGTCCCTATAACATTTGGAACATCTCTGCCAGATTTCCATAAGCATATCTAGAGGATTTTCGAGTCCGAGTTCATGGATCTTCGAAGGACTTATTGATCCCTGAAGTGTCATCCGGACTGAATCAATCCGCGGAGACACAGTCGTTGATGTAAATGCTGAGGGATGATGCACTGCAGGCGATCACAATCCAATCCAGAAAGCCCGCACGAATACCTCGGCTCGTTATTTAATAATATCTTGTAATGGGTATCCATAATGCATCCGATCGTATGTCCGAAGCAATTCCAAGGCCTGATCCGGAAAAGTCTAGCGATGGGCTTGCAAATGATACAAAATCCAAAATGCAACGCGTTTCGGGATGAAGCGATTATTTCCCGATTCGAACAGTGCTCCCGTTCACCTAAACCAAAAGTGCTTGGAGCCTCTATTAGCCTGCTGAAGAGTTCTGGATATCACGTGTTCTCGTGTCTCATTTGTGCGGCAAAGCTCCTGGAAGCAGTGTGTTTTCCTCTTCTGGGCATTTCTAATGCATGGAGAGGTGCGTAGGTCGGTTTCCCGCCATCTCATCTCTGACAAGTCTTTCCCCGTAAGCTTCCTTCCGGTTTTCGAATGGCACTGCCTCTTCTGTTTCCATCGAGAGCTTCCAGCCTGGCGATTCAAGGCAGCAGGAATTCTCTTCAAACTCCTTGGGAACGATGCCGAGGAAAAATCGGACAACCAGCAGACGACTCTTTTAAAAAAAAATGCAGGAACCATTTGCAGGCTGTAAAAGGCTGATCTCAGCCTACGAATCAGGTTGAACTCATTCCTTGAATCACATTTGGATTCCTATTTTGCTAATTCACATGTCAGATGCAAGTCCAAGTTATTAGGGGTATAGCTTCTTTGGAAACGAGACGTTTGCATCTTCCCCGCTTTAAGACGCGCTGTTGCGTCTACCCATTTCAGGTTGGCAGCCAATGAACCCTTCAAAAAACTTGGAAGCCCACACAGTCGCAGAGCTCTTTCCTCGAGACGCCTGCGGCGTTTCTTTTTGCATACTGATCCACGCACACAAGAAGTCTGCCAGCCAGGAAAACAACGGTAGCACCCGTCAAAATTGCGATGCATGATTTCGTGGTCCCTGAACGGCCATTTCAAAGTCGAGAATTGGAGAGATGGAAACGCCTACGGTGCTTTCAGCCACCGAGACGAAGATGAATTCTCGGACCGGAACTGAATCGAATGCTCCGATTCGCTCGTCGAGATCCAGCAGTCGGGGAAATCGGATGATGCACTGAAGAGAGCGATGGACGGAAGGGAACTGCATCTTTCACTTCTGGACAGTTGGGAATGCATTTCTTCGCCCCAGATGATGGGGTGCGACTCGATGGACCTGACAGAAGCAGAAAAAGGGAAAGCACGAAATCTAATTTGAAAATCGAAATTTGCGCTTCCATGTACCTGGATCTTCCGTTTTCTTCTTGCTTTCCGTTGGTGGAGGAGCGCCCACAGACTCTGACAGAAGATCTCTTGGAGTTTTGGCTGCAGCCACCTACGGAAACTGCAACAAACCTACCGGCCTCTGGATGGCAGCAAGGAAAGCACCTCCGCCGGCTGCTTTCCGGCGCTGCTGCAATCCTCCTGCTTCTCTTTCAGAGGGCGCAAGAGAAGTCGCAAGGCTCATTGAGCGATCTCGCGATTCTCCTCAGGGATCTGGATGCTCTTGTGCCTCGATGCCGCTGAGGGAGGTTTCCAAATAATCGAAATCTCTCGGGACTAGGCACACTGCGACTCGAGGCATCATGGACGTCCCTTACTTCAAAAAAAAGCGAAAGCCAGGTCAAGGAAGTGCCATGTTGCGAATTGGACATCATTATGCGTGGCGGCGTTTCCTGCTCGACCCACATTTGCAGGTTACAGATACTTCCATGAGGCGTGAAATTAAATCCAACAACTGCGTGGGCATCGTCCACTGGGAACGGCGCCACCGTCTGTACGGGCAGGAATGCCTGGGGAACATTTTCAGTCACTGTGCCTGTATTGAAAGCGTGATGCGCGTGTGAAAGGCTTCATGAACCGGTGATCAGATCCCGAAGGCATCCCGGAAATACTGGGATCCTGCGAGCAGCCGAGCAGTGAGGGAACTGAAGATTTCTGAATAGTGGGGTGGAGTTCATCGAAACAGAAAGAATGTGCCTCGGGAACTCAGCATTCCCAGGTGCAGGTATTCGTGAGCATAATGCCCGCAGTTGTCTTGCATTCCTGAGTAGATCTAGAAAGCAGTTTTCCTTCGATGTTGGAAGCATGAAATGGATCGCTTTTCCATGGTAACACAGGGGGCTCGATTCGCGGTCACTCGTAGCTAAAAGCACGGAAGCGATGTTCACCTTGCTGGGAAAAAACCTTTCAGCACTGCGGCCCCACACACAGCACGGATGACGCACAAATCCACATCTTCGAACAGACCGACCTAATAAACAGACTTCTTCTCTGGCTTCTCTCAGGGCTGGCACTGCCTACATCTACAAACTTAGGTTCTCCTCGAAATCCTGCCCTTTCGCGAATCGGGCGTTCAAAGGGCAGCTTGGAGATCGGTAGTTCGCACGGTGACGAGTATTCCATGGGGTCGCCCCTCCCGGCCCGGTGGCAATGAAGTTTCGTGACGCGGCTTCCGTGGTTGGAGCACTCCTTACGCGCCGCTTTCGTTGCTAGCTGGTTAATAGATGTTCTCCTTGACCTGAGCCACCCTTGCGCGCGGTTTGCCTCGTACTCAACATTCTCGTTGTCTTCACCAAAAATTGATGAGCGTGGGTTGCGGTCTCGAAATCGAAAATGTTCCGGGTGCCGCGCGCAGACAGACTCGCAGCCACCGCTGAAGATTCTTAGCCGGCACACTTGAAGACGAGGGCATAGATAGGTGGCTTCAGAATCTAAAGGAAATGGGTAGATTTGTCAGCGGAGGCAATACTGCAAGATCGGATAGAGCCTTAGAAGAGGAGTTTCCGATAGTGCCAACGTTGGCAACACCTTCCTATCAAGATGCGTCCCACCAGACGCCAATGGTCTCAGGGATACGTTTCTGAGCGAGAAAGAGGAAGGCGGCGCAGCTGCTTTAAAAAGAAGGGCCCTTCATAGCTGCTTTCCGCGTTCTGGATCCACTTTTGGCCGGAACTCGCAGTCGGCCACCTCTTCGGGAACTTTGCTGAGTTAAACCAGCGAGACCGGCTCCTTGAGTTTTGGCGGCTAGAAGCGACGTTTTGGGAGTGGTCAGATAAAAGAGACAAAGCTTCAAACTGTGGAAGACGTCTCGTTGCTTCGCTTCTTTCCGACCCATTCCGATCACCTGAAAATACTCCCTTAGGGACATTGAGGCACAAGAGCATCCAGATCCCTGTGGAGAAATGCGAGATCGCTCATTGAGCCATAGGAATTCTCTTGCACTGCTGAAAAGAAGAGAAGAAGGATTTTCCTGCATCAGCATTGGAAAGCAGCCGGATTGAGGCGGTAACCAATGCCTCCTAACCAGGATGCGACTAGCCTACGATGGACGTCTACAGTCTTTGGACATGGCTTCGTAGGCTAGGTGAAACGTGGAGTTCCTGGGTTAAACAAAATGTTCAGAGCTCGATCCAGCTTTCTGGAGCTCTCCGAAGAAGTTTTCAGTTCTTCGGATTCTTGGTCGACGCCTCCGTTCTCTTCCCTCGCTGCCAGCACGCAACCATCTTACCGGTAGGACAGTAAAATCTCTTTGGTCGACTTGCTTCCACGGGTTGCATGTTGTCTTGGTGCAGCAAGTCTGGACACATTCCAGCTGCACAATGGCGCTCGGCAATACTCGCTCATAGGATGTTCACTTCCTCGTGCTTTCTGGTTGCCTCCAACCTCTGTCTATCCTCCACCACCTGTAGCAACAGCAGTGGCCAAGATGAGAAAGAATACGAGGACTTTGTCTATGCGTGGCATCTGATGAACCGGGTGCTGTGAGGCGACGTATGGACCAACGGTTCCGTCCACGTCCAAGAAATCACCATTTCCACCAAGGAAGCCACGCAGCCTCGTGACGCGACTTTGGCTGCTCGTGCACTCTTGAGCGTCGCTTCCTTTGCCAGAGTCTGGGCAGCAGCAGCTTCCTTTGCTTGACTGGTCTGCTTGATTATGTCTGTTTCCAGGGGCACTATTGGCACCGCTTTTCGATCTCGAAGTCTGGAGCTGCAACGAAATAGTCAGAGTATCTAGACTCCAGATACGTGTGGGATTCTTTGAGTGCTCTGAGCCGGCAGAAGGAAAGGAAGCAAAATTGCAAAAACCCTAAGCAGGTTTTCCACGATACTTCTGCAGCGGAGGAGGCTGTGAGATGGAGTTTTAGAGAAGATGCTGCATCCCATTTCATGCTGCGACGCGACCTGCCGTTCCGATTCGCAAGAGACCCGGCACTCCTGCAAATTGTCCGTTCCGCGTCTTTTTTGGTTTATCCTAGGGGCGTGCTCACTGGAGACCAACTCGCGGAGCCTGGTTCAGAACACGAAATCATGTGGCTGATCTCGATGCGTCTCGAAGATTATTATTAAACCGATTACAGCTGCTTGGAATAGATTTCAGTTGGATAGGCCGTCCAGAAGCGCCTCTGGGCAGTACATCTGAGGTCGAAGGCTTCCAGTGAAGAAAAAGCCAATTGTAGTCAGGTGGAGCCAGTCTTTGCACGCTGATCCTCCTACGAGGGTCATATTGACAATGCTTTCCCGCAGTCATCAAGTTTCAAGACTTGTAGCTCGCAATATTAAATACGCTGCTCTCTTCCCACGTCCTCTGCAAGCAGAAGGTGTTTCATTTTTTTCCATTCGTCGCAAGCAAACATCACAAAAGGGTCGAGAAGCAGTTCCTCATGAGATAAGCCCCTCGCGTAACGTGACTTCTCCTGCAGGCGAGAGTGGAGAGACGTCTACTTCCAGCATCGTGGCCTGAACCAGCGTCGCAAACCCATCAGCTCAGGCAAAAATCCCTCAACAGCATCGACCATCTGGCGGGGAAAGTTCTCGGATGGCGCGTCTGCACGAAATCGAGGCTTTATGAACGGGACAACAAGAAAAGATGCCAAAGAGTTCTGCACCGATGCGATGGGCAGACAAGAAAGTCATAACGGATCAGACATGTAGCGGATGAGGCCGGCCATTGCGGACTGAATGGTCGCCTTTGAATTCTTAGGTTCTCCAGGTGCAACCTGTTTATACTGGAGAGGTTTGCCTTCGCTGATGAAAAGAGGCTTGAAAAATCTCCAACGGAAGATGAATTTGTGAAAGGCATGCCTGGAGCAGGCGGGAGGGAGTTTAATCAAGTCATCAGCGACATCCAGAAGACTTGGACATTGGTCAGACAAGCTTCCTGTCGGATAAAGCGCCAACATGGACTCTTGAACAGCACAAACCTTAGAGTGCAGAGTGCAGCTTCCCTCGGAAGAAGGCAAAAATCGACCCCCATTCTACGTTCATCCTAACCAAGGAAGAGAGATACAGAGAAAGGAAAAGACATCGTCCGTATTAAAACGTAACGCGAGTTCGCGGGCATTCTTTTCATTCGGTGGGGCGCACTTGGGGTTTGCCGGTTGTTGCCGAGACAGTTAGCGTCCATCAGGAGTGGAATGGATCGGATCTGCAGATGTGTGGTGTGAGAGGGCGCTTAAGCACTTCCGCAACTACCTCTCCAGTCCAATCACCGAAAGTGAAGATGAACTCTCAGCCCGGTAGTTTCTCAGAAACGCTGAGAGCTGGTAATCTCCATCCAGAGTGTCTCTGGGATTGACTCAAAGCTCCAAACAGAATCAGTGCTTCAGAGCCAGCAGTGACGTTCACTGCTGAGTGTCGCTGTCTCCTTCGTGAACTCTGCTTCAGTTGCGGAAGAAGAACAAGGGCTCAGAAAGATCGTGCCCCAATTCTTCCACAAAGGAGTGCCTACGTATGCATTAGTGTTCGTCGTTGGGTCTTTTGAAGCCTAGAGATTAAGGAATAGTAAGATGCTCGAAGAGCCATGATACATCAATGTTAAGTAGAGCACATCAGAGAAGAGATGGCGTGCTCCAGCATTCAGCAGATCTTCTGGACCACACTGTTCGAACCAGCGGATACCATGAGCAAATCTGACAATGCCCATTCCCGCAGGGATGGAGGTCACATGCCGAAATGCAGAAATTATCCCGAAATACCTAAATACTCGGCGATGAAAGAGGGATTGTGGTACATCATTGACGGATCAAGGTTTGAAGGAGCTGTGCCTGGACTGATCAAAGAAAAATTCAAGAGACTCCGTGGCGGCAGCGACAGGATCTGGGCGGTACGCTTTCACCGGGTCACCCCAGAGAGTACATTTTGAAAATGAATGTGCAAACAGGTCAGAACAAGAATTCCGCTGGGTCCGATAGTTCTTTAGGGAGTGCCGACGAGGTCCACAAGCTGGACGGACGGGAGTAAAGGGAGAAGAGGAACAACATAAACAAGAACAATTGTTCCTTTGACTCGCGGGCGAGGAAAGGAGTCACTGCCGTTCCGCTGAGTCTTCTGCGCCCCATGCAGTATGTCGAAAAGTTTCTCCTGATGACGTCCTAGGTGAAGCCATCTCGTTGCGATCCACAGGAAGAGGATTGTGAAGTGGGAGGCATCCTTTCCTGTTTGAGCTTTGTTGTTAGCAGCAACGAGGATGCGCAAACATCAGAGAGCGGCATGGCTTTCCTCACAAACAGGAGCTTCAAGATGTTGCTGGAGCTGCACGCCGGGATAGAGAGGAGCGTGCAAAAACGTTGTGGCATCCGGAGTCCTCAGTCCTGTAATCTCTGAAGAGCAACACAAGTCACTGAAAGGTATGGACAGGATTCTAATTCCTGCACCTGACAGAGTGTGGCTCTACGGTTCTCCGCGCTCAGTAGTGGAGCAGCTTGGCGACAGGAAGCAGTGGAGACATGAATCTGCTTCACGAACATTCAGTGCACAGTTGAGACCTTCGATCTACACCACCTGGAAGCAATCTTCCTGGAGGGAGCTGAAAGGGATCTGAAGAAGTGGTTCGAGCCGCTGCTTGCCCTCCCCTCCTCCCCCAGTCACAGTTTTATACTCTCCTCTGGAGAGGAACGATCATCAAGTTTCGAATCATGCGCTCCTGCCGGTTGCCAATAGGCAGGGATGGATGACATGGCAGGAGCGACGAAGCTGGTGTGTTCTTGGAAGACGGGCCAGACGGCTATTGAGGCGTCACCCACTGCCAGCACGAAGCTTCCCGAACTGCCCCAGCTACACAAAAAAGGGAACTTTTGCACACCTGCTGTTGAAATGTGAGCGTGAAGAAGTGTTTCGCGGCTGGCTGTACTTCGATCAGAAGACACCTCGGAAGAGCTGCTGAAATTCTGCTTCACCGGGAACGGGTTTCTGCCTGCTTCCCCGATGGCCCAATTTTTTATAAAGTCAAGAGGATCGTGGCACTGAGTAGGAGCGCCAGCAAGGAAGAAGGTCCATAGATCTCAACTCCTCGGTCGTGAAGAATGTGGGAAAAAAATGACCTTTGAAAGATACCATAGTTAAGAAGGACTCCGCGTTCTTCGCAAGTAGGTTCCAGAAGACATGGAGAGTGACCGGCGACCGCTGTCTCTTCTCGTCTTTTATTTATTTATTTATTTTCCCGCCTCTGCACCCACCCTATCCCTGTATATAGCCGGTCTGTGAGACGGTGATTTTTCTTTCTTTGTTTTCTCCATCCCTGGAATTTTCGTAGGCCAGCGGATTTGCCGGTCACGTCGCTTGTTTGTTTCTTTTTGGGGGGAGAGACCCGCTCCTGCGTAACCAAGTTTAAATGGTAACGGTGCGCATGGCATCGGAGTCCCCAGTGCAATATCACTAGGGTCGAATGCTAACATTTGAGGGAAGGAGCGAGTTATTCATTATCCATGGGAGCACTTCCAGGGTGTTCAGGTGGAATGCCGAAATGTTCAGTCCAGAGACGAATTTCTTTTCGAAGGTCATCAGTGTTGCGACAGCAAACCTACGCCAAGGGATTTCACGCGATCCGAGATTTCGCAGAAAATCCGGACGGTAGACTGACAAGCATGCATCAATTCAAAGGAGCATCAATAAATCCAACTGAAGCGAAAGATCACATTTGGATATCGAACGTCGATCGGTGCATAGTCTGTGCACCATCCAACGTGAGGAAGGATCTCTGTATCTCATCACAAAGCACGGGAGGCCACGCCTTGAGCGGAATAGCTCTGCCAGCACACTGTCTGTTCCATGAGAGACTCGAGATTTGCAGCTCAAGGTGTTGTCTGAGAGAGGGTGCTCCACTGCAGATGACGTGGCCACTACGTGAAGGAGGCCGTACGGTGGAGGAACAGTCGCTTCAGTGCATCCTCAGTCGCCACATAAGCAATGACCCGGCGGTGATCACCGAAGGACACGATAAAATGGTAGACCAGATCAGAACGGCTCATGGATTCGAAACTTTCACCTGACTCACTAGTGGTGTTCCAGGGCGAAGGAAGGGTGCTTGTGCTGGAATCTGCGCCCACTGTCGACTGGTGGCTTTGGAATAGCTGAGGCAGCGAAAGGAAAAAAAAATATCAGTGATTCATTCTCCTATTCTCCTTCAAATACATCCCGCCGTCACGGCTGGAGGCGGTCTCAGCATTCTTGGAGCTGCAGAACAAAAGAACGAAGGCGAGGTGCTCGAAGGTCTGTCGGAGCCAAGAGGAGAACCGCCAGAAAGAAAGAACGTGTTTCAAAGTACAGCACTCCCTTGACACACGGTCGAAACACAGGCTGGGCCAACGCCTCCGATAAAATAAACTGCGTCAGCTGCAGGCTCGTCAGGAAAGAAAGTAGATACTGACTGGTGTCCTGATTGGGGGATGGTCAGAAATCGTGCGAAATTCCTCCTCTTCTATCATTTGCTCGTGACGGTACCGACTTCATTACTGCTAAACCTGCTTTGCGATGTTGGTCAGCAGGAAAGTCTTCGTAAGGCCTGTGGGTGGGTAAGTCACGCTAGATTAGCTTCACTTCCTGCCACGAAACAGCTGCAATGTCCCTCATTTTTTTTCCCCCCCCTTTCTTTTTCTTTTTTTGTTCTCCCTCCTTCCCTTTTCCTGTTATGTTTGCATACGATTTCTTCCTTCTTCTGGGAACGAGTTCGTGGGTCTGTTTGCATTGAGGGTCCGCAATCTCCCTGTGTTGCCTCGGGACTGCTCAAGGAGGAATTTGTGAAAATCCGGGAGCGGCGCGAGAGCTCGATCTCTCTTCGAGGGGATTGCCCGAGTTGTCTCCCTCTAAGAGAGAGACTACAGCACTTCTGATCTGTCAGCAATAGTAAGGGCTGCCGGGAAAATTTCGAACCGCTCTTCGATATTTATTCGATTTCTGAGCCCTAACTGACCATGAAGAGCAGCGAAGAGCTAAATCTTCAAAATGAGAAGGCATGTGGAACTCCAAAAGACGTATCTGGGGAGTTTCTGCTTCCTTCCCCCATCCTGATCTCTCGTTTGAAGCGGCACCCCGCAAGCAGAATACACACCTCATTGTTCCTCAGGCTGAAAAGTCCACGACAGAGAAGCTAGAAAATAGAGGAAGAGTGAAAAAATTCTTTAACCACGAACTTCTTCTGAAAGGATTGCAGAGAAACAAAGCCCCAGGACGAAAGTAAGCATCCTTACCGCAGCCGACGCTCGACCTAAATGCCTCGCCGCTGGTCTCGATTGACCACGCTCGTCTCGATCTCTCGCGAAATCAGCTCCGTATCCCGGAGCTGATTTCGCCGGGATCATGCAAGGGGCAAAGGGGGAGCTCGTCACAGCACCGTCGTTCTGTTCCCCGGCTGACCCGACTCCTTCGTTAGAGCGTGGCGTCGAAGCGGCTAAAGTCAGTTCTCGGATGAAGATGGCTGAGGGAAGAAAACCCTAATTCCAAAAAAAAAAAACTTTTCCTATGCAATCCAGGTTCTATCACACACGGACCAATTGGCGGAAACCAGCTCTCGTGGCTCGAAAGCAGCCTCCTCGTAATGCGGCAAAACCGCCTCACACAACTCTGTGGATAAAATTGTTTTGTGGTATGAAGCAGCTGAGATGTTTTTCTTTTTTTTTTTTTAAAAAAAAAAAAAGCATAGAAAAACATGATAATTTAAAGTTTTGTTATTTTTCATTAGAATTTCACTTTTATAAAATTTTTTTTTGACCGATACAACGTTCAAGATTCTCTTCACATCTTTCATAAATACTATCATATTGTCCACAGGGCTCGGATAAAGCGGAACGCATTCCCCTCGTTATACAAGCGCTTACTGAACTGGTTTCTACTAAAGTGGTTTCCAGTCTACTAAAGTGGTTTGCTCTCTTCCCTTTCCACAATTTATACATTGCACCTTGTTCCTCGAAAACTCTGGCGCTCCGATTTCAAATCGCTCGCCGCGTATTCTTAGGTCGCCCCGTTGGGCTCCATGCTGTTCGAGCACGCGGACGTCACGGCGGAAAGCCCCACTGGAGGTGGGACGCTTCCAAGCCGCTCGCCGCGTATTCTTAGGTCGCCCCGTTGGGCTCCATGCTGGTCGAGCACGCGGACGGCACGGCGGAGAGCCCCACTGGAGGTGGGACGCTTCCAAGCCGCTCGCCGCGTATTCTTAGGTCGCCCCGTTGGGCTCCATGCTGGTCGAGCACGCGGACGGCACGGCGGAGAGCCCCACTGGAGGTGGGACGCTTCCAAGCCGCTCGCCGCGTATTCTTAGGTCGCCCCGTTGGGCTCCATGCTGGTCGAGCACGCGGACGGCACGGCGAAAAGCCCCACAGGAGGTGGGACGCTTCCAAATCGCTCGCCGCGTATTCTTAGGTCGCCCCGTTGGGCTCCATGCTGGTCGAGCACGCGGACGGCACGGCGGAGAGCCCCACTGGAGGTGGGACGCTTCCAAGCCGCTCGCCGCGTATTCTTAGGTCGCCCCGTTGGGCTCCATGCTGGTCAAGCGCGGACGGCACGGCGGAGCCCCACTGGAGGTGGGACGCTTCCAAGCCGCTGGCCGCGTATTCTTAGGTCGCCCCGTTGGGCTCCATGCTGGTCGAGCACGCGGACGGCACGGCGAAAAGCCCCACAGGAGGTGGGACGCTTCCAAGCCGCTCGCCGCGTATTCTTAGGTCGCCCTGTTGGGCTCCGTGCTGGTCGAGCACGCGGGAGTCACGGCGGAAAGCCCCACTGGAGGTGGGACGCTTCCAAGCCGCTCGCCGCGTATTCTTAGGTCGCCCCGTTGGGCTCCATGCTGGTCGAGCAGCGGACGGCACGGCGAAAAGCCGTACTTGAGGCGGGCCGGTTTTAAGTAGCCCGATCCGTACTAAGGCAATCATAATCGTTACTGTCACCATGGACAACGATGAAACACTTATCATCCCAGCTAGCTGGAATTCCAAATGGGCATATTTGATCTGAATGCAGATGATTTTCGTTTTTTCCTTCCAATGGGAGGTGTCTGTGCCATGGGAAGTTTTCCTCCTCGCTTTCCCCCAATTCAGGTCATTTCGAAAAGAAGGTTTCTGCATCTGTGAAGCCCCCTTGTTCCTTCTTTCAGCTCCTCTGAGCCCCATCACCGTATTCATAGAGTGTATACTCAGGTGCTCCCAAACGCGTCTGTTTTCTCGATCTATCTGAGCTGTGTTGCACCGTTCCTTTGCCGCCTGGCACGGGTTGAGCGGTCCGAGAGAACAGTTCATCCTGCCGGACGCGAAATTTCGCAGGAAGTTATTCCATTTGCGGTGAAACACTACGATGAGCAAAGTTTGTTTTCGGTGCCATGCATTCGCGTGAGGATTCCACCTTTTTTTTCCTCCCTCTCCTTTACTTCCAGACGAGATGCAGAAGGAATGAGCATCAAAAGCATGATCGCTCCCGGTGGATGATGCCAGTTTCCGACTTCTTAGGGAATCCTGACTTCCATGGCAACCGCCTTGTTGCCCACAGCAGCCAGCAACCCTTCCCTCCACGAGATCCACGTGGAAGAGGAGACGCCAGCTATCGTGAGATGATGATGGATGATAATCATGATCGATATGGTCGACGATCGATCATGGTAATCATGATTGGTTAGTTCTCTTCCACTGTTCCTGATAGTAGAGCATGGTGAGTACTGACAATAGTGACTAGACTCAGTGACCCAGTCGCGGGAGTTCATAAGAATGGAGGCTGTTTCTTACAAGGAGGAAATAAAGAAATTGATCCCTCAGGTTCGTTGCTTGGGAGATCCACAGTCGTTTTGGACGAGCTTCACCTTCAGAAACTGATATCAATCGAAAGGTTCACTTACGGTTCGATTCCACAGCAAAGCCCTGAACTTTCTACCTTCTAGCAGAATCGTCCCCAAATGTGCAAACGTACGAAGAGAAAGGGTGAGGATGAGAGACCTGAAGATTCATGAAATCAATAGAGAGATATTCCATGTGCGTGCCATCACATTGCTAGCTAGAAGTTTCAGAATTTTCGAGAAGGACATTTATGAGCCCGAAGCCGCTGACATCCATCAGGGAGCATTCTCACGTAACAGTTACCATTTGAGCAACTAAGGTCCTTTGTACAGTGCCTCTCTCCAAATTCTCGATTTTCTTCATTATTTATTTCTTTTGAGAAGCGCTCAGTTGTTATCGTTTTTGGTCTGCCTTGGTACCCAGGATTTTTTTCTCCTTGAGTGATGGTGGCAGCAAACATTTTCAGTTATTTTGGAGCGTTCGTTAAGCAGTTTGATTTGTGTGCTCGAACTAACCTTTGAATAGTCATCAAAATATGTGTGTTCTAAAAAGTCCTTAGATAGTTGCCCTGTTATGGAAAGCAAATATTACAAGAGAAGCGAGAATTGTCTTTTTGGTTTTGCAGGAAAGTCTTCTCTGTTTTAAATCTCCTCGGCTGTTGAGGTCACGCTCATTGATATCTAGAGCCTCTGGACTAGAAGGCAGACAACAGAACAGTGAAGATGACCTGAAGTTCATCAATATAGAGTCTGGGATAACTACGGAGGTAACCTCTTCCGACCGAGCATGCGAAAGAAGATCGCGCCGAACCTCGCATCCTTCAACGCAGACTCTCTCTCTCTCCCTATGATAAACGAGTACTCCAACCAAAGAAAAGTGTAGCTTGCGTGAGGCTGCTGTGCACAGCAGGACACTTCACAGAGAGCACGAAAGGTTCGCTAATGCGGTGCAGCTCGACCCTTCCGAGCTGTTCTTACCAGGAACAGAGCAGAATAAAGAGTATCCGTATCCAAAGTGCACGGAACCGAAGGAATACCTCGCACGCATCCTGAACTGCTGCACCTGCAACCAGACCCTAATCTCACTAGGACGAGATGGTATGTACAAAAGACGTGAACAAAAGACCACTCATAAGGAATGTGAGCTGGTCACTTGCAAAACCAGTCCGTAACCGCCTTGATGTGAGAAGAGAAGAACGAGTTGTCATTTCGAATGTTTCCCGTGCCTTTAGAAGCTTCCCGTAGCCTTAGAAGAGTGTTAGCAAAGGAGGGGATGCAAATAAAGACAAGTGGAGCTGTACTCCTCGGCGGAGCAAGTCCTCTTAGTCAACAAGAACATTCGTCGTTCATTTCAAGAATAATGCTTGAGATTCCAAGGCTCAGGAAAAGATGCAGTGTCTATGGGATGTTAAGATCCTTCAAAACCAGACGGAAAACGTCAGGAGGATGCCAAAATGCTCCAGCATCTGGTCCTTGCGTGAGGTGTTTCGGAGTCTCTGCCCTGGCATGTCGTTTCTAGCGGAGCTCCCAAGGACTGCATGGCTGTGCATCAAGGAGCACCAGCGCGTCCTTCCGGTCGAGGGAAGAGATGAGAAAGCGATGGAATGACTCATCTTGCTGGTCGAGGAAAACTGCTCCCTCTTTACATAATGATGTAAATACCGTTGCCTGCGAATTATGCGAGAGATTGTAGAACTCGACCCTTTTGTCGTGAATCTCCAAAGCTCTAGCAGCTCGAAGACTGGCATGCCTCGAAGCTTTCGGCCTGGAAGTTCACAGACATTCAGATCGCTTCGTCGCTGGTTTCTGAGTTTCCACCCTGGTCACGCTGGGGCCGCTGTTAAAATCGACAATAAACCTACAACGGTTGCTGTAGGACGCGCGATCCTGCCACGCTCAATTTAACAGGAGACCTGCGGCTTTTTCCAGCAGCGCATGCGCTCGGGATCTGCCGAAGCGCCGTTTCGGATCTTCGATCCCGAAAACCCGATTTACCCATTCGCAACACCCAGCATCCATCGTCCGGAAACTTAAGATGGACCGGATGATACCCGAAGGCCATTCGCGCCGAATCCTTCCCGCACCAGACCTCCAGAGTCTCATTGGAGTGTTCGTTAGCATCACCAAGATCCGGGTACCCACGGCGGCTCCAGGCGAGACCGCGCCCTTCTGAGCGCACCTTGAAATTTAAAATAAACTCATATGTTGTGGTAGAACACGTGCTCCTACCACACTCCGTTTGTCCATGGACTTGTCGGGTCGCCGGTGCGCAAACCTCGGCAGCGGAGGGGGATGAGAGAATACAAAAAGAAAAGTAGAAATAAAATGAATAAATGAAAGCTCATAAAAATCTTCGGAAGGGTCGGGAAGGAATCACTGTTCACTGGACGAAGTCTGCATCCTTTCCAGGCTGCCGGCTAGGTCCGTTCGCATGGGTTCTAGGTGGGGCCGTCTGGCCGCTATTTGCAGAAAGGCAGCCTGAAAAAATTTCGGAGAAGGGCTGCAAGTTGGATGGCGGCGTCCCTCTCGTTTCTTCTTCTGTCGACTTCGCTGCAGGACGCCGCAATGCCGCAGATGCAGCAAAACTCTGCTGCGGCTGCGGCGGTCTGCAAGGCGTCCCACACAAAGGGGAGTGGCAAAGCGTCCCTCGGGTGAGGGGCCATCCAGGATACGGAGGGTCGTTCTGAAACATTCCCCATAGGGGCCGGAGGGCAACACAGTCCACGAGCAGGTACGGGCAAGGACTTCCATTCCCTGTATCTGAGGCAATTTGGGCTCATCCTCCCCAGCGTCCAGTGGTGTCGGCGTGCGTGGCGGGGAAGACCCCAGTGCAACAGCAGAAGTGTTTTTACTTCAAGGAGAGGACGCTGCTGTTCTTGAGCACTGGGAGTCACTCTAGGTTTTCGCTAAGAATACCGAGCAGCTCGCCCCAGCGTTCAAGTCCTCGTGGGAGGGCGGCACTTGGGTTCGCAGCATTCGCCAGCTGCCCCGTGGTGCCTCCGCTCATCAACTTGTGTTTTCCCTCTATCTCGCAGGAGACTTGCACCTCGACGTCTGGCTGCTGCCAAGTGACCTTTGGAAAGGCATCACTGTCGCAAGGGGGGCCGTCTCCGCCCATGTGCTCATGCTGGGACACTCCAGAATTTTCCGTAGCGAGGGAGCAGCGGGGGTGGTTGCCGAGTCGCAGGCTGCTCCAAACTTCTGAGCTGGGCTCGCTCCACTTCGCCCAAGTGCCACCGTTTTCTCTAGCCAGGCTCGGGAGTTGGTGGGTCAGAAGACTGACTATCCAGCCGTTGTCCCTCTCCAGGTTGGCCATGCGTTCGAGGAGGACACCGCATCTTCTGATTTTCCGGCCGACGTCGCTTCGGCGATCGAATACGGAACTAGAGGGTTTTCTGGCAACCCATGCATAGCCAGGAGGAATTTGCAGGAATTCTGCAGAGGATGCAGGGGGCACCAGGTCACAGTTTGTGATCCTTACCCCACCCTCCAAAAATATTTTACCTTTGCTTTCTGTCTAATATTAGCTTATTTATTTGTTTATTCCTCTTCCCCCTAATTTCCCTGCTTTGACCTCTTCTGACGACTGCCTCCAAGCAAGGAACTCCTCCAGAACATCCCAAAGCATCGGCGTTGTACTGCCATCACAGGAAGACTGGAAGATTTATTGATAAAGAATGCATCTTTTTACAGTAAAACGCTCCGACATGACCAAGTGAAAATATCACCACGGCCTTTGCTTGAGGGCACCTCTGGAACGCAACTTCTAACGGTGTTTGTTGCCTGAGGGCTCTTTACCGCTAGGGAAAGAAGAGCGGTGAAGCCGCGACGAGTCCTTTTCGATTTTGCAGATCGTCACGGTCTCCGGAAAGCTCAAGAGGAAGGCCTGAGGCGGAATGTCACCAATGCTTTGCGACAGAGCCGACTCTGCTGGTACATCGGCTGCTGGCAATGCTGATTCGCGAAACAGGCGCGGTGTCTGTCTCGTTTCGGTCAACGAGAGTGCGTCCTCTTCCCAAGGGAGGACACCTGCGAGAGATCAGCAGCCGGCATTTCATCACTGTGAGCAGTGCGGACGCAAAGCTGCTTGAGACACGCCTAGGGGACGAACGCCTAGGGCGGTTTGCGGAAAACGTTCACCCGACCGGAACTGTCGTGCGCTGTTTCCCGAACGTGGAAGGGAACCTGCTCCTGGTCGGCAAATGGCTCCAGTTGCCAGGGGTGCATCGCCCTCAGGAATCGTGGGTTCCTAGCTGGGTGGATTATCATCCGGGTGGTCCGGTGCATTTATTTCATATAAAAGTAAACATTCACGTTCTCTGTGTTCGGACCCGTGGTCCAACCACGTCCTTCTTAGAACAGACCTGTCGTGTTATCGGCATGCAGACCGGTGAGGTCCACGACGGCAGCAAAGGGGAAGGGGCAAGCAAAAAAGAAAGAAAAACAAAAAGAAAAATAAATAAATAAATTTGGGAAGCGAAAGGGGAACGGATCACGCCCTGCTGGAGGCGGTTCTCTGCATCCTTTGGAGGATGCCAGCAAGCTCTTGGTGGATGTTGTTTTTAAAGGTGAGTCCATCTTGTTGCCATCCTCAGGAAGCAGACAACGAAGTGGATAGCGAGGCTGCCGGTCTAAGTGAGTCGCGTAGGAGGAGGGGTCATAAAACGTCCCTGAAGTTGTTTCCGAGGGTTCCTAGGGTCGCAGCAAAGCGTTCCCGAAGGGTCCAGAAGGAAACACAATCCACAAGCAGGTGGACGGATTTACATTCTTCGTACCTGACACAATTGGGGCTCACCCTGTCCCTCCGTATCCAATGATGCCGGTGGGCGTTGCACAGAAGACCCCAGTGCTGCAGAATTAATGCGGACTCCTACCACTTCAATGGGAGGGTGAGTCTGTCCAAAAGCATCGGAGGTCGCTGCAGATTTTCCACCCAGTAGCTCGCCCCAGCTCAGGGGGTGGGGACACTAGGAAGTGCAGCGTTGGTTAGCTGGTTCTTGGTCCACTCGCCCAGTCTTTTTCTCCTTCCAGAGATTTCCATGGAGACCTCCCGTCTAGCCTTCAGGCTGCCGCCCATGTGTTCCCTTAGGGAGGGCAGCGCCTCAGCGAGAGAAAGTGATAACCCAGACCACTCACTCTTCAAAGGGTATTCCAGGATCTCCCTGAGCGAGTAGTTGCAAGAACAGTTCAGCAGACGCTGTGTCTGTTCCGAGCATTGCTCGTTGTGGTTTGCACATGCACGAACAGTTTCCTGCAGCCAGGAACTTCCGTTCGCATGGCGGGACGCTGATGATGAAGGTGCATCGTGGATTTTGAGTCTCCTTCCCTGCAAGATGACGCTGGTTGGCCTATTTCAACTGGTTCTTGCGTAGGCAGGAGAGAGCTGCTAGAGAGGCTGCCGGCCGAAGTGCGTCGCGTAAGGAGAAGGATGTCACAGCGTCCCTAGCTGGCTGAAGGGACAGGAGGTTATTTCAATAAGGAAACGCCAGGAGTCCAGGAGCTGTCACAGTCGACTTGCAAAAGGAAGTCGCCCCCTTCACTTCCCACTGCAGAGGTAACGAACGTATCACCTACCGGTTTTGTCATTACAGACGATCACTTGCTGATTGGTTCGATCCGCAAATTCCTCAGTTTTTCCAAAGAATTCCTCAACCCCTGTTGTTGCGTTTGCTTTTGTAGCTGCTCCCCATGGCTGCGCTGTATCTTGTACGAAAGTGCACTCCGTGATGGGTTCTGCCCCCTCCACTTCACCAGATATTCCTCCGAACTCCTTCCACACATCGGTCTTCAACTGCCTCTGCAGCAATCCGACCACACATCCGTATGCATGGAATCAAACATACCTGTAAATCGAGCACACGTATTTCTATTAAATCACGCGGCGTGCGTGAAATGTGCCTCTCCCTCGTAAGCAGCTGAAAATCCTTTTGGCATTCAGTGGCCATTAGCTCTTTCTTTGGTGACCTGGAAGGAAGAGCAAAAAAAGGAAAAGCTTTGAGATCCATCCCGAGTCGGTCGTCTCCATTCCACCATCCTCGGGTGAACGACAGATTGCGACGTTCTTGCGCGGAGCTTCAAAATCCACCGAAGTTTGAGTGCTGCGCGCGTCGGAGGTCCCACGGGAGGCACGGTGTGGAATTCGACCGTATGGAGTCGTCGCCACCAGAGACGCCTCCACTGGAAGTTGATGCAAAGATTGCAAACGATCAGAAATGAGCCAAATTACCAACAGCGCCTCACGCGAACGGAAAATGGAAAACATTGGCGCCACTTTCTAGCGACCCGCCTGCAGCTACTTTTCCTGGTCATTGGGAAAGGGTCATCGTTTCTTGCAACACGTCTCCCGTGAGCCATGGAAAATTCGGCATCGTCAGATTCTCAGCGGCCGTATCTCAATGCCTTCCTTTTGTTCCGTGCAAGAGCAGCCTCTTGAGTTCAGCTCTCTTCCGCCAAGTCCTTGCATTCCCCTCGCAGTTTTTCAAATTTTTTTCCGGTCAAGTATTCGGGGCCCCTGAAAAACTTCACGCCTCCCATGGACGGATTTTACCTTTCCAGAATTATAACGTCAAAGATTACTTGACATTCCCAATACGGAAGAGGGAAAAATCGAGTATTTCTGAGGAATTTGTTAGCGTTCCCTTTTTTCTGCTTCGCTCCGCAATCACAGTGTATCATTTCGACGAGATCCCATCTTGAGAATCCGCTGGTCAGCGCCATTTGTAAGGGCTTCTGTCTAAGCCATTAACCCACAGGGTAAGAAACTCTTTATCGGCTTTCCCTTTTCCTCTGTTCTGCTAATGAATCCCAAAGTAGAGCCTGATTTGGATGCTGGAATCACATAACTCTCAGCTCACTGACTGGCGGGAACCATCTCACTTTCGTTGCTTACGTCCAGTTGCTGCCGCTTCTTGCTTTATTCGCAAAGTCTCGCATAGGTTTCAACTGAGACGATGCACCCACCTCTGTCTACAAACAACATGTACTCCAATAACAAGAAGCCATTTCATTTCAAAATTGAATGTCATTTCTTTCATGATTTTCCTTCAATACCAACAACATTTCCTAGGAGATGCTACTCTAAACTCCAAGTACAGAATTAGGACCCTTAGGACCAGCCCTGCACCTATGGAACCTAAGAATATTCATTCCATTCGCAATTTCCTGCACCAAATAAAAAATCCAGAGAAGTCATAGACTCACCTCTGTACCATCTTCACCGCCTGATCGTGAGGTCACAAGCACTTCGTACAAATCGCAAAAGGAAACTCTGAGAGCTGTGGTACAAACAAAATGTTGGAACGGGAATTTTTACCATTGTTCCCTACGTCTTTCCTACCTGCAACCAAGGTTGTTGCCGTTTCGGATTACTGGCAGTGGGCAAATCGGTACCTCCAGTATGCGGCTGGCTAAGAATACATCTTCTGTTTCAAGTGCTTGGCTCACATCCGTGAGAACTCACTGAGGGTCACCACAGGCAAAAACGTAATTGGTCTCGAACGCTCCGGTGCTTCCCTTTTTCCTTTGCCTGCTCAACTCAGCATAACATGACCTATCCTAACAGAACCTGCCTCAACCCAACCCGGCATAAAATGGCCTGAGATGCCAGCCTAAGATGACCGAACCTGACTCTATCTAACCTTCGCCTGATTTTCCAAGATTGCTGGTAATGCATTCGTGGTTAACGTGGACACGGGATACCTTGGTCAGTGGCACAGAGTGGACATTAATACATGTTTGGCTGTGTTATAGATGGCTTACCATGCCCTGCTTCTGTTGTTCTTCCTGTGAGTCGGAGATTCCGAATTCTAGGGGTACCTCGTTATTCGGGTTCTATGCCCGCACCGAGTCTGGCACTCTGGAGGTGGGAATGAGAAAGGGCCGCTCTCATTTTTACCCCGGCTGCTTAGCTCCCACAAGGGTACGCAGCACTGAGGACAATAATAGGACGAGGTTCGGGAGACGCCTGGAACCCATTAATGGTCTTGTCTCTTGGCGACCAACCAGACCCCACTTTCACTGAGTCACTTCCTTGATTATTAAAGACCTTGACCTCGCTGACTAGATGGTCGCGGCTCTTGGTGGGTGGGTGCACAATGGGCGTCGAAGACTCTGCTCATAGCGTTCTGTGCATTCGATCCGTGCCGATACTTCTAGGCGCTTCTTGAAGGCTTACTCAGTTTAAAGAGCGCGTGTCAGGAGGTGGTCAAAAAAACCTCAAGTGATCCCCGGTATGCTGCAAATCATCCCAGGAATGATGCTGCTCACTACGGGACAAGCCTTCATCTATCTGGGTGCTTCTCGACAAGAAAATGTCATCCTGCCTTGCCTTCATAACTACGCTATACCCACCTTTCGTATCTACGCTGCTGTTGAGTAAATAACGTGTTTTCTCGATCTTTCATTCTCGTTTTGTGATTCTCAGATTCATCACGTGGTCTCTTGGTCGCTAATATTGGCTACCATGGTTTAATGCGAGCCTTTGAACCTTGAAACTTCATTTCAAGGAGCTGCGTCCCGGCACCGAGCCTTCACAAATTCCATGCCTCCTGCGGGCATGATGGCAAGGAGGTCCTCCTCGCGCACGCCTATCCGAACTAGCTCATCGTTGAGCTCCCGTCCGGTCTTCCCAGTGAGTGGCCCGCTCATCTTATATCGGAGTGCAGGCTTGTAGGCTTGAGCTACCCATATGCCTGTAGCTCCGCTTCGCTGGGGTCGGTCTGTGCTGCCCTCCGTCCATTTTGGCATCGCCTCGCGACAATTCTAGGTATCCCGGTGGTCAGCCCCACGGAGATTTTCGGACGCCTTTTCTTGTGGAGTACCACGCTGCCGCAGGCTGAGGTGCGAGGACTTTTGTGCCACGCCGGGGGAGCTGAAACCATGACGCACTCATCTCTCGGCATTCATCCTTCTCCGGGTGGGATTCGAACCCGCGATGCTTCGTGCTACGCGCGGACATCCTCAACCACGTGCTCTGCGACGCAGACACCAAGCGTCGGTCTCTTGAGGCGGCGTCGAGGGACTGACGTGCCTCAGCTATTCCCTCTCATTCCTGACGAGGCATTCCGCATTGCAATGGGAGCATTCCTTTAGCACCCTCTCTGCCGAGGCGTGGTGGCGTTCCTCGCTTCGATGAAGGGTCCAGTGAACCAGCAAGATGGAGGTCTGCTGGCATCGAAAAGAGAGGACGGAGATATTCTACGATCAGGAAACACAGGATTTCAAAATTCTCCTGAGAAATCTCCAGAAACTCCATCCGTCTTTGAGGACTCTGAGCTGGAACTTCTGGAGTAACCTCGTTCTCCAGGCAGTGGGTTTTCCACCAGCCAGTGGACTGGGTGACCTCGAAGCGCCTCTTCCTCTTCCTCCTCCTCCAGATACCGACTAAAAAGTCCTCAATGGTCACACGCCGGTATGTGGGGAAGAGGATCCACATCGTCTAGTATCCCTGCAAGGGGTAATTCCCCAGACAACTGATGGCGCTGCTGTTCGGGAGTGTTGGACTGTCCCTCGCATCCACGTTGCCAGGGATTCCTGCCGCCGAGCACTTTTGTCCAATGAGACGGCCGCATGCGTTACTTCAGCGGCTCCACTACTTGTTGACTTCGGGCGAAAACTTCCGCCGAACGTTCAAGAACCCACCGTCTGAAGGAGGATCCTGATGCGGTGCAGGAGGATCTCCAAGGCGACAGAGTCCCTGCTGCCATGGTAAACGACGCGGTTGGTCTACGGAACGATGCCCTGAGTGCTTACCCGGTTGATCTGAGTGCCGAAAGGTTCGATCCGGTCACTTGGATCCATCCGAGGAAATTCTTTAAATCCCAGGTCTCCTGCTCTGCTCCCCTTCCTTTGACTACCAGCACGCCGCTCATCCATCCGCGTTGTGAGCAGAGCGCCACTTGCGCCATTCTCCAAGCGGTAGGCTTCCCTCTGACCATTGGGGTGGGTGAATCCGAAGATACAGAAGGTCACCTCTCCCTCTTCCTCCTGATCCCAACGATGAAATCCTCAATGGAAACATGCTTAGCTCTGGGCACAGTGTCCTGTGTCCCTGCAAGGGGAGAGTCTGCCCAGACAACTGATCGGAAAGGCTGGACTTTCCGCCCGCATCTACGTTGCCAGTGATTCCTGCCTCCAGGCATTCCCGCTTAGCGGGCGTCAGAATATGCCCGGCGTGAACGGACGAAAGAACTTTACAATTTCAGCCTCCAGCTAGGAATCCGAAGCCACGTTTTTTTCCTTTCCAAAGTTTCTGCTGACTTCGTAAAAGTCCGAAACCTCGGACAGGCAGGTTTGTTATTGTGGAAACACCTGTAGGGAATCTGTTGATCCATGAGTTTCGGTGATGAAGCAAACATTGGTGGGGCTGCAATACGGCAGGAGTGGAAACCCTGACTGCAATGCTGGTGACAGCTGCGCGTTTGCAGCTCGAGGAGGGCGGTAAGCAAAGCAAGAGGGAGCCTCTTTGGAAGGAAACCTAGGAGTCTGCAAGGCAACGGAGAAGATAATTCTTTCTCACGCGCACTGTCTCGCCGATTTGAAAATGCGTCCAGGTTTCTCGAGCACGCACATCGCGCAACAGTTCTTTCCACTGGAAGGTCTTCCCTCTCTCAGCTCGTTCGCGGACGTCCCAACAGGTCCCGAGACAATTATCCAGGGGACGTGGGTTTTGAAAAATGACCGCAACCCCGTCTTTCGCGCAGGCTGACGACTTCCAAGAGCCTTCGGGAACATCGACCTCTCGGCTTTGCTTCCAGGATTATTATGCAGCTGCATTTGCCGTTCAGCGGTTGCTTGCCACCTGGCACTCCAAAGTGCAAATGCGATTGAGCTCTTCCCCCCGGAAAGCTTCGAGGGAGCCATCTCTCAGGCGTACCATCTTGGTGCCTTCTACCGCCAACTGCCCCAGCACAGCAGCAGCATAGTACCAAGCAAGAAGTCTTCGAGATCCAGTTTCCGGATGCCTTCCTGGCCGCCTCGAATGCGCGCCCTATGCCCTGGGATAAGCGCCCCTGCATCCGTGCAGACATCCCGGCGTCATAAATAAGTTCCGTTAGTATGTGATGCTCGTGGGATATTTAATCGAAGAAAGCAAGCTGGAAGCAAACTGCAACTCAGTTGCTGCCAACGACCTATGCATCATCAGAATTGCTCCTTCTCAGTCCTTGAACACACTTAAGAGCAGCATCATGAAGATCTACTGGGCCATGAAGTTGCCAACGAACTTATTTAAAATGATGAATCCCGGTGCACGCGATGCGTGCCTGATTGCTCTGAGATTTCTTTCCTTCATTTAACTGCTTCTTTTCCGAGGCACAATGCGTCGCGGAAGGAAGCGGCGCCTTCTATCGGTGCTTGGGAGAAAACCTCGGCCTCTGCTGCGGGCAAGCACTTAGTTCTTCTTCCGGGTCATCCCGGTGTTTTTGCACAAATGAGTGATGCCATCCGCGCGTTGGTACCTCGGATATGTACCAACTCGCAACCATCATCTGTAGGCCGTTGCTAGGTTTAGCTCTTCTGTGTCCATGGAGCGTTCCACGAACCAGCATACGTCTGGAATCTTCACGAGATGCTCCTTTGAATTCTTGATTTCCCAGTGCGGTCGAACGAAAGAAGTTCTTTGTGTTTTCCTCTTTCAGCGTTTGTGGGTGAACTTTTCCTTCCTTGATGCATTCGAACCGCTTCGAAAAAAAGCATTCAAGCAAGGATGATAATGAATTCAAGCAAGAATATCTGCGATCCAACTGAGGAAGACAAGCGGGAAGTTTGCCGCAGGACAATGATCGAACCGCTGTCGAAATGTCTTCACGATGACTCCGTGAAACCTCGAGAGACCATTTGTCAGAGAGGTAATGACCCCCACTTCCGAAGATCCAGGACAAGTTCCATTGCTAACTACTCATTCCTGGTTATCGGAAATCGTATGGGAGGTGACGAGCAATTCGGTCAGCCGTCTTCTTCGCCTTTCCATTCTGCTCCACTCGCCATCGTCGCTCAGATGCCATTTGTGTTGTTCTTTCATTACGGGCATTCCAATAATTATTCTTGGAATATTTTCCTTCAGGCTAATGTGCAACACCATAACAAGACCCGGCGGTATTTTTACGGAGATTGTCCAAAAGATAGGAAACCTCTCCGTTTTGACGGTTTTGCAGCTTTCTCAGACAGCTCCTTCGGTGTCGACTTATGGTGTAGCACGGCTAGAGGATTCCTGATGGCGAGCCACTCAGTGGATGAGGAGCTCGTTCTGGATGCTGCCGCAGACCTTCACCGGGTAGTCCATTCGCCTATGTTGAAACTTCAGCTCTCTCGAGACCTCCTCGTCGTTCGGACTTCACGGACTTCCAGATCCCACCATGCACGGAGGCAGTCGCTAACGTATAGGTGAGACGTATTCTTTCTTTCCTTCTCGTAGCTTCTTCCATAGCCGCTAGCTCCATTTAAAGAAGACAAGTCAAGGGAGAAAGGAAGAGAGCGGCTGTGTCCTTGGTCGGGATCTGAGGAATGCAACCAAGGGAACTTCATCTCCTCAGCCATCTCTTGGATGATGCAGTGCTGGACTCGGCGAAGTGGATGCCACATTTCTTGCCGCAGGTTTGTCTTCCTTTAGAGCGAGCAACGACAGCTGCCTGCCGGAAGGGTGGGAGCACCTCAGCACCATTGCGGGGACGAAACTCTCGAGAACAAGGATTTGTGACTGCTTGTTCTTGCTTCAGTAGTGTCTCTTCAAAAGATTGAGGTTCTTCCCTTGTGTCTGGACACTTCAATGTTACCCTTGCGATGGAAACCGGCCGTCCTTCGGACCGCTTACTGGGGCTTCCAGAACAAGCAGCGCCGACACCTCGTTCCCAGAGGAGTTACGTTCCCAACTGTTCCGAGTTGCTGGAACCGCGCTGCCCTTCTCGAACCGTAAGACAGACTGTCTTCAGCGCTCTCTTACTTGTAGGATACCGCCAAGGAGTTGCTGAGGTGACGGACTTTTGGCAAGCGCTGTGGCCGCAACGAGATGCCGTATCCGTGCCACGGTCACAACCCGTCGTGTGCTGCAGCCTCGGGCACACGGGCACATGAGAACGACTGCGAGGTGATCTTACCCGGAGAAAGTGGAGCCAGAGACGGCCGGTATTCTACTCTAGCTCTGGAAGGAAACGGTCGGCTGCTACCGCAGGCATCCGTTGTTTTCTGTTTATTTGTCTCCCTCTTCCCTGACACTCCAGACTTCTCCAGTAACTCTATCACTCACAGGGAAGCGCCGAAGCGTTTGTTTAATAAGAATGTACCAGTTGGAAACTCAGTTCACCAACCAAATAGCAAGAACAAGTTACAAGGGGAGGGTGCGCTGACACGCAGGTTGGTCACTCCAGAAGTCTGCAACAGGTGGAACGGAAGGATAAAAAAACATATAAACAAATGAACGGAGAATCTTCAGCTTCATGCTCCGTACCTTCATGAAGAACCAAGAAAAGTCCGGAAGGGGAGGAAATGGGCAGATACTAACCGGCGCTGAATGCTGCCGATCTCCGCCTCTACTTGGTCTTCTGGGCGAGACCACCTCGCAGTCGCACTCACGTAGGCAGCTGCCAGTTGGATGAAACAAACAGCAGCACCTCGCGCTTCTGTTTGAGCGGGAGCCCCAACGTGTTCCAGCGTGAGAGAATGACCGCTTTAGTAACCGACCTGCGTGTCGGTGAACCCTCCAAACGAACTTTTTTTTTTCCTTTGGGAACTGCGTTCGCAGTGACCCGTTTCTTTGCGACGAACACTCCGGGTTGACCAGGCGAAAATGCCGAACCGTCCGGGAGGATGGTAGGAATCACTCCTTCGTCGAAGAAGATGTCGAGATTGTGTGAGCACCTGAGCGGTACCTGGGTGCAAATACTTGGTGCCGTGGCAACCGGAGATTTTCGGTGGGACCGCGGTTCAGAGGTTTACTGACTCCAGCTGTGCGTCAGGGAAAATGAAGATTCGTGGGAGTAGGCGACGTCCAGTGTGACTAGATTATCCTTGGCCCTTGAGCGTGAGGTTTGTCTTTGTCCGTGTGCTCATTACTGGAACTGGTCAGTTCGAGACTGCCAGTTCCAGTCGTTTGGAAGCTGCCTGTAGGTGGTCCGGCAGCTCGTCGTAGTCTCTTGCAATGGTGGTCTGTTTGTTGATGGAGCGAATCTCATCAAATTCTTCACGTGACATCGGCGCTACCTCTGGTGGGTAGTCCCGAGGTGAAAGAAAGCCGCAAGGTATGTCGCTGAAAGTTGACTTTTCTTGAAGACTTCCCTCCAAGTTTCTTGCTTGAAAAAACTGAAGAAGACCAGACCTCCTCTGAGCACTGACAAATTTTCCATCGTTCATGACAATCGTCTATCGCTATCCCTTTCACTTAGCTGGAGTTCCATGAAGACAAAAGACCATTATCATCTTCATGGCTATCATCATCCGCATACGACCTTCTGGAGTGGTACTTACAAAAGTGACCTGTTCAATCCCCTGGAGGCTGTAGCTTACAAGAGGCTTTTGTTTTACGGCTTGTAACCCAGTTCATGCTTCCAGTAGATGCTTCGAGGGAGCCAAATGCTGGAATGCTCAGTCTCCTTCCTGATGTGCTCCTCCCGACGCCATGGCATGTCTGGAGCTATCAACGCCGCACTGCCCTTGTGTCGGAAACAGGATGCTGAAGTTTCCGAGGAGAGTCCGTCCTGCCACCGATCACTGCTTCCGGCGAGAAGTGGCGCGTCCTCTTTGCGCCGCAGTGCCGTCAACCGGCTGGAAACCGTCGAAACCGCAGCAATCCTCCTTCCTTGAGTTCCATGAACGATGGTTGAAGAATGGATGCTTTTCGTTTAAGAGTCCCGAACTGAAGAGGAAGTCTCGCTAGATCTCGTGATCTGCTTAGACGTCATTGCCCGCTCATTCTGGATCCGTACCTTTCACCTCACAAGATGGATGCGCTATGAGAAGCGAGAAAAGCCTCGTCCGGTGTGATGTGGATGGAGTGCACTCTGCTCTTTGTCTGTCTAAACTCGAGAAGCTTTGAGGAGTCATGCATCATCGTCAAATTAAGCGCATTTGCCCGCAGGGTCCAGGGAAGAGCAATGACTCATCTCAGCTTCCCAGGAGATCAGTTCGACGAGAGGGGGTATACCCGCTTCTCTGGCAGAAAAAGAACGTGCCGTCCAGGGATGCCTCGCCGATAAGCAGTCCTGCGTCCACCTACGTAGCTATCCATTATGAAGGGATGAGCGCCGTTCGTGATTGCCACCCACTATGCGTGATGACGACACGTGCGTAAACTCAAATCTCGTCTTCCTCTTCGATCGCGTGAGGAAATCTCTCCTCAGACTGGGATTCTGGGGACCCACGTTCCCTACGGCAGTCGCGTGGTCAGGAGACGCATAGTGAGGCTTCATTCACGTAGGGTGTTTTCCTTTTTCTTTTTGCAGAAGATCCTGACGACTTCTCTGAGCCTTTGCCTGAATAACGCGGAGCAACGGCGTGGTCACTGCACCCATGGTGCAATATTCCTGATGCCTCTTCCTCCTGAAAGTCGTGCTGCTGTTACCACCACCAGTAGATGACATCACCTCTCGGTTATCCGAGGCAGCATCTCGTTATCGTCAGTCGAGGCGCTCACCAGCCAAAAACCGCTTCCTTCTGTCAGGATCGAGAGAGACATCTGCGTTGCTCTCCTCTTCTTCAGCCAGCACCCACTTGAGCCTATTAAGAGTTTCTTTTTCCCTTCCCCAAGGCGCACGCGGCGTCCTGGCTGGCACGTTCGAGGTCGCAATGGAGCCGGGAAGACGAAGAGGGCAACTGCTTTGGTGCACCACAAGGCAAAGGACACGCATTCAAAAGACATCGTGAGCGTAGCGGAACGTCCCAGTAAGGAGCATATCTTTGGCTATCTTTGGGCCTTCCGCTGACCCTCCCCGGTGGATTCCACCGACAACCCATTCACTTGTCGCCCTTCTCCTCTGTGCAACAGTGCACCCGACCGAGTGGACACTGCCTGACCCAGTATTGGGCGGATTCCTCTTTATTTCTCATTGTGAGGATGTTCATGCGTTGCCACGTAACGGAGTTTCCAAGAACCAAAGCCAGTAGGTGCCATAGTACCCAAGAGCGATTCCAAGAACGGAGTTCCACCGATCCAGACGAGCTCTTGGCGAATGCAAGTGGACCGCGCGAACCTTCAAGGGTGGAAACCCGCCGGCCAATTTCCATGGGGCCACTGACGCGAAGGAAGAAGCAGAAAGCGAACGCTGTCATAAGGATTCAAAGAAAGGAGAGGCTTCCCTATAGCCCCATCCATCCTTCCCAGATGCCTATTTGCCTCATGAGGTCGAAGATCGTCTGAAAACCTTCAACAAGCTTTTGCATCGGAAGGATTTTCAAGAAGCAGATTCATTTGCATATAAGCCTGCGCACCCATGTAATTAGATGCAAAAAATGCTTAAATCTTTGTGTGCAGTCGGGGCTGCTCTCGAAATTTGTGCTGTTGCAGCGAATCCTTTCGAAGGACAGATGCGCAAGAGCGGTGTCGGCATCAGTTCTCTCCCTGCTGCTGAAAACAGCGGCTGGAATCACGCGGGAGTTCCAGCGAGGCGGCTGCTTGCCTCCAATTCGTGGCACCCTCCTGGCACCTGCTCTCAGTGGGCCGCAAGACGCCTGCCTGAAGACTGCAGCAATCGGAATCTTCCCGAAACATCCTGGGCGTGAGTGCAGGTCACAAAGTCCTTTATGGGAATCAAGAGAATGCCGCTCGAGTTATTCTCACAGACGTGACCGTTCATCTTGGAGATTAGGATGTCGAGAAAGCCATGATTTTTATTGGCTGAATGAATGAAGAATGAATCGACAGAACATCGCTGTCAAAGTCTTCTCACAAAGCCAGCCAGCCATTTATTTTTATGCCGGTTCGAAAGCAAACCTATTCTTTTCATTATTCAGGAGTCTTGCAATACAGTCGAGAGTTTCCTCCTTTTATCTGTGTGAATGTTGATGGTTCGAAAGGAGTTCCGATTCATGCAGAAAGACATTTCTCTTATGGAGTTTCTCTTTGCATCGGTTCCAGAAAAGTTTTTGGCAGTTGAGTCCGCAGACTGGTAGACACGAAGATTGAAGACGTTCATTCCTTGATAACAGTGTTTCTGCCTCCTTTATGAGAAGGAAACAGTCAGCATAACTTCACCTACGACCCACTAACTACTGCTGTTCTGCAGCTTTTCAGAGTGCCAACCTCCGCAACCCACAACGAAGGTCTTTATTTCTAGATTTAGTCATGTAGAAAGGCAGTCTAGCACATGTCTAAATCTAGAAACACGTTCCATACGTTCCAGGGTCACCGTGCACTCCCAGCATCATAGTTCATCCCCTCTGCTGGAAGTGAGTCTACCTCGACACTGCCATGCATGCAAGGGCATGCACCAAATTGGCGTCCCTTGTCGCTGATGCAAGGTGTAAAAGATAATTTGATAGCGACGTACAATGGATAACATGCAAGCAGAAATGGTCCAGTTCTCTAGGAAAAGAAATCTCGAAAGTCTCCGGGAGTTTTGCTCACGGTTAGAGGGTATCCTCTGATTGAATCGAGCTCTGCCATCATGGCCATGGAAAGGCAGAGGGATTTCATCGCGAGGCTTTTATCATGGGCACGCCCGTGGCATGGCGGTCACCCTCCCTTCGCGGATGGCGCGCTGATTCGTGTCACATCGAACACGCTTTTCCGGCACTGCCGAGCTTTGACAGCGAGGTCCATCCTGGTGGTGACGTCAGGTTTCGGAAAGGTGACTTGTGGATCAGCAGCCATGTGCCTCTCCTGCCAACGGCGAATCTCAGGATTAATGTTTGGGTTGTTAGGGAGACGGTCAATATATTCGAGAGGTGGAACGAAGTTAGGTTGTGGTAGGTTAGGGGGGTTGATTATAGTTTTGTGTTTTTTAAACATGTCATGTCCGTTAAGATTAGGATTATTAGGGGAAATTATAATATATATAGGAATAGTAAAGGTAATGGTGTATACAGTATTATATTTAGGTATTATTACGTTGGTAGGGGGAGGCTATAGAATGTATATATTAAGGAAAGCGAGAAGTAGTTTAATAGAGTATTTTGGTTTACACCAAAGAGGAAAATTTCTTGTTTAAATTAAAAAACTAATATGACAGAAATAAATCTATTAAATTAGGATCTAATTATGCTTGAAACTGTAAGTAATAATTTTTACATGTGATTTAATATTAATTGAAATAATGAGGTATATATGAATTTTGAAAATAAAATGTGTAGTAGCAGAGTCATCGTCCCTGGTCTCTGGCCATGGGACTTTTTCACACTTCCTGTCACTGGAGCATTTCGAATCTCTTTCCTCATAAACTAGATTGCAACTCGTACTCTTGAGTGCAGTTCGCTTCGTTCGGGCCATGATCGTCCTTTACGACTCCTTTTTTTCTGCTTCAGCCTCTCCTTGGTCCTGGGAGGACTACAAACAACGAAAACCTATCGGTTCTTGAAGATCTGTAGATAGTTGCTCTTCGTAAGAAGCAGATCTAGAAGCACCTCTAGACAAAAGGGGTCTCGTGATGATGAATTGCATTGGAGATGACTCTCGGGAAAGCAGACTCAGAAAGTGCACCCGACCGAGTGGACACTGCCTGACCCAGTATTGGGCGGATTCCTCTTCATTTCTCATTGTGAGGATGTTCATGCGTTGCCGCGTAACGAAGTTTCCAAGAACCAAAGCCAGTAGGGCCCAAGGGCGATTCCAAGAACGGAGGTCCACCGATCCATCGCAGGGTAAGGTCTCTGCATCAACTGCAAACAGCTGCAATGGAATCACAGGCATCATCACAGGAACCCAGGAACGAGAATGGACGCCAGGGATGTCGACCAAAGAATGCAGAAGACCTTAGCAAGAACATGATCTCCACAGCTAATCCATAACCACAGGAGCTTACAGCAGGCAGTATGGCACACTGTCCGAACTCAGCACCTTCTAAAAAGCGAGAGAATGATCAACTCATGGCGTTCTCAGGATAAACACGGAGCGGATGCCAATAAGTTGGAGATCCACGAGTCCATGCAAGACCACGATACCCTGCTCACCTGGATGTATTTTTTTGTACATGGCTTGTGCATGACCCATTCGTCAAATCTATCCATGGATACTGCTTGGGAAAGCCACTGAAAGGGCTCTTTGAGCGCGATTAGGATTGTTTTTTTTCTCGAGTACTTCCGGGGTCACTTTATACTCCCAACATCATAGGTCATCTGCTGGAAATGAGGCTACCTGTATGCAAGAGTATGTACCAGACGCTGGTATACGATGGAAAAAGTACAGAAGTGATCACATGACCAGAGGACCGAATTTTCGAGGAATCGTAAGCAGACATGGTGGCCAGCCGGTACGCAGACTCTGCTAGATTTAGGACGAAGAGAAGAGGCTGATTCGCCAAGTTCTGGAGAGTCGATCGCCTCTTTGGGAGTGCTCACGAAAATCTTCAACCTTGCACACGCCACCTGAAGGTGCGTGTAACTCTTCAAGTTAAGGAGATGCCAAGGGGAGACGGGAGCAAATGTGAGCGGCACTCTCCCTAATATGATAGGGAAGCGGTGGATATCGAGGACGTTTTGAAATTCCTCCTGATTTTCCGTAGCTTGGGGAGTTTGGTGGATCTCTTTCAGTATTTGGATTCATCTAAGTGTGTGCCTCCCATAATCAGGAGATGACGCGGGTATCAATTAAATGCAGGAGGCTGCTTGGCATATCTTCGTTTTCGTGCTTCGTTCATTTACATCCTTCATGAAGATTCACCCCATTCGCAAAGTTTTGGGAACTCTCCATACCCGATGAATCTAAGAACATCGGTTTCCCATGAGCTTAGAATATTGTTTCCTCGGGAAGTGGACATTTGCCTTCCTGGAGCACAAATCTCGTTGCTCTCGGCGCATCGAAATCCATTATGAAGTGATGGATGGAGCCGGTGACAAATGGCTGCCACGAGATCTCCCCTTGCATCCTGCATGCGCTGACCGCGTTGACAAACTGCAAATGACGTCACATCAACAGGAGATCGGAAACGGGACAGCACTACGCGGGGAAGGAGCTCACATCTGATGTGAACCGGAAGGGCACGGAGCAGGCGCCTCACTCCTCCGGATTCCGATCTGCTTGCCACGCTTGGGAATCCCTAGGTCTATCGTCCGCTTGGGCCGAAGACACTCGGCCGCTTGCCAGTGTCCCTTCGCGCACTCTCGTGGAGAAACACAGCAAGGCGCCCGCGACCTCGTGACCCTGCTACGCGGCTGCAAGAGTCTATCTTCGCATGAGCAAGATCAACGTCACGAGCGAGGGGCTGAGTTCATCTGTCTACGAGACAGCAGTACTCGTCAGTCGTTGAAGGGGATTCTGGGTAACACCACGGATCTGCTTTGGACGTCGTTCGCTCTCCTAGCCTCAGTGCTACCCTCCCTACGGAAAACAAGGGACCACTGTCCCTTGTTTACCTTGACCTTCTGGCAAGGTGAAAAATGAGGTGCACTATCGAAAATAGAAGAAAACATTCATGGAAGACTCGGGATCGGACAGATGCTGCCACCCCGAGTATCCCTCCAAAAGAACTGCTATGCTGGGGAGAGCTGCCACAAATTCCTCCGGAGGGGATACTGTGGCTTCCAGCGTGCTGGAGTCGTGCAACCCTCCCCCTAAAGTGGCAGGTGGCGGCATTCCTTCTGTTGCATTGGAGCCTCCCGTACAACGCCCGCCGACACCATTGAGCCGGGGAAAGTGCGAGCCCAAACTGCGGCAGGTGTGGAGAAAGAGAGTCCCTCTCGCACCTGCTCGTGGATTGTGTGGCCCTCCGCCCTGTGGGAACGCTTTGCCGCGTCCTTGTGGATCCACGAGGGCGATCCCAGAAACCTCCTGAAGCGCCTTTCCCATCGCAACTCCATCACGCCGGCCTCATCCTTAGCAGCGCTTTGCTGGCCACGCGGGATTGTGGCTGTATGGAGCAACACCAGAGGAGGCCATCTATTTTGCTTCCAAAGATAGCTTCAGAAGGGAACATTAAAACAGGAATTTGTTAGCATCCTGAATAGGGTGCAGAGGACTCCCTCCAACACCCGGTGATTCCTTCCCGAACCCTCCCATTTTTTTTGTATATATCATTTTGTTTCTATGCTGCCGAGACGAACCCCGCTGGCCTGCGTGCCTGTTCTTGGCAGGTTCCCATGGTTACATTTGCAACGTGGCAGGACCAATAGTCCTCCGCCGAACTTTATGTGTATTTTTTTTATGAATGAACTCCCTAGAGCAACCAGGTGTCAAACCACACGGCAAGAGGAGAGGGAAAGATCTCCGTCACTCTGCTCCACAAAACTGCGTCACTGCTGGGGGACCACGACTGGATGTCCTACCGCCTGCGAAGCAGGGATCACTGCAAACTTAGGGGCCAGTGGAGAGACTAGTCCGCAGTGCGCAGTAGTGTCAGCACGGCAACAGGAAAGTCCGGACAGATCGAGGGTGCCAAGGTAGTCGAAGACCTTTGCAACGTCAACCGTCAGTGCAGAGACGTCCGAGACTTCCCTACCGTTTGTTGTCTTGCTAAGGCCGAACGTGGCATCCAAGCCCTACAGATGTCGACGATGTTGCAGGCTGAACTGAGTCTGAGTGTAGAACTGGTTGCTCGCCATGCCTCGCCTTGGAGCAGCTCAAGTCTCTCCCAGGCCTGTCAAGGGATTCGCCACCCACCACAGCAGCTCGCGTACCCCGTAGATTCGAGCGCAAGTTGACTTCTTGGTTCGCAACCGCGATCGACTGGCGGAAGCACGGCCTTCACAAATCTCCCTTAGGGAGCAGACTAACCCTCATCGATGGGAAGAGTGAGGGCACATGGTCGGTCTTCCTGGTCGACTTCGACAGCTGCAGCACGAGGGTACACAGTTCCTCAGCGGGGCACCGGCAGTGCTCCTGGTGCCATTCGCCTCTTCGGTTCTTGCGCTGGCATCCGGGATTTCGGCCAGCGCGAAAGGCTCCTCCGCGTCGGCGCGTCGCTCCTCCAGCATGGTGCGCGAGCATCTGCTCGAGGAGCCCCCCGCTCCGTGGGTTCGCGCACTCACTCAGGGCGGAGTGGAACGTGACCGAGTCCGTCGGCTCGTCCGGCAGGCATGGCGCCACCGACCTTCACGTTTGCCTCTCGGCCCCGGCTGGGCATTCGTCCGGTTGACACGTGTCTGCCCAAGAAGGGAGTCTCCGCTGCTTCGCACCTCTTCCTCTAAGCCCGTGATCAGTTAGTGTATGGAAAAAGGGTGACAGAACTCTCCCCTTGAAAAGGTCTTAACGCTAAAGTTCGTGAAGGATGAGGTCACGCTGGAAACGTGTGCCACCCTTGCCCCTTTATCTCTGGTCTGCTTAGCCAGTATTCTGGCAGCCTCCTGATGCTCGTTCGTCGGCATCCTTCTCTCAGGAGGCGCTGGCTGAAGCCTGAGGTCATGGAAGGACGTTGGCGATTGGCTCCTTCTGCACCACACAGATGGGAACAATTGCAGCTCAGAGAGTCATTAAGGGACCTCACCAGCTGCTGGTTCAACAAGCTGTTTGCGTTTGCGGAAGCGCGTAACTCGTCGAATCGAGCCCGGGCGCAGGGACGCAGCAGAAGCAGAGCTGCCATCTCTCCGGTGCGCGGCGTCAATGGCGGAGCAGGCAGCCGGTACATGCCGACTGCGTCGATGAATTGATGGCGCTCCGCATAAGCGCGGGAGCTCCTCGCCTTTGATCAGTTGAATCGATTTCGATCACCTGACCGATCCATCCGACCGTCGCTGTCGAAGCAAACCTGCTTCGACAGAGACCGCGAGCGCGACCGCGGGTTTCAACAGAATGCCATTGCGCAGGAGTGTGAGAGGATTCTCACTCCCAGCGTAGCGAAGCGCCCGTTTCCCGCTCGATTTCTGGAGCAAGGTGCCTCTGGTGAACTTCATGCAGGAGATCATGGTCGAAGGGGCGCCGGGTGCCATCCACCGTCATTCTTTTTCTTGTCGTCGTAGAATAGCCCGTTGGAGTACCTGAAGCTACCCCTCTGCACACGAGCGAGAAGAGGAATCGATCGTTTGCTTCTGGGCAGGAACGATAAGACAGGGTTTCCTGCCCTGACCTCTTGCAGGTCATCCTGATGACCTCCCTTGGCTACTTGGTGGTTTCTAGCACCTGTCGGGCCGCAATGATATCACGGATGCGACCTATGGTTGCAATAGCAGCGTCCGTCGAGAGACCTCTTGGCTCGAAAACCGTCGGCGCATGTCTCGGGCGGCGTCCTCCTGATGCAGAAGTGCTGTTGCCAGCCTCCGCCGCAGTTTATGAAGAACTCCGCAGTCCAGAACCATGTTCGGGATCGACCCCGTCGACCCGCATCTGGGACAGTTCAGGGCTGCAGCCCCTCCGGAAACTCGATGACGTCGCTCCTTACACGGGAATCCCCAGTGGATAAAGAGCAGTATAGCCTTCTTCCAGGCGAGAGGAGACAACGAACCGTCCACACAATGAGAAGAGAACACAAGTTTTCACACTCAAGACTTCTCCTCATCAAAGGGGTCCTTTCGCCAAAGCACGTGGAGTGGCAGCATCAACCAACTCACGCATCTTCCAGGCACCAAGGAGTCTGTTTTTTCCAGCGATGGCGCAGGAAAACTCCCACCTCTTCGGTAGGCTGCTCTCATCTCTTGCCCTACGGCCAGACAGCGCTGCGGCAAGGGCTGTGGCTCCAAGGGTAGAAAACTTTACCACGTCCTGCATCACCACTTTCAGTGGTTGTGGAAACAGATTTCGCAGGGGATGAAGATTTTCAAGGCTCATTCCCTGGAACACAGTTCAGGACTCAACAGCCTCCTGCTTTCAGGCGTTAAACTTCGTTGGACAGCAAATCTATGGATGGGTTCCCACGAGAAAGGCGAGTTGCCTCAGGGGGAAGCCGAAACCCTGTATCCTGTAGTGGGAGCTCGGCCGCAACGGAAACAGTTCTTCTCGGCTGGCGCATATCTGCAGGATGACGCGTGCAGGCGCACACAACGGGGAAGTTCACAACTGAGCACAGAGTGCCAGGATTCAGAACTGCACTTGCATCCCGATTCGCTCCAGAGTCAGGATGCGTAAGCCAGCATCCAGACGCGAAGCCACCAAACCTTTGAAGCGGATTCCCCTCTACAGGTGCCTCTGCTTGTAGCCGGTCCTTCTGGCTGCACTGCCGACATCTGTTGGTTTGGGAACGTTTGTTCAGGTGTCCTTCCCTTTAGTGCAATAGCGTCACTCCTTTTCCTCTCCCGCATACCACAGGGAGATGGGGCCACCATCTACTCGCAGCACGTGGGGATTCTTTTCCCCGAAATCCCCCAATGCAAGCTGCAGACCCATCGCGGTGGGATTTGGATTGAGCCAGATGGCGTAAACGACTGATCCAGATGGTGCTCCTGAAGGACCATCACGAATTCTGGGTCCGTGACCGGAAGCGGCATGTCCCTAAGATGGAGCACAAACGAGTGATCCGCCGTCTATGAGAAGATGCTTTGTTCCTTTCCGGATTGGCAGGGTAGCAGCAGGCGCAGCTGGGATTTCTGCAAAAGAGCTTACAGGCACGAGGAATGTCCTCTTCTCTCACAGCCACACATGTGAGTTCCTTCAAGACTCCTTTAGCACCCACGCGACTCACCCGACGGTGAAAAATGGGCTTGCTTGTAGCTCTTTGCCACGTATGTGCGTAGCCTCCGGGTCGATGGAGGCGCTCCTCAGATGACGTCTGCTGCCATCCAGTGACCATATATGTATTTGTCCGAAAGCACTTGCCTTTGAGCAGCTCCGTGTCCCGCGACGCCTTTGAGGGTGCCTTTGTGGGTAAGCTCCATCCCCGTTGGCTGCCTTTCTGGACATCATGGGATCACCCCACACCAGTGAACTTCAGATAACTTGAGCAGACTCCTGCAGTGAGGAAAGTCAAACACTGAGGATTCCAAGGCGCTTCATGCCTCCTAATCGACTGTCTCTATGACCGATGTAGACGACGACTCGAAAAAAGCGATCGCCTTCTTGAGAACAACCTTGCTCTGACCTTGAACCGCGTAGGGATGACGAAACACGTTCCCGCATCGTAGTTGCTGGAAAGGGTTTCTTACGTTGAAGGGTTATCTGCTTTATCGAGGTGGGAAGGTTTGTCAGACGGTTTGAAGCCTCACAGTCTGTATGTGGGAGTATTTTTGCTACCGAGTCGAGCCCACTCCGTTTGAGTCTCGACGTTGCGCGGGTCATTTGATTGGTGACTTTCGTGTGGAGATTTCATTATGTTGGTCCTCGCTCTGTCATTCGAACCCATCTATCTAACCCACCAAGAACAATTGCTCCAGACAAACAGGGCTGATGGATAGACGAGTGGATTTTTTTCAGTGCATAAACTTGGGATGACGAAGTGCACGGGTAATGCTACCGAAAGATGAATTGCCACCATGAAATCCTGCTAGAGGATATCTCTAATGCTGAATGCTTTTCATAGGTTTCTGCGCCTTATTCTTAATCCCTATGAGTCGATCACTATTATAAATAGAGTACCAAAGTTGAAAGCCTTCAATCCATCGTTCGTGCTTCGTAGCACACAGGCAATTCTTCGGAAATTGCATTCTTCAAGAGGTCTCCTTGGTAGGCGGGAACGTGAAAGAGAAAGTGAGTGTAATTTAAAGAAATGGACCCACAGTACTAGGAAGGGAGGGAGAAGGCTCGAAGAACTATGCAATCCAGAACAGCCACGACCGGTTTCAACGTGGATCCTAAACATTCAACTGAAGTAGAATCGAAAGAGCCTTCAGACCACAACTGTCTGTTTTATTCCTCTAGCTGTGTAGAGTCTCCGGTGAGTGCCTCGCGAAATAAGGTCGGATCTCTACACCGAACCATGATGTGCCTCAGACGGATCTCTCTCAGTTTCCATCTTAGCTCCGGGGTGTTCCCGTTTTCGTTCCTTTACGGCGAGAGAATGTCCTGCAAATGTCCGGAAATCTCCGTCAGTCAGTCATCCACATCAGGCAACTCGCTTGGGCCGCCCCCCCCCTCCATGCCGGAACACATGCTCTTCAGTTCTCCTGATTTTCAAAAAAGAAAAATTTGAAAAGTATGAAAGCAGGTTTTGGAACGTCTTCTGCGTTTACATGCCGATATCGTAATGAGGGTTCCTACGGTAAGCCAGAGGAACCATTTCGTGGTCTGATCCACAAGAAGATTGCATGAGTTAATCCCCTGCTTGCTGCGTTCCCCGTATCTCTTACACAGTTCTGCGTTGACGGATTTTTTTTCACGTTAGATCCGTTACTATGATACTTATGAACTGTGCAGAGTAATCCAGGCGTTTCCTTCTACCTTGCTCGCTAGATGGCTAGATAAACACAAAGACTCCCTCTCGGCCTCCAGTCTGCATCGATAAATTTTGTCTGTCTCCCTGGAAATCCGCACTGAGCCTGATAACAACCGCGAAACCGATAATCATAATAGTCCCCTGGAAGGAGGCAACTCGACCGTCGGCGACTGCGAGCCAGTCTGCACCAGCGGGAGCATCCACGAGGCCGCGAGTGCTCCGATACACAAGCCAGACGCAAGGGCGGACGACGCACGGGACCGCAGAGCTCTGGAGAGCCATGGGCTCGCACTGCATGAAAGCGTACCCGAGCTCTGGAGGTGTAATGGCGGAAAAAGATAGCCGTTGCGCAGCACATGAAGGTCGGTTGGAAGTTCCCCCCTCGAGCTGCAATGCATCGCAGCAGAGGCGCTGGAGAAGATTCGGGCAACCTCACCTGGGCTTCACACACCATCGGGACTGTCCTATGGAGAAACTGCTTGCTGCCAAAGATCTAGGGCTGCTTCCTGGTGTTTTATCACGGAAGCATCAATACTGGACGGAGATCCTAGAGAGCGCAAGCTGCACTGCATGCGGGGTCGACCCTCAGCTGCACATCTGCAGAGTCCTTGTCAAGGGTTGGTAAGTAGTGAAGAATTCCATGGAAAAGGCAGACCAGTCCAAGTTGGGGATGCTGCAAGCACTAGCTTTGAAAGGCAAACAATCATCCCTGCGTACAACTCCGTGTTGAGGGTGATTCATGCCTTCCTTATCCAGAGCATCCTCGTTAGGAGAGCCAAGCTCTGGTAGAGATATAAGAGGCTGACAAGGACATTAAAAAAGAAGGGAGACAGGAATCCGAGGCTGAGATGGAGTAGACCATGCGCCACATCCTCCAGAAACTTCATGAAGCAGAACTATCACTGTGGAATGCAATTCTTCAGATTGCCCAACCCACCCTACCTGCTAAACACGTGCTTCGCAGGGACAGAGGTACCTTTGTCCTAAGGCACCAAAGCCAAGCGAAGGGAACCCTCTCACATTGCCCATGGCAAACTTTCTGGTTTGTTTGTTTGTGTGGTTTGTGGAGCAATGAATTCATCCCCACCATGTCAGGGGGCGCACGCAAGGTCCTTTGGACAGAGATCCACGCATTGAGAATCTTAGATGCATTTGGGCTATCTCTGCCGCTGATGAATATCACGAACAATAGTCGGTGTCCATGCTGCTATAGCAGCGTACCTATGGACTCCAAAGTGGACACGTTTCCACCTCGATAAATACAGCAGGTTTCTTCGAAAATTTCGCTGTGCAAGCAGCTATGGTTCTGCCGCTGCTGGATACTCAGCTACCGATCTTTGGCACGACACAAATAGCAGGATAACCAAGAATCTCAAGGAGTCTAGAGAGTGCGACAAGCCTTCTCGTTGATCTCAGAATCTGAAGGAAAGCCGTGGATACCTTGGATACTTCACTTTCCTCATGGTCTTCATTCCTCCGATTCTTTTATTCGCTGGAATCTCGGAATTGAGTCAGAGAGTATGCATCCACTCGGCAAGGTTTGTAGAACGCGTTCCCAAGGGCGCGTCATGTGGACGGGATGTGACCGAGGAGGATGCAGCAACACTGCAGGGCAGCATCGTATCGTGTCATCATGCGTCATTCGGGAGCACGCCTCGGAGATCAGCTGCTGAAACACTCCTTCCCGTATCTCTGGACCCTGAGGGAGCGAAATCCATGGGAAGCAGCTTCGAAGAACACCAGCAGAGCTGCAGATGGAAAAGCAACGTGCTATACCGGTCGTGTTCCCAAGTCCATGACGTGGAACCCGTTCTGAGACACGGAGTGCACTTCGTACAGAGCGAGCCTCGCGATCATGGCGAAATACTATCGAAACCCGAACCGGGAAAACTCACCCTTACAATTCTTCTCGATACAGTTCCATCATGAAGACTAATTTCCTTGGACCATTTTGTGAAATTTACGGTCGCACCTCTGCTCACTTCACCATGACTTTTCCCATTTCTCCTGCATTTAAGGTTATCAGTTTCATCTTCCCTTTCGTTCTGTAATTTCTCAGGAAAAGCTTGAACCCATAAACCCTCAAACTATCCCTTGTCGGTGTTCACTAGTACACATTCGTCCATTTTTCATCAGCCCCAATCCTTTCCCGGGTTCATTATTTTATAGAGCTGAAGCCCACTCACAGCAGTACATCATTTCTGGTCTCCGGCTCCATGGAAACAGTGAAATCCAAACAGAACAGAAAACACATATTAGTTTGATGATGCAAATCAGGGGAAACTGCCTCTGTTTCTACGATCTCCATCGAGATTTTCAGTTACTCCTACCAACATCCATAAACAGAAAAGCACCTTTCGATTTAATCTCCATATATCGTTATCTTACAAAGAGGGAAAACAACATGGCCAAACATGCCACAGCGCAGATTATGCAAATTACAAGTTTCTTTCCGAGTGGACCCTTTCATCTGAGCTTCCTGCAGCCCAAAGGACCGAACCCTTCGATCTTCGGTCCGTTAGTGAAACCCTATCCTTTATCCTTCACTCTACCCTCAGTATGAAGGGTACCAAGGTACTCGTCACAGTGACCACCTTGTAATGCGCACAAATCATTGGACTGCATCATCACGATTCCTTAAGACCTAAAGTTTTCCTTCGATCCAGTCCCGGGATTTGCATCTTCTGAAATAGCAGCGCTCTGAAAGCGCATTGTAACCCGTCTTAGTATCCCTTACCCCGAGATAGGCTCCCAGACCGACAGGCAACACTTCCGGAATACTCCCTAGTATCCTCAACTCATGTGTGGTTTATTCCCATTTCTTGGCTTCCCTTTGAGCGAACTACAGGTTTCATTCCTTTCTGTTATCCACAGAAATATTTCTGCCCTCTCTGTGGTTCCATCAGTCCTTCTTACTAGTATGAGCATATTTGAGTTTTTTTTCTTTTATTCCCAAGGATTGTTCCAGCAGTGTTCCTGAAACAAATTTTCGAGCCAATTTCCGTGAGCCAATTCTTTACTCATTCCACCGTGACGTCATCGGAGTTTTGCATTCCACAGGTTGCCTATTTGTCAGAGGCTTCCGGTTTCAAGCAGCCACCGAATCTAGAGCACAGCCATAAGCAAATTGACTCCACCCGATGAAGTGTCCGGAAAAGCAGCGCAGCAGTGTTTGCCGTGCCGTAGATTACATGTCGGATGCAGGACACTCCTTAGCGCCTTGATTCAGGAACACGTCTGTTGCTTCTTGGAAAAGCTGCGACAGCACCGAAATTGATTCAAATTCTCTCATAAATTATATCATCGTGACAAGCAAAAATCCTGATGGAGGCTGCACGGAATGCCGGAGGGGATATCCCATAGTTTCCAGCTTCAAAAACCTGTCTCTTCTAGCGATGGCTGGTCCAAGTTTCTCTGCCTGTCGGCTGCTCACATGTGGTAACCCATCCGATGGTACCAGTGCGTTTCACGGAAGCGCTGTGTGTTACCTTCTCTCCTTTCCTTTATGGTGCACCTCGGCTCGCTTCTTCGTTTGGAGTTCTTCGAGCGCTTTGTCGTTGCCTAGGTCGCATGCACCGTAGGCTCCCACAAAGATGGCTCGCTCTGAGGCGAAGAGTTCAACTAGATACCAGTATTCGCTCTTCTTCCTCTAACTACAGAGCTCTGGGATCGTTGCCCCCCAAAGAGCAAGTTGGGTAGTTTCAATAGGTCACCTTTCCTCTCCTAGAAACACCAGATGAGGTCAGGGGTCTGTTGGAAACAGTAAGCTCTTAGTATTGTGTCGTCATCCTTTTCAACGTCTTTACCAACTCCTTGGTGTTCAGTGTGCCAAGGCTGATGTTTAACGCAGTCAACGTTCAGTATTGGTGATTTCGGAATTCAGCGTGGACGTGCTCAAAGAACTGCTGCCAAAGTACTCATCTTAAGCATACGAGTCGATACCTCTTCTAAGAATGTGGCTCATACCACGACTAGATTTGATCGAGCCTAGCGTACGAAGCAGTGGCCCGCGAACCCCATGTGGTTGAAAGGCAAGTGACTGGAAGCTCGGTGCTGACCAACACCAGGACACAGATTTGCTCTTGTCAGATCATCAGGGGAAGCACCACCCTGCTCTGCAAAGCGTTCAGGCCCATCGGAGAGCTTCCTACGCATGGAACTCTCGCAGTAGGTCGAGTCGAATAGAATCGTGTCCTAGAGACATCCTTCGTGCCTCATTGTCAAAGACCTGGTTTGCTTCCAGTCCACCGGAGGCTTTTTGCTTTCCTACTATCCATCTAATCCTAAGTCACTTCCAGGGCGGGCAGATTCGCCAGTGATGGACTCAGACGTATAAAATCCAGCGAATCACCATCCATGGATGAGAGTCATATTTTCTTCTTCAGTACTCTTTGCAGGGTGCAACGGGCGCGATTCCTGACCGTCGGATCTCGGGAAGAGAAGAGGAGGAAAGGAAGAAGGAGGAAGTCGAGAGCTTAAAACAGCTATCGACCGCTAAGTTGTCTCCCTCATAAAGTGGGGTGAGGAGGCAAAGGTGTCCTCTCGTCCAGTCAGCGTACAGACAATCGTTTGCTGTTCTTCTGGACAAGCTCAAGCACTTCTTGATGTGCTTCCCCATGTTGGCGCTGACGAAGATCCGATCTACATCTGCATCCGGAGACTCCAGCAAGGCGCTACCCCCGGGGAGTAGAGGATCTCCAAGGTATTCATTTTTCTGCCGTTACGGGAGCTGCAGAGTCTGAGATGCCGACTGTTGTAGCTAGCAGTTGATGCCTGGTTAGCAGGTGGTACCAGGAAGACCAACTTCGACTTCCCTTAATACTGGTAGTATTAATGGACCTGAAGAGAAGGGATGGATTATTCCTTTCTCGAGAAAGCAATGTTTCTATGTTGGTTATTCTGCTCCAAGGAGTGATGAAGCACATCTGATGGGGTTGATCATCGTGTCAGCCTCAGAATATTTGATAGAGGGCACAAGCATCCAGTTGTAGCTTTTCCACCGCATGCTCTCAGCCATGCGCCATATATCTAGCTAGTCTTAGGCTCCAAAGCCTGGAGCTAAATGGGAACAGAAGGATGAATAACTGCTGCTTGTGGCTCGTCGGCCAGGCAGCGGTTATTCATCCTCCTGTTCACGTCTCGTCTTGAAGCTTCTTCACTCGTGTACGGCATGCTGCGTAACTCATCGCTTGGTCCATTCGTTTGCGGTCCACCCTCGCATCCACTGAAGGATACACGAGGCACACGATCTGGACGTCACAGACGATACAAGGATTGCTTCTTCCAGGCTTCTTTGTGAGAAAACGACAGCCGCATGGCTGTTCTGGGAGTGCTCAGCTCCGTCCCAAGGTTTGCTCGTGACCCCGCGCTCAACACCGTTGTCAGCGCCTATCTAGCTCCAGCGAAACACTTTCCCACTGGTTTTCTTGAAAAAATCGGGAAAAATCTCTCGAGGAAGCAGGAAATCCAGTAGCGCTTCTCGTCAGCGCGCCAGAGTTTCAAGTGAGCTTTCCTTCGGATTTTCGAACATGTCAGGATCGTCCCAGGAAAGACCTGTCTCGGGGGAAGGAGAGTATGAGGAGGAGAAGAGAAGGAAGAGGAAGAGAGAAGAAAGAAGAAGAGGGAGGGAGAAGCAGCAGGAGGACGAGAAGCGCTGAGTGTCACCTCGGATGAGGCAGATCAGGCGATGCTTGCCTCCGGGCCGAGGGCTTAAAATGCGAGGTCGCCGCTACGGAAGTCTCCGGTCTTGTCGCAAGCGGACGATGCAGCAGCTGACCCCTCGCATCGCCTCGTGCCCTAAGCACTCCTCGAGTCGAAAAACTCTTTCGCACATGCGCACGGAGACGCCTGCTGTTGGCGTCGCTCTCGCTAGAGCGCTCGCGGTCATCCATGCGTGAGGGACGTGATTTATAAAAGAGGAAGGATTGCTGGACCTCAAGAGCATACGGGGCTGTGCTCCCCCCCCCTCTTGACTGCTGATTTAGGACGACGAAGAAAGGGATATTTCATGCTTTCGCACTGCCTTCCTGCCGTTTCGCGGACGCAGGGCGCGGAAACTGTCCCAGGAGCCAAAACCGCAGTCCTCACAAAATTCTTTCGCGCTCCCGTTGATTCTTTCCGTCAGCAGATCAGAAGAGGGAGATGGATTTTTCGTGTTTTTCGCGCCGAGAGGCTTCCGAGAGCGTCCTGCTGCATGGGGGAGAGGAAAAACTGTCCTTTCTTTATCCCATCATCCCCCTTCGTCACTTCTCTTCCCCTTTCGGTCCCGGGGGAATAGCGTGGTAATTGCTCTTCCTGATGAAGGTGCTCCGCTTCGCTCGGAGAAATCTCGGCGGTGGACGATGTGCAACCCATGCTGCGCTTCCGCTCGCCGGAGCTTGTCCGGCAGCTGCAGAAGAGAAGCGCCAGACGGGTCGCATGGCACGCAGGCCGTTCAGGGGTGGACAGGGAGAAGGCAGCCAACAGCCACCTCCAAAAGCGCGCTGTCTCCTGCCTAATGGGTTTCTTAAGACCAGGAATCTTTTTGGACCCATCTCATGGCAGCCGCCGACGTGCAAGAACTCAAGAGATTGTTGTCCTTCCCTGTTCTCGGAGGAGTTCAATCAGGCCGAGGCCAAGGTCATGATCAGGATAGGTCTTCCTCTGTTTCTCCTTTCTCTCTTTTCTCTGGGGGAGCGTTTCCTTAACAACGATCAACAGCATAGCCTTCAGGAGGCTATGGAAGAGGAAGTGGCTGCCCCTTGGCATCGCGTGTCTTTCGAGTCGCTCCAGAAAGGCGAAAGATCAATAGCGGCAGCCAACGAATGTTCCGGATCCCACGCTTCCTGAATCAAAGAAGAATGTCGCTTTTTCCGGAGACCGAGACTATCGAGGAGGATTGCGGGAGCAGCTGGAAGAGACGCGTGGCTTCTGCTTGGCTCTCTCTTGAACTTTTCCAGCTTGTCTGAACCCCTAGGCGTTGACGAGCATCCCGCGAGCCACCGACTCCGCACAAGGAAAGCATGGAACACTTTGACCGCCGGTCGCCTAGTTTGCCTCCCAACTTCACCCCTCTCTCTTTCCGATCCAGCATCGAAGAGTGGATGCCAACTTGCGGACCGCTGGCCACTTTGCCGAACATTTTCAGGGCTGTGGCGGCACTTCGCCCGACTCCACTATCCGAGCGAGACTCGCAGAGCCCTTCCAATCATCCATTCCCTCCCGGAGGCATTGGTTCCAACCACCGAGTAAGGGTAAAGTGATGATGGCTAACGGCGAAGGGTGTGGCAGGAATAAAAATTCCGAGGACCGATGGAGTGTGCTGCTTGTCTGCTCTCTTGCCTTAGTCTGGAGCATCCCTTCTACCGCCTCCTGCAGGGAGATGGAACAGCCGTCTTTCTTTTTTTGGTCTCCCCTCTCTCCGGAAGAGGAGAACGCAAAGGATCAACGTTGGGAGAAATCCTCGAACGTCATGGAGAGGCTGTAGGAAACTCACCTGTATACCATCCACATTCATGGCCACTTCCTTCCTCGACGCTTTGCTTCCCTGCGGTGCTCGCAAAGCCTACGGTGAGCTTCTGAGTGGGTCCACTAGAATTCTGCCAACCCTGATGACCAAGGACGACCAATGGGGTTTTGTCCACCCTACGTGGTCGCGAAAGCGGCAGAGAGTGAACACCGGGAGACTTCAAGTAGTTCCCAGGAGCAGGGAGGTCCTCTAATAACCCGTGGGATGATAGTCGGCATTTAGCGCCGGTTGGAAAGGAAGAAACGCGTCCCGTCGAAAGCTGCAAGTGCGGGGGGATCGGCGCGCGAGAGACCCCCACGCCTGGAAGGTTCGGTTGTTCCGCGGAAAACCCCTTTCGTCCGAACGTCCCGAGCAGGGATCTCACGACCTTCCCTCCCAGGCGATCAACGGATGCAGCGGCGGCGTCATAACCGGAAGCTCCGCAGCGACCCCTCCCAGTGAGATGGCGAAGAAGAGGCAAAAGGTGGAGGTGGCCCTCGTCCAGCATGAGCTCGAGAGGCTGACCGCCACCGTCCTCGAAGAGATTGGTGACGGCCCCAGCGAGGAGCACCACGAGAGGTCATCAGTCAAATGCTTCCCGACCTTTGGGCGGCAACTGTCCAACGGACCGGCAAGTTCCCCGCCCTCGGCCTGGGAAAAACGAACCTCCGGGTGCTGCTCATCATCCTCGGCGAGGGGAAGTTCCGGATGTCCTCGAAAGTCTCCGCCATACCCACGAAGGTCATGCTGGGCACAGTAGAGACGGCGGTGAGCGGACGGGGTCCGATGGGGAGGGCGGGGGAGGGCCTGAAGGCTCCCCACCCGCCGCCGTTCGACCCGCAGATCTTCGACCACATCGCCGAGTGCCTGGCCGATTTCGTGACCGACGAGAACGTCTTCAGCTGGAAGCCGCCCCTGGGCTTCATGTTCCGCTTCCCTTGCGAGCAGATTACCTCGCCAAAGCCAGACTGGTCAGGTGGACGAAAGAAGCTCCGTTGCAGCGCCGTCGATGGTGAGGACGTGGTAAAACTGCTGAAGCACTTCATCGTAAAACGCGAGGACATCCGCATCGAGGTGCGCGCGATGCTCGGCGACACCATGGACTGCCACATATCGTGCGCCTGGCTGAACTACCACGTCGGGGTGGTCACATGAACAGGCAGTTGCCTGATCAGGAAGTATGCCTCGATCAGACAGTTGCCTGATCGAGGGCGACACTGCTGACCCCTTGTCTCTTGCTTTCCTTTCTGCTTTTTTTCTCATTCTCCACTCGCTTCCGCTCTGCAGCTTTCGTTTTTTTTTTTTCTGGTTTTGATCTCTGTGCACGCACGGAGCAAACCCAAAGATCCCTACTCCAACCCACAGGATTTCCCCTTTTTTTTGTTGCTGTCTCTTCCCCTCCCCCCCCCCTAGTTCCGACCTTTTGGATATCCCGACCTGCACGTCGATGGGCTCTCCTCTTGAGCTTCTTTTGTCTTTGGTCGGGAACTGCGTCCTCCCAACTGGTTCGTTTCTATAAAATAAACGCCCCGGCCGGGCCGGGTGAAAGACCTCAGCCTTCTACATCTCCAGCCCCGGGGGGTGAAGACGGAAGGTCATCCAGGAGACGGATGCTCTGGCGAAGGAATGCGGGCTCTCGGTCTGCTGAGGGAGGAAGAGACCTGGCGCGGACGACGCCTCTCGCATGAATCCGCGAAAGATCCCCCTTTCCGCCCTCTCGTTGGGATTCCCCCGACGCGGGGACGGAAGGGGAGAAAGCAGCCGCGCCTTCAGAACGGCGCGTCGCTTCCTTTTGCTTGGGTTTATCGCTCCTCCGCCCGGAAGCGCCACCTCCTCGCGTGCGCGCGGCGGAATCCCCAGACGGGGGCACAGGACAGCACCGGTCCTGCGGCAATGACCAGCGATCGTCCCCTGCGGGCGACGATGCGGTGGGCGGAACAACGGCGCTCCGGGGCAGCAGAAGACAGCACCGAACCTTCGAGCGAGCGCGCGACCAGCGCAGACGAAGGTCTGCGCGAGCAACCGTCTTCCTTTTTTTTTTTTGGTCTCCCCTCTCGTTGGAAACCGTCAATAAAGGAACCGCCCCCGCAGCTAGTCCGAACTGGGAAAGGCAGCAGCGGCCGCTTTCTTTAGCTCCTGGGCACCACCCCTCGCCCCGCTCCCAAGAGCGTAACCCGCCGAGCACGCGCGCGCGCAGGGCGACTCGGCCTCGCGCCCAGCCGAGGCCGCCCCGTCGTCCTGCGGCGCGAGCGGGCGATACCGACCACGCGTGCGCGCTCTTCCGAGGTCCTCCCTTCCTCCTCCTCCGCCTCCTCCTCCCCCCGCCACTCCGCCGCGACAGTCCCCCTCGGCGAACGCCCCTTTTAAGCGGGGGTTTCGGGCCTCCAGCGCGGAGTAGGCGGATACATCTCCCCGCTTTCCCCCAATGAGTGCGCGCTGATCTCGGCGTGACCCCTTTCGCGCGTGAGGGCCGCTCGGACAGCGGACACACACACACCCAACCCCCCGCAAGAGTTTCTGCCAGTCACCGGAAGTAACCGTGGCGAGCCGTCGCTGCCCGCCGGAGCCGCCGACCTAAGGAAGCGCGTCGGTAGCCCGGGGCTTGGCAGTGCGAAACGAATCGACGTCTCTCCCTCTTCTCCCACCCTTTCGAGCCCCCCCCCCCCCCCAGTCGCTCTCCCGAAGGGTGCTCAGTGAGCTGGCCGTCCCCTCCTCTCTCTCCCCTCCCCTTTTTTCCCCGTGAGATGAGGATGGTCGCACGCTCCGACGGGATGCTCGGAAGATAAGATGCGGAGCAGCCAGCTGAGGAAAGGCCTGATCAGTGAGTACCATCACTCCACCACTGCCGGCTGGCGGCGGCGGCTTCCGTCCTTGCCCGGAGATGCGGTCGGGTCGCTCGCGCGCGGAAGGGGTGGACATCGCCATTCGCTCCCCATGGGTCCTTCGCGGCCTGCCCCTGCGCATCGATTCGCATGGCCCTCCTGGAAGAGACCGGGCCGGGAGGGGAAGCAGAGGAAGGGAAAGCGGACGAATCCCCAATTGCAATCGATAAATTTCAATCAGTCCTCGGAGGAACCTCGGAGCTCCGCGCGGGTTCAGATTCCCGGATTCCAGGAGCGCGGCCCCCGGTTCCGCACTCTACTGCGCTTGAGGGGCCCGCGGACGGCGGGACCGGACGGCACTGCCGGCAGCTCGCGGCCCTTAGCCGCGGGCAGCAAACCGTGCGGTCTCACGGGGGAGAGCCGCTGAAGAGTCTCCGGTTCCTCCTCCGCCCGCAGACCGGATGGGCGGGGGCAATTTACTTTCCCGCGGCCATTACGGTACGGGGCGCTGGAGTCCACTGGGAAGGTTCTTTGTTTTCCCAGCGCTGCGTCCATTAGACCGCTTCCCTCCTGGAAAACAAGACCGTCGGAAATTCCGGCGCTGCGGAGCCTGCCGTCCCGGCGCGAGCGCAAGCTGCCCCACGGGCCGGTCGAACCGGTCCTCCCACTGCGTGAGGGACCGGGAGTCGCTGGAAGAGGAGTCGCCAAGCCAGCGCCAGCGGACGCGTGGCAGTGGCCCCTGTAGACTGGCTGGTATCGGAAGTCGGCTCTCTGGGGTGCTTCTAGGACATCAAGGACCCCTTCGAGGTTTCCCTCCGGTCGGGAAGATAGAGCCATACCATCGCGTAGTGCTATGGAGCTAGTCGATGCTCCCTTCTTGCCGGCTGCCTTCCCGGAGAGTAAGAGGTGCGCTGCTCCCTTTGAGGAGCGCCCCTCAGGGAAGTTCGGAAGCATCCCTTCAGGGTTCTCTTTAGAGGAGTAACAGGGAGCGGTTTCCTTTTCGAGAGTACCTCCGAAGAGAATGAGCGAGACGTGGTGGTTCCCTTCGGGGACAATCAGGGTGGGGGTTCCCAACCAAGAGTGAGAGAAGAACGGACTTCTCCCTGAGGAGCCTTCCTGGATTCATGGGGTGCTCCTTCCCGAGACAGCTTGAAGAGTGAGACGCGCCCTCGGGTGGCGTGGGCAGCGTCAGTGAGCTTTGTAAGACCCCATAAGGAGAGCGAACGGTTGTTTGAGCGGCGCTCCAAACCAGGGCGGTGGAGCCGACATGGCACCGCAGCCCCGGCGCACCTGCAGAAGGTTCTTCGGTCGCCCACCGAAGATCTTCGCTTCTTGAACGGATGGGTCCACCCGGACTCTCGTCCGCAACGTGCCAGCTCGATGGCGCTCCGGCTATGACTTCCCGGGGCGCAAAGACACTCCCGCGCACGGAAGAAAGCCGCCCGGTTCCCGGTCTGGCGATGCCTCCCGAGAGAATCTCCTCCGTCACCTCAGCGCACCCCAATCCTCCTCCTCACCCCAGTGAATCCAGAGGGAGGACGGTCCCTTGGTC